>OY757187.1:28354723-28717223 GCA_963583895.1 Melanophora roralis | reverse complement strand
CTGGTTTCTAAATACTCTGTGCTACGTCTTGATTAAAAAACTTTTGCTCTAAAACAAAATTTTGAAACCAATTTTGTTCTAACGGATACTATTATAGGGCACTGTTTCCGCGTTCAACATAGAAAAAATTCAACGGTGTAAACCAAAATTTTAAGAATGATCACTGCTGCTCCGTGGTTTATTAAAAACAGAAACATTCACAAGGATCTTCAGGTTCCACTAGTTAAATGCGAAATCCTAAGCTATATGAACAAGTATTTGTATAACCTGGAAACACATCCCAATTCGCTTGCTCGAAACACCTTACAACATTGTGGACACACTCGTTTGAAAATAAAGATATTATTGGGCTTAGATGAGGCAATTGAAATTAATTTACTTTTTTTAAGAACTAAAATTTTAGCCTGGCACTGGTTGAACCAAAATTAATTATACTTAGCTTTAAGTTTTGAATATTTATCTTTTGTCTTCATTAGCGAAGAATATTATTTTATATTATATTATTTTTGTATTCAAAAACAATGAAGAATAAGAATTTGTTTTTAAGAAGAACTTTCAAGTGTTTCAGATCGAATTGATATTTGAGTATGTATAATAAGGGGCCCCGGGCCAGGCATCATTTTTTACTAATGTAATAATCAATCATGTGTATAACGGAGGGCTAAAAAGATGGGAAAAAGCTTTTTAAATTTTTAAAATAAAATAAATGATACTCGAGGTGTTTGCTACTCTTTGGTGGGATTTCGAGCAATATAGCATTAACTAGATTTAATTATCCTTAAGTAAAATTTTGTTGTTTCATGCTCTTAGGCTTTTAATGTTCTATATTCCCTTTTTGATTTTAGGTAACGATTTATTTTACATACATATGTACACATATATTGTACTCAAAATTCATTCAAATTAAAAAGCCCTAATTTTTACCTGCATAATTTAAGAAAGAAATGTAATAGATATATTAAAATCTTTTTTCAGATGTTCCCCTACCACCGGCCCACAAACTGACAATGGATGAAATTTTTGATCCAAGTACTAACAAACCTAGATATGATGTTTTAAAAGAACATTTTCTCAAAGAAGGACGCATTGAAGAGGAACCCGCTTTAAGAATTATTGATGAAGGTGCCGACTTGCTGCGCAATGAAAAAAACATGATCGATGTTGATGCTCCCATTACAGTGTGCGGTGATATACATGGACAATTTTTCGATTTAGTTAAACTTTTCGAAATAGGAGGCCCGCCAGAGTCAACAAATTACCTGTTTTTAGGCGATTACGTTGATCGTGGTTATTTTAGTATTGAGGTAAACTTTTTTATATCCTTCTTTTTTTATTTCAATGACATTTTAATTAATTTCTTTTTACTTTTTAGTGTGTCTTATATCTGTGGTCCTTAAAAATCTGCTTTCCTGATACATTACATTTACTGCGCGGTAATCACGAATGTCGTCATCTAACTGAATATTTTACATTTAAACAGGAGTGTAAGTAGCGCCATCTCTTGATATATATTGCATTTGCGGCCCGACCACATATGTATGTACGCAATATGATATGTCTTAACACTATCAATAACGCCTGTAGAATTGCTGTTGAGAAAAAATACATGTCTTTGAACACAAAATAAAAAAAATGCAGAGGAATGTTCCATTTATATTTTTATTTTAGTAATCAATATTCACACAAAAATGTATTTAAGTATGCAAATATCACCAAAGCCAGTTTTATTACTTGTGTTATAAAGTTTCACAATTATTTAACTTTTAGTTTTTTTGTATTAAACTTGAATCTGACAGCTTGTGTCAAAAAATTATTGGTCAGCAATGTAATATAACATTTCTTGCTAAATATGTAATGTAATACATATTCATTCGGTCCACACGATAATATCTCGTGTTGGCAATAGAATTTGACAGTTGCTACGGCAATAATTGCCGTACTTATCGCGTGTGTGGTTGGGTAGTTAAACAACAAGTTGTTAGCATTATGGCACAATTTTTAATTACAGTGTATGGTATGCGGTGGCAATAAACACAACCACAGCATATTAATTAAGTTGCTGCCAAAAACGTCAGCTATAGCCATAGTATAACAACAATGAAATTGAAAAATTGTATTTAAACAAAAAATATATTAGGGTCTCGAGACTGCTTATTGTGGTTGTGCCATGGTTTGCATATATATAAGGCCACAAAAAAAAGAGTATAACCGAATGGTTAAAGGGCTTAAGCTAATCTTAAGCAGTATAATATAAGAAAACGTTAAACACATTATTATCAAGTAAATCAACGATTTTTTGCTAAGAAGAAACCATGACCTGCAGTGTCTAGGGAGATAGGTCTAGCCCTTAATTAAACATTATTTCTTAGATTCCTATCGTTAAAAACAAAATGAATAGAAGTGGGCATAATATTGACGAGATCAGCTTCTGTTCGAAACCGATAGATAGGTGGGTATGTTAAAGGGCCCGTAATGTACCCTAGAATGGTAACACACCACTCTCAAAAACAAATACGCATTTGTTGCCCAAAAAGTATAAAGAGATGAGTGTGGAACAAAGTAGAGCTCGATATAACATCCTTTCAAAATTTTAATATCTTTGTTTAGTATTTAAAAAAAATTAAAAAATCTGAGATGCAGTGAGCGAACGGAAGATATAATCCAATTCAGCAAGTTTTAGTTTTTTTTTCTCAATTTGTACTGGGGAGCAGCAATTTTTTTAAAAAATTACAATTCGATTTGGTACCTTTTTTGTTTTTCGCTCGGGTCTAATACACATTCATGTTTGAGAAATGTGTACTTAAACTAAAAAAAATTCAAGTGTCGTAACAATATGAACTTAGTATTTATTTGTTATCCCTATACGTTAAAAAACACATTTTGTTTTTGTTTTACTTATTTGTATTATTTCATATTAGGTCAAATAAAATATTCAGATCGAGTTTATGATGCATGCATGGAGGCATTTGATTGTTTACCATTGGCTGCACTCTTAAATCAACAGTTTCTCTGCATACATGGTGGCTTGTCACCGGAAATTTTTTCCCTCGATGATATAAGAAAGGTTTTTATACTTATTTATTTCTGTTAATGTTAATTAAAAACAATTGATTTATAGCTAAATAGGTTTCGTGAACCTCCAGCCTATGGTCCCATGTGTGATATATTGTGGGCAGATCCTCTAGAAGATTTTGGCAATGAAAAAAATAACGATTTTTTTACACACAATTCAGTACGAGGCTGCTCATATTTTTTTAGGTACGTTCCAGGCTTTAGATTAGGAAAATGTTTGACGAAACAGATACAATTACTTGGGGCCAAATCATCGCATTCGATTCGAATAGAAATTTTACTCAATCGATCGAGTTGTCAATGCTTTAAGTATAACAATTCTTATACGAGTTTTAAAATTTCGATTGGAATCGAATGCGACGATTTAGCCCCTGAAATAAAATTGTTTAATCATGCATATTAATGTTGATCAAACATAGTCAAAATATTAATGTTGCAACTTATTTAAGTGATTAATTGATTAATTAGCTCACTGTTTGAGAAAAGAGAACTATAATTTGACTACGTCTATTTCGTCAAATATTTGTCTAGTCTGAACTAAGCTTTACAATAATTGATATGTTTATATATGTATGTTTAATTTTTATTTATTTTTATAAAATAATTTTAAAACTAAAAATTTAGTTATTCGGCTTGCTGTGAATTTCTGCAAAAGAACAATCTTTTGTCCGTTGTTAGAGCTCATGAGGCACAAGATACGGGGTAAGTTACGATATTTTCTATTTATAATTATTTAGCCATTTTGTTATTATTAGTTTTGTTAAATTATTAAAAATCTTCTTTTTAATTAAATCTAACTAAATATAAATATACTTATTTACTGACCAGTTTTTAAATTTTAAATTCAAGCTACCGTATGTATCGTAAAAATCAGGTTACCGGATTCCCCTCATTAATCACCATATTCTCAGCTCCCAATTACTTGGATGTTTACAATAATAAGGTATTAAAACTAAAACAAATTTTTAATTTAACAAAACCTGTTCCCATCTAAAATAAAAAAATATAAAATTAACTTAATTCTTGAAGGCATAAACTAAATTTTTTCTTTAGCCATATAAAACGCTTTGAAGCATGGTTTTTTTAATTTTGAATATTGAAAAAATACATTTTTTTAAAGTATAAAAAATACCTGCAGATATTTTTGCTGTATATTTAATTAAATATAAAATAAAACCCTTTTATTAAAAAGAAAAACAGATTAAAAGACTTTAAGTTTATATTTTAAATTTTTTCAAACAAAGAAAGAAAGAGGATTTTCGTCAATAGCCGAGTGAAATGCATTTTCAAGACCCGCTACAGCTTCTTGACAACACTCGTTGTTCGACTTAAAACCCCCCTATCAAGTATTCGAATAAAACCAAAATTCCAAAATCAATTAGTTATTTTCTCAAAGAAAATCGAAACCCGATTAAATATATAACTTAATCCCAATAAATCTCAGCAACTATTGCCAATGTTACCACAAAACATGGTATGATGACTTGTAAGACATCAAGCGAATTTCTTTTTTTGAATAGGATCAAGAAGAGTGATAGGGATAACTAATGCATATTAATTATGACTTGTGTATCATATCTCGAAAAAGTTAAGAGTTATATCTATCGACTGCAAATCTGGTACAAGGTAGTTCCATTATAATTTCTAAATTTCAAAAGGAAAATTTTGTTGGGTGAGGGCACGGGTAATGATATTCCCTTCAAAAACGGACCAATTTTACGAAGTTTTCAAATTTAAAAGCTATAATTGACTTGAAACCCACCAAAAAGTAATTTTATTATGATATTTACATTTTGAAGACAATTTAGCAAGATCGGAATCAATTTTAATGGTATAAACGACCCGGCACAGCCAGACAATGAGCTTTTTTCGATTATAATCATAAAGTCAAAATAAATTTAAGCCAAACCTTTTATAGCTATTTCTATATAGAAAATTTTAATTAAATTATTTTTTAATGTTTTTTTTGCTACCTGTGTATGTACTTAGCAATTCAACAAAAATTCATTAATGAAAAACTTAACATTATCAGCAATTAACATATTTAAAATACCTTAGTGTGTTCAAATTTTTAAAAATTTCCCTAAAATAATATTATTTTTTCTTTATTGTTGCACTCCATATGCATTGTTTAAATTATTTTGTTTTTTAAGTCTTTTATACTTATAATTTATGTCTGTGTAGAAATTATTATTTATCCACAACCATTAATTATGTCAATGTTTGTTTTTATCTTCAAACATATTTTACCGCCGTCTGAAAACGTCAACAAACATTTAAATAAATTATTGTCATTTGACAAAAGGCAGCTGTACTAAAATATGAAAATAATGTTATGAACATACGACAATTTAATTGTTCACCGCATCCATACTGGCTGCCAAATTTTATGGATGTATTTACATGGTCATTACCGTTTGTTGGTGAGAAGGTAAGAAGGAATTCCCTTAAGAAAGAAATGTTACAATCGGCAGACAGTTTTGGATTAATAACAAAATTACGTTTTTCACTTTAACTTTAGGTTACGGATGTGCTCATAAATATATTGAATATCTGTTCAGATGATGAGCTAGTGGGTGGCCCTGATGATGGTTTTGAAGAAGGTAAGTAGCCTTAACAGAAAACTCTTATTTTAATCTAAGTTACCATTTCGTTACACAACAAAATAAGTTAAATTTTACGAAAATTGAAAAATCTAAAGCAATCCAACAAAAAGCAATATCGTTTTTTATAATGTACTTGTAATGTTAAATTTCTTTCAATTAGAAGAACTTTAATTTTTTAATATCTGTTAACCGCAGATACGGCCCTGTATTATTTAAATCCAGTTGTTCTTTCTTTATTTAAATTCTGCCAAAATCTTAATTTTGTTTTGTTGCTTAAAATATTAACTGTAATGCGTACATACCTACATATTTACCTACATGCAAGCATACATATTTACGCTACAAAAAATCGTTTGCTCTTGCTTATGTGCTTATTTTCGTGCACATAGTTTTGTAAAAATATTTATATGCTTGTACGTATTTTTGCATTAGCATGAATATTTTTAACGTTGCTATGCATGTATGTATGTACGTTCATCCAACTCATTTTTTTGTAATAAAAGGTACATGTGTACTTAATCTCTTGTTTGTTACTCTTACATTACTTTTCTGTATTGGAATTTTTTAGTCGTCTTTGAGAAGTTTAATAAAGTGGATAATTTAATTAGAATAAAATTATTTGCTTTTTTAATTTTGAATTCGTTTGCCTGCAAAAAAGATTGCAGGCTCAAAACATTGGTGACCCCGACGTGATAGTTTATATACATAGTTTTGTATTAATATCAATTCGGATATTAATAACTTGTGGTTCATAAAGTCTTGCTTTTTCTTGCCAATATAGTTAAAGAAATTCGAAACTATTACTCGTCAATTTGCCAAAAATGTCAACCAGCAGAAAAGAAAAGCCTTCAGGCTGCGAGAGCGCAGAGCAATCGGTGGATTTGTTGCCATATTACTCGAGAGTTGCAACGATGATGAAGCAGCTGGAGGACCTGAATGAAAAACTAACGTCATCCCAGCTTGCCCAGTATGATGATGCCGAGCTGTCTGTGCGTTTGGAATACATCAAAGAGGTCAACAAAAGCTACGAAAGGGCCCAATGCATTATAGAAGAGAATGAATGCAGTGTGTCGGTAAGTAACGATCGAATGGTGTTCATTTCGTTGTACTTTGAGGTAAAGGCCAAATTAACACGCCAACTCAGCGTCGTTCGGTCGTCGCAGCAGCGCTCGTCTACAATGCGGCAATTTTCGGTTGATGATTCACCATCTCAAACAGCTACGCGCAAAACAAAAGTCCCTGAAATCCAGTTGCCTAAATTTTGTGGCTCCTATTCAGAATGGCCAAATTTTAATTCGTTGTTTTCTACTGTCATAAATGACAACAGTGATTTAAGCCAGCTTGAAAAGTTTCACTATTTGCGCGCCAGTTTAGAAGGTGCTGCTCTCGACACAATTGCCTCCCTGGAACTTAATGAGGTAAATTATAAAGAGGCATTGTTGTTGTTAAAAAATCGTTTTGACAACAAGCTATTAAATTTTCAATCCCACATAAAAGATATGTTTGCTCTAGACAAGGTTGAAACTGGTTCTGCTACTGATCTTCGTCGATTAAGCGACAAAATGAATTCACACTTGCGTGCTATGCAAACAATTGGTAGCCAAGCACAGATGGCCGACGGGCTACTTATTCATTTAGTAACAACGAAATTGGATACCAAGTCACTTATTAAGTGGGAGGAAAATTTACCAGCAAATGAGCTACCAACTTGGGATAGTATGGCAGCTTTTTTAGAGCGCAGGTGTCGTATGGTAGAAAATTTTGAAAACTCGGCAGTAGGTAAGGCCTCAAAGCAACTAACTTCCAAAAAATCTAACCAGCACAATCGACACGTACATGTTTCGGTCGCTACCCCATCCACATTATGTTCCTTTTGTGATTCAAAAGATCATTTTATTACAAGTTGTTCACGCTTTTTAAACTTGTCGCCCACTGTTCGTTTTAGGGAAGCAAAAAGATTGAAGTTGTGTCTCAACTGTTTAAAAAAAGGCCATATGCTAAAAAAATGTACCTCAGGTTGTTGCCGTCAATGCTCTTCGAAACACCACACAATGCTGCACATTAATGACGACCCTGCAGTTCAACCCATCATGCCTTCAGCTGACCCTGGCCCATCACAAGCAGTGCTTATTTCCTCAGATGACAAAGGTTCATCAAAAACGACAGCTGCTGCTACAGGTGTTTGGCTAGCAACAGCTATTGTTATGGTAAAAAACAAATTTGGTGTTTTTGTACCTGGTCGCGTTATATTAGATTCCGCTTCACAACTTAATCTCGTTACAAGTCGCTTTGTTAAGTATTTAAATTTAAAATGCAATCAGACTTTCGCAACTATTTCCGGAATAGGGGATGGAAGTATGTCTGTTGATAAGTCTGTTGATATCGTAATTAAATCGAAGACTGGAGACTATTCAACATCTGTAAGGGCGATGGTCGTCCCTAGCATAACAGATTATCAGCCTAACATAAACGTCAACACATCAGGATGGAACATACCCAAAAATATACAGCTTGCTGATCCGTTATTCGACAAATGTGGTCGTATTGATGTTTTGATTGGAGCCGAATTATTCTTTGATTTAATGTCAATTGGACAAATCAAGTTAGCCGAAAATCTGCCTGTTCTTCAAAAAACATTATTAGGCTGGGTAGTTGCTGGCGGTAGTATTCGCTCTCGTCATTCGTGGTCTCTAGCTGTTAGTTCTAAAATAAATCAAGAAGATCAGTTGTGCTCTGCAGTAGAAAGCTTTTGGGAAGTCGAAAACAATTTCGGCAACTACAGTTCGCCCTCTGATGAAGAACTTTTTTGTGAAGCCCACTTTTTAGAAAATACTGTGCGCCTTCCTTCTGGCTCCTACTCTGTTCGGTTACCACAAATAGAGGGACCAGGCGTGCAACTACTTGGTGACTCGTATTATCATGCTTTGCAGCGTTTCAAGGGCTTAGAAAAAAAACTTAAAAGAAATCCAGGCGTCAAAGCACAGTATACAGAATTTATGAGTGAGTACGTATCTTTAAACCATATGTCTTTAGTTTCTCCACAGAATTCTCAGAAAAAATATTTCCTGCCACACCACTGTGTGCACAAACTTGGCAGTACATCGACCAAATTAAGAGTTGTTTTTGACGGCTCCGCAAAAACAACAACTGGTTTGTCTCTTAATGACGTTTTGTATGCTGGCCCAACTATACAGCCCAAACTTTTTAATACGCTTCTGCGTTATCGTTGTTTCAAAGTGGCACTAAGTGGCGACATTTGTAAGATGTATAGGTGTGTGCGCGTTTCTCATCCTGACAACTACCTACAATGCATACTGTGGAGAGAAAGTGAAGAAGAGGAGATAAAGACTTATAAACTAGACACCGTTACATATGGTACAAAACCTGCAGCGTTTTTGGCAATTCGTGCAATGCAGCAATTAGCAAAAGATGAAGAAGCAAATTTCCCAATAGGTGCAAAAATAGTAATGCGTGATTTCTATGTGGACGACATGATATCTGGTGGTAGCTCTGTAAATGAAGTGCTTGAGATTAGGCAGCAAGTGGCAGCTTTATTACAGCGAGGTGACTTTTTAATAAGAAAGTGGTGCTCTAATTCACCTGCAGTTTTGAATGAAATACCGGCAGAGCAATGCGAGAAATACTTAAAGTTTGATGACGGAACTGACGTAACTAAAACTCTTGGCCTTATTTGGGACCCAAAAGATGACAACTTTATTTTTTCGTTTAACCCCGTAAACAATTGCAAGGTCGTCACAAAACGCTCTATTCTTTCGTCAATTGCTCGGCTGTACGACCCTTTAGGTTTAATTGGCCCCGTTATTACAAAGGCAAAAATTTTTATGCAACACTTATGGAAGCTGGAGCTGCAGTGGGATGAAAGTCTCCCACAGTCATTGCATTCTGCCTGGATTCAATACATTTCGCAATTCGAATCTGTTGAGCACTTTAAATTTCCTAGATGTATTTCAATATCAAACTCCAACGTCGAAATCCACGCATTTTGTGATGCCAGCTTGGCTGCGTATGGGGCCTGCGTTTACATAAGATCCAAATCTCGAAATAATATAAAATCATCATTGTTGTGCTCTAAGTCAAGGGTTGCTCCCTTAAAAAGTTTAACGGTTCCAAAACTTGAGCTCTCAGCAGCGTGCCTACTGGCAGAACTTGTTCAAGTAGTCGTTGAAACACTGCCTTACATTTGTGATGTACATTGCTGGTCTGATTCAATGGTGGTTCTTTCGTGGCTTCAAGAGCAGCCATCAAATTTCAATGTTTTTGTGTCGAATAGAGTTTCTCGCATACAGGCAATTACAAGCAAAATGAGGTGGCATCATGTTCCTACCAGCTTAAACCCAGCCGATATACTTTCGAGAGGTTCATCGCCCAAGGAACTTCTTCAATCTAAATTATGGAAAGATGGCCCTAATTTTTTACGGCTGGAGCCTTCCCTGTGGCCTGCTAATGTAGAATTCTTAGCTGAACTACCCGAGCGACGACGCAATATATTGACAGTGGCCACACTAACTGATTTTGCGATGCAGTGTAAATTTCACAATTCGTTTACTAAAATGCAAAGAGTATTCGCGTACGTATTTAAATTTTTATATCCTAAACTGAGTAGCCAAAGTGAAATATTGACTCCTATTGACGTCAAAAACGGAACAAATATTCTAATTAAAAACATACAGCTAATACACTTTCCAATTGAATACAAGGCTTTGAAGGAAAATAAAGGTGTACCCGCATCTAGCAAGGTTAGTTCTCTTATGCCCATAATTGATTCCTTTGGCGTAATTCGTGTGGGTGGTCGCCTCCAGCATTCGGCTCTTGATTATGATGCCCAACATCCAATTGTGTTACCCAAACATCATCCTTTCACTGCATCGCTGATAATGCATTTTCACGTGAAGCTTTTACATGCTGGCCCACAATTTTTATTAGCTTCAATTCGACAAAAATACTGGCCAATTGGTGGTCGTAAATTAGTCAGTGCTGTTATTTCAAAATGTCTGCGTTGTTTTAGAATAAAACCAAAACTATACCATCATATCATGGGTAGCCTGCCTCCTGATCGGGTAAAACCAAATAGAGCATTTCACACTACTGGAATTGATTTTTGTGGCCCATTCTACTACAAATCGGATGTGAGAAATCGCCCTCCTGTAAAATGCTATATAGCTATCTTTGTATGCTTTTCAACAAAGGCTACACACCTGGAGCTAGTCCAAGATTTGTCAACATCATCATTTTTGTCTGCCCTTCGACGATTTGTATCCATAAGGGGCAAACCTAAAACAATATGGTCTGACAATGCAACAAATTTTGTAGGCGCCAAGAATGAGTTAGCCGATTTGAAGCAACTGTTTTTAAGTGAATCGCATATTAACTTGGTTAACCAGCAATGCCTTGAAGATGAAATAGAATGGAAATTCATTCCCCCAAGGTCACCTCATTTCGGAGGATTGTGGGAGGCCGCGGTAAAATCCGCTAAGCTGCACTTCTATCGCACTGTCGGCCTAAATAAGTTGACCTTTGACGAGCTACGCACTTTGGTATGTCAAATCTCGGCGGCCTTGAATTCGCGCCCACTGTCTCCAATTTCAGAAAATCCCAACGATTTAGATGTGCTGACACCTGGACACTTTTTAGTCGGTGGCCCTTTAGTATCAATAGCTGAACCTAATATAACCAATTTAGACATAAGCCGGCTAACTAGATGGCAGAGAGTTTCTCAACTACAGCAAATCTTTTGGCAGAAATGGAGCGTTTCATATTTATCACTATTGCAAGAGCGTAGCAAATGGCGTGAGCATGGTAAAAATATAACTTGTGGGGAAATGGTTCTTATAAAAGATGAAAATCAACCGCCCTTAAAGTGGCAAATCGGACGTGTTACTGAAGTAATTCATGGTGATGATAATGTAGCTCGAGTTGCCATCGTTCGCACAAATAATGGTGTAGTTAAGCGTGCAGTTAGTAAACTTGCGATACTTCCTATAGAGTCATCAGTTGAAAGCCCTAGCCTTCCAACGGGGGGAGGATGTTAACCGCAGATACGGCCCTGTATTATTTAAATCCAGTTGTTCTTTCTTTATTTAAATTCTGCCAAAATCTTAATTTTGTTTTGTTGCTTAAAATATTAACTGTAATGCGTACATACCTACATATTTACCTACATGCAAGCATACATATTTACGCTACAAAAAATCGTTTGCTCTTGCTTATGTGCTTATTTTCGTGCACATAGTTTTGTAAAAATATTTATATGCTTGTACGTATTTTTGCATTAGCATGAATATTTTTAACGTTGCTATGCATGTATGTATGTACGTTCATCCAACTCATTTTTTTGTAATAAAAGGTACATGTGTACTTAATCTCTTGTTTGTTACTCTTACATTACTTTTCTGTATTGGAATTTTTTAGTCGTCTTTGAGAAGTTTAATAAAGTGGATAATTTAATTAGAATAAAATTATTTGCTTTTTTAATTTTGAATTCGTTTGCCTGCAAAAAAGATTGCAGGCTCAAAACAATATCCTTAACGGTTGTTATTTAATTTTGTTTAAATAAACTTTATTTATTTGTAATACTTTTGTACTCGTATTGTTTTTGAATGTAAATGTATCTTTTTCTCAACTCAGAGCTCCGTAAGAAAATTGTTCTTGTACCAATCAATACAACCACTAGTACTGTCCAACCAAAAAAAGGTAAGAATTCTAAAAGTTACGGCAAACAGCCCATGCAAACGCAGCTAAGCATAAGATTAAAACGTCGCTGACGCTTTGTAAATATTAAATTGCTTTAAATTTTAAACATTTTTTTTGTATTAGATATGTATACAAGTATATCGTTACTTTAATATAGAAAAGCCCTAACTCGTATTTTTGAAGTCAAATATTTTTTTATCTAATTATGTTATATGATCAGACCATATATATAAGTATATGAGAATCTGGGCTAATAAAAAAATACAAGTTATGACCTTTCTTTATTAAGATAACGATATGCATATATTATTACAAATAATTATTATATGTAATTGTCTGACAGGCTAAAATAAGGATGTTATAGTACAAGATAAATACATTTTCGTTATTACAAGTATGATTTAAGCTAAAGTGTCCGATAACTTAAAGGTGAGCTCATCTTACCTTTAAAATTTAACGTAAGGTTTATTTGTTTAAACTCGCCTAATTTACTGTTAATTTTTTGTTGTTGGTGTAGGCAAACAAACCAAAGCACACCGTTGCCACTGCGTACTCAAATATGGCGAAAGTAGCCGGTATCGTTATTGTTTACTTTAGCTAAGGTTAACTTTAGCTAAAGCACACCTTAAAAGCAAAATATATTAAATAATTGCCCTAGGCCTAATAAACTTTGACAATGTGAAAAATAGCACTAAGGCGTAAATTATAATTTACCTGGAAGGCCAATGCTAGGTCAATTCTTCAAAAAAATAGTCTTGCACAGTGTCGTATTTTCATAAATCGAGTGACCATAAAAAGAAGGATATTTTCCGAAGAGATGAAATTTTACAAACATGTTAAAGTTAATAAAACATAACCAAATTAAAAACTTTAATTATTTCGGAGCAAGGACTCGTGAATTCTTTAAGATTCAATTAAATGTGACTTACCATAACGCCATAACCATAATCGTTGCCATAAAAACCAAAACTCAATTGGTTTCTAAGGTTATGGTTATGACGTAACGGTAAGTCACCTTAAATTAAATACAGTGTTGCCCATAAGTTTGGTTCGTACAGCTGTTTTCTGTGGCTGAGGTTAAGTCACGTATAAATGAACCTTTACACAAAACACTTAAAGTAAGCTCAATGCATCAAATTTTTTTTTCTGATTCGGTGTTAGGACACACAAATCTTCTACATGTCCCTGAACTTGAAACTTGTATAAAATCTACAAAAATTATTAGAATTGGTAGAATAATGTTGCGATCCCCTCACAATTTAAAGCTACGCTCAGGAAATAAGATTTACAAGGTTTACCATTTTTCTCTTAATATAACATTGTAAAACGGAGAGATTCATATCAATGTATAAACTTAAAGCTTCCTGCACACACCACATACTTGGTAGAGTTATTATGCGTTTGTGCATATGTTTATAACGCCAAAAAATAATGGTCGGAGACCCACCTTCCAGTACACCGATCGATTTAGAATCTTTTTCTAAGTTTATTTAAGAATGTCCGTCCGTCTGAATAGGGGTCCATGTGTTTTTTAGAACACGCTATAGTTAGTAGTTTTAAAGATTATTTTATTAAATTTGCACAGATAAGTATTTTGGCACTGGTACAAAGCTAACTGTTTTTGGTGGCTATGACTGACTCGTTAATGTCTCTATCTTTACAAGATTTTTCATATTTGTCAATCATTATTCCAGCTAATAGTATACTGAATTCAAACGATATCGGCCTATTTTTTGGGTATAGCCCCCATACAAATGTCCACAAGGAAAAAGTATTTTGGGCTATAAATGGCTCGAATATTACTTTACCTTCTCAAAATTTTGCACATATTCATTTCTATGCCACCAACTATTATACTGAATATTTTTTTTTATAACCTCCATACAATTGTGGTGTAAGGTGTAATATAGTCGGGCTTGGCCGACTATAACTCTTTTACTTGTTTTTTCGGCAGTCATAGCATTAGCAAAAGTTTATGCAATAAGTTTACCAACTCACCTCATTTTAGTCCGTTGTAAAGCATCCTCATAATTTACATTGGGTCGGTCTCTACCATAGCTTGTATTTTGAACCTAATGTAAGCATAATCCTTCTCAATGTTCAGCAAAAAAATAAAAACAACCCACAACGCAAGCTTTTTCATTAAATATTTCAACATCTATCAATTTTTATTTTTATTACACATAATCATTTTTTAGCAAAATAAAAAAATATATTTTGTAAAAAAAAACCATTTTGAATCCCCTTTTAAGTAACAAAAATATGTTAGAAATATGAGCGTATTAGCTTTATCAAAATAAAATTTCTTTTAGCGTTTTATGAAGCTGTAAGCGTAATATAAAACCTAGATTTTTAAGTATTTAATAGGTTTTTTTGTGTAAGCTTTTTGCAAAAGCTTTAGCTAAATGCAAGCAAATCATTAAATAAAATAATTAAATTTATTTTTATTTTTGTTCGTGCGAGTACGCCAGCTTAAAAAAAAAATAAATAAAATAAACATTCATACATATATTAATCTTTTATCATTTCTTTAATTTTAATTTTTAGCTTCATCTGTATCGGCTTTACGTAAAGAAATAATAAGAAACAAGATTAGAGCTATTGGCAAGATGTCCAGAGTATTCTCTGTATTAAGGTATTACAAAAATTAAATTTTTCACATATTTGAGCTTGACTTTTTTTGTTTTTATCTTGCAGAGAAGAGTCGGAATCGGTTTTACAACTAAAGGGTCTTACACCGACCGGTGCATTGCCAATGGGTGCTTTGTCTGGAGGCAAAGATTCACTTATCAGTGGTATGTAACAACTAAAAAACAATTTCACTGACATTTATTTTCATTAAATCTTTATACCAAGCTATTTACACAATTAAGCTGAAAATTCATAACACGCGTTTCTTGCGTTCTCGCGTTTTAGGCGGTTGTCAAAAAGTTAAATTTGTTACGTTTAATATCGCAAGTTACCGAGCATGATGTGTTAACGCCATTTGACGTTTCGCACTCAATATGTAGAGCTTGTATTTACACTTAAAAAATTATTACTGACTGTAAGTAATTTAGGAAGTAGTCCGTAAAGTTGTTTTTAAATGAAAAAACAGTTAAATTTGAATACAATATTTTTTTTAAACTAATTTGAAGGGTTATTCAAAGCCTCAAATAAACAAAAACACTAATTTTCAGTTGAAGTTATTTTTTTGTAATATTTAAGTTTGTTATTTTTTTTCTGATACTTTGTGTTTTGCTGTAAATGACAGAAAATCTAGTTAATTTTAAACGAAAATATCAGTAAATTTTCTAATGTCTGAATTTATATGGAATACTTTTTTAATTTTAATGAATATCTTATTGGACGGTTTTTAAATAAATATCCAGTTATTTTAAATAGATTTCCAGTTGATTTTACATTAAAAATTTTTTGAGTGTACCCTTGCATGCGTCATTAGCGTTAAACAAACAGACCAGGGGCCAAATCGTCGCATTCGATTCGAATCGAAATTTCATTCGATCGATCGAGTTGTCAATGCTTTAAGTATAGGAATTCTAATAAGAATTTTTTTAATTTCGATTCGAATCGAATGCGACGATTTGGCCCCAGGTGAATTGGGTGACCAAAGATTAAAATATTTATCAAGTTTTTTTTTTGGCATTTAGAAACACCTGTAAGTAGTTTATTTTTCTGCGTCAACAACAACAAGCTAAGAGCTCGATAACTCATTGCCGTGTTAGAGCGTGTTATGCTAATTTTCACTTAAACGGCAACAAACAAAACTGGGGTCTCCAAGACCCCGCAATTTTCGATTGGAACATCAAAAATCTTTGCATTGACCCAGGGTAGCTGTTGTTATGTCTTATCCATGAAAGAAGTAATTAAACCATTTTTTTCGAAAATTCTCGAGGCCAGGCGACGAATGTCAACTGTTAAAATTATCGACGCTTGATTACGTAAATCTTTTTTCCGAACCTGCGAACTCAACCATCGTACTCTTCACACATGATGGGACGACTGCACTCACAGAACGAGCTTCGATAAATTAGCTTCGGGAAAATTTCCCCCAAAAACTAACTAGTCGCTTTAGGGACATCCCATGGCCACCGAGGATCTAACTCCCATGTGTTTTTTATGGGGCTACCTCAAAGGGAGGGCTTACAGTGACAATTCCCAATCCCTTGTGGCCACCGTGTGGCGCATAACACAAGGTTCCATTTTGAACAGTGTGTTCAACTCGACGAAAGACATCTGGATGACATACTCTTTAAAAATAAAGTCCACATTTTAATTCTATGGCTGAACTCTCCCAATAAAACTTAGTGTCAAAAATTACGATTTTTATTTAAGTTTGAAAATATAAATCTGCCACCAGAGAGTCTGTATCTCAATAATTAACAATTTTTAAAAATGTATTTAAAGAATATAAAGTAATATAAAAACATATAAGTATGTTTATATTACATATATAAGACACATATGGGCCACTCCGAGTTAAACGGCCCTAATTTCGGAAAATCTCTTAAATCCTTTAAATTTATAATCTGTTTTTATATGGTTTTCTGGAGAAAATAAAAATTTAATACGATCAAAAACATTTGAAGCCATCAAATAATTCCAAATAAATAAACTTTATATCTATAAAATCTTGCACAATACGATCTTAAACTGTTTAAAACCAAAATTTATGAGGAATTATGTCCTTTAAAGAACAAAAATCATAGCTTTTTTAGTTTACAAATCTTAAAAGTTTAATTAAAATCAAAAATTTGAACAAAACGGTTCCACTCATCACAATGAAATTACCCATATATATGCTTAGTTACTCACCTGCCATTTTTAAAGTTATTTCGTTTTTTTTTTCTTTTCATGACACCTTTCGCAGCTTTACAAGGTCTAGGTGCCACTCCACAAATTACTTCATTTGCTGAAGCCAAAGGTCTTGATGCAGTCAATGAGCGTATGCCGCCTAGACGACCTCTGCTAGTTGGCAACAATAACGAAACAAAGACACCTAATAAAAATGCAACAAATGAAAACAGTAGTTCGGCATCTGCAAAAAAGAATGGTAGTGCACCTGTGACAGCGCCAAAACGTTCTAGCCTTAGCAAAAAATCATAGTTTAAAATTAATGGTTTTTTATAGTATAAATTTTTCCTTTATTTTTACTTCTATACTTTTATTTGTTTGATTTTTTTTATTTATTTTTTTAACAATTAATAATTTTTTAAAAATTGAATAACTAGATTTTATTTAAACTAAATTAGCACTTAATAAAGAAATTACACACACGAAATCAAAACCAACATTAAGAAATAATTTAAAAACATTTCGTCCGTAAGTATACTTGGCAACATGATAACGCACACTTAAGAGAACCCTTATCATGTTGATCTTCAGAATCCTTTTAAATACAGCTTACCTCTGTGTTCATAAGCAAACTTTGAACATAGAAAAGGTACGAGTCGATTAAAGCATATTAATTCGTCTATCTATTTTTCGGGGCGTGTTTTCATGTAGTCTTGTTATCAAGCCACATATACATTGTTCAGTATGGGACTTAACCCATTTAAACTTGTGTCATTGCTTCGTATAGCCTCCTGGAATACTTAAGCACTTTGGGCTATAACTACTTTATAACTTGCAAAATTTGGCATATCTTTTTTTTTAAATACTAAATTTTCGAAGAGGCTTCTTTTTTGGCGAGGCGCTCGAGATGAACCATTTTTATTTTTGATCCTTTGCTTTTGTATTTTTGGATTCAATACACTACATCATTCCCAATGAGTTTGTAATTCAGGAGACAACACGTTTTTTCGTTGTTGTTTATGAGGTAGAACTAGCTGAACCTCTTTAAAGCCTTCGGAATTCGCTGATCATTTTTATCCGGTCACGTACAAATTCATAAACTTTGTCGTTAATTTTTGTTTCCTTGAAGGGTCTTCGTTATGCTTATCTATTGTTGTGGGCTTAAAACCGAACTCTAAATGAGCTGGCAGTTTCAGCTCGGCTCCAAACATAGAGCTAGAGTCATGAACGACTGACCTGTGTGCCAACAGAAATTAAGGTTTGTGCTCATCTCATTCCCTTTGGTGTGTACGGACCACTTTTCTTAAGTATTCTTCTAACGTGCGGTTAAATCTTTGGATTATGCCGTCAGACTGTGGATGTAGTGGCGTAGTCCTCGCTTTTCGGATGCCGTATAGCTTGCACATTTTCTGGAATATCGAAAATTCAAAATTTCTCGCCAGATCAGAATGTAGTTCAAGCTAAACACCATAGCGGCACACCATAGTGGCACACCCGGTTCTTACAAACGTGTTTACGACAGTTTAAGCCTCTTGGTTTGATAAAGCCTTTACCTTGGCCGTTTGCTAAATCAATCAGTTGCCACTAAGACGTAACGGTTTCCAGCCTCACTGGTAGCAAAAGCACCAGCTATATCTATCGCTATTCACTCAAAGGAAGCACCTGAACTATACTCTGCAGCGGTCCCCCACTTTTTCTTCCTACTGGGCCTTGGCTTCTATACATTGTCCGCAGTTTTCTATCCAATCAGCAACAGATTGTTGACATCCAATCTAATAGAAATGATGTTTAATCTTCTCCAGGGGTTTTGTTACACCGAGGTGACCACCGCAAGAGTTATCATGAAACTCCTTCTATACTTCTTTTATTTAAGAGGATGACACCTCAATTAAATTCATTTTCGATTAACCATCAGAGCTTTCCCATTGACGATTAAAGGCATCCATTAATTAACTACAAACTATTTCACAGCGCCAAGTATGATTTCATCAGTGGACTTTCCGCTGATATTTGGTTACGGGATGGTCTTTGTCTTCCTCCTTTGCTGAAATAACTTTTACCAGTATGAGACCGTCCCCTTGCGCTGCTGACCAGTCTTCACCTGTCTCTATGTGTGTTAGACGAACATTAATGACGCCTTCTTTTCCTTCCGTTTTTACACAATATTTGCACTCCGATCTGCAAGGTCTTCTGGAGGGTGCATCCCCATTTCCATGCTCTTCTTATAATACTTAATACATACACACAAAAAGTTATCTAAGAAAACTTTACTCAAATCAAGCCATAGCGGTGTCAAAAGTACGGTGAGTACGGTTTTTCTTAAATCAGTTTTCTTTCTGTGTATGTACATATAAAGGTAAAATACTTATCTTTGCAAATCAGTTGTTATCAATTCAAGAAAATATTTTTATTTCATTATAACAAAAACCAATGGCATTTAAAAACTGTAATTATTTATATGCAATGTGATAAAAATTATTCCTTAAATAGTTTAATAGTTAAATACAGAAGTTTTAAGAAAGCACGAGATTATAAAACCAAAACTGTTTTATTATCTAATAAAAGCAAATATCGTGCTGCTGATTAAAACTACTGTTAACGATCACGAGAGGCAACAAAGCGTGAATAAGAATAGAAAATATAGATAAGTGAATTTAGCTACATACAATGTGGGCCAAAAGAAGTCATCCGATTTTGTTTGGCTTTAATTTTTTTTTAATGAAAAACTACGGTCCTGTTGTTTGATTATGTTAATTTGAACCTTTAAAATTTTATTGGTAAAGTCTAAAGGATGATATCGGCCAAATGGGCCCCATCACACGTCTTGTGGCATTGTTTATCCCTTCGGCGATAGATTCTTGCACTAATGTCGAATATTGTAATTGAGGGCTTCCAGGATTTCAGGCTTGTTTACGTAAGCTCGGGACTTCAAAAAACCCCACAAAAAACATCTGGGTGATCTCGCGGGCCAATGTAAATCGCCAAAACGAGAGGTGAGGCTACCCTTCAGAATATCGCTACATTTAGAATATCGCTTTTGGTTCGCGCAGTGTGTGCCGGTGCTCCATCCTGTTGAAACCACATACCCTACAGTCCTAATTCGTTCAATTGCGGCAGAAAAAACTCGGCTTACATGGCCCTATAGCGCGCACCGTCGTTTGACCAGCGACGTCCTCGAAAAAAATGGCCAGATGACTCCTCCAGCATGAACAGCGCACGGTGCAGTCACTTGGAGCGGATGTGCATTACTCGTCGATTTTTGGTGTTTCAGACACAATAGTTTTGCTTGTTCATCTACCCGCTGAAGTGATATTGAGCCTCATCCCTCATTATGAATTTCGTCAAAAACTTGTCCACTTCGATTATACCGCGTTCTTAGGGATTGCATCACTCCATGGCTTGTTCACTTGTATTCTACATCTGTTAAGTTCACAAATGTCAAAACAGATTTGACATTGGCCACTATTTTTAAAAATAAGATCATCTTTTAATAGGGTGATTTCTTTCGGCCCACCTTGTAGTTATTTTTCTTTAATAAACATTTGATACCCAAAGCTACAAAGTTAGGAATTTTTAACATCCATATACCATCCTTTAAAAACTTTAACAGGGGGGATGCCCTCAGTAGTTTTGACTCCTACACATCTTAATTGTCTCACACTCACGCCCCACATTTCTCTCTTCTTTCGCCGGAAAAGATGTTGTTCCTCCTTTCCTTTTCTCCGATACCTCTTCAGCGTACCACCCGTGTCTACTGTCTGCAGAGTTGCCTGGTATTCCACATTTTTTCTTTGATTTGCGGCACTCCTCGTCATCCCAACAGTTTGTTTTTTGAAGCTTCTGGTATCCAAGTACGGTCTTTGCAGAATTCTTCATGGAGTCTGCATTATGTTCGAAACGGATTTTAAAATTCAAGAGGTTTGTCTGGCATCTGTGACCCGGTTTTCAATGTCGCCTCAAAAGTCCCCATATTATGTTTTATTGTAACGCAAGTAGCAATTATTTTCCACATCATGATAAAAGTATCATCCGCGAAATCCAATTTGCTTAAATTTTAATTGAGACGCCATTTCACGCCATTGCCATCTTGCATTTCCTCACACATATTAGTATCGAAAGAATAATTTTTAAAAAAAGTATTTTGATAAAAGAACGCTTTTGAGTAGTCTTTTTAAATTCGCTTATTTAATATCCTTTCATGCAGAATTTCCGTATTGTCGTATAGTCACATTATGTTTTAATTATGTATTTCGGTCTTTAAAATTTGTTTGTTAAATTTTTGCAAATATTTTCTAAATGAAACTAATAATTTTTTTTAAAAAACAACAAAAAACAAGAGCTCATAAAATGGGGGTTTGCTTTCTTTTAATTATTAAAAAGGTTTTGGCTTTAAAATATAGTCAAAACCTTTTATAATTTGCTTATGTTGGATTTGATAGTTAAGTTATGTTCTAGTTAAGAGCAAAACAAGAAAAAGCTCACGTGCTAATCACACCTCGCACATTATCACATTATGGCGACAATAAAAAACTGTTGATTTTCTATTTCGATAAACATGTAAGATCAGAGATGTATGTATATGTTGAGTATTTTATCTGTTTTTGTATAAAACTAAATTTACATTAGATACCTGCATCAAGTCCTATTTCAAGATAGTTTAAGATCCGGATAATTTTATAATTCTTGTGCTGTTGTGTGAATAAACTGTTAAAGTGCTGTAATGTAGTGTAGCTGACACAGTTTGTGTGGTGCAATGTAGTGTAGTTAAGAATAAAGAGTGGTGTCATGCACTGTTGTTTAAGCAACTTATACACTTTCATGATGTGTGGTCGATAAAAAAATTACTGTGATGATGTGTGGTCAACAACAACAAAACTGTGTGCATTACACACAATATTGAACAGATGCAGAAGCAAACATATACACAAGCAGGCAAATCAATATAAAATTCATACGTAATTATATTACATTACATACATACATTAAAAATCAACCCTCGTTTTTAAAACTATCACACCAGGAACATCCCGTCAACACTAAAGTTTCAAGAAGAATTGAAATTGAAATGTGTGATCATGATGAATTGATGTGCCGTTGTTGTTAACTTAAGCGTGCTTAAGTGTTAATATATTTTTCATTTAAGTTAAATTAAGTAAACAAAAAAGATGGCAAACAATACAACGCAGCACTTATTGTTGTGTGTGCACACGTTAGGTATATGAAATGAATTGAAAATTCGAGATGATGCCTTATTTAGTGTCGTTTTGAGCTGGCCTCTAATACATATGTATATCTTAAATAAATGTATGAAAATATGTATGTAAAGGTATATATCTATATATCAATTATTGTGTATTTATATTATAAACAGTTTTGTTTTACAATTTTTAGATTTATTAAAAAAAAAATTTTTTTAAGCAAGACCATCTACTCTGCAAAATTATTTTTGCCATTGTTTATCTAAAAATTTTTAAACAAAACTATTTTATTATAATTATACACGATAATTAAAGTAAAGTCTCTGCTTGATTCACATTTAAAATTAAAAGTGAGCACTAGGGAGAATACGTTATATAGATTTACAATAAAGTCGCTATACAACATTGTTAGCGACCCCTAAAACTTGTCTGAAAAAAAAATACAAAACAAATTTCTAATTCTAAAGGTTCCACGGCAAAACTTTAAAAAATGTATGTATTAACCTTTAACACTTTAAATTTTATTTCTATCTTTGTTAGTCAGAAGTTACAAAGAATACCTAAAAAAATTACCAAAAGTTAGAGATTTTACTTTTTTATATGCAAAAAAATATTCATATTTTTTTTAAACCTGTCTAACGCCATTTAAGTTTTGTTTCTTTTTTTGTTGATTTAAAAATAACAAAAGGTACCAAATAAGTACTAAAATAAAGTTTAAATTCTTTTTTTACCCCTTAAGATACAAAACTTTAAATAAGTACTAAAAAATTTGTATATTTTTTCAAAACCTGTCAAACGCAAAATATAATATTTCCCGTTTTTGGATTTCCTTAGTGTTTAGGTTTTTACCCTTTTTTGTTCTCTGTTTTGAGGGTCTCACAGTTTAAAAAAGTATCTAAAATTTATTCACTTTCTTCGATCAGTCATTAACGCTGTTCGTTTAAGTATTTATATAAGTAATAAAAAAATGTCAAACATCTTAATTAACGATAGCAAATGCATTTTTTTTATTAATGCACTTAACGCTGTGAATTACTTGCAACATATTATAAAGGTTTATGACATAATTTAAATTAAATGAGGATATAAAATTAATTTTGCTTGTTATTTATTATTTTATTTAGGAGCTATTAAAGACAATATTTTTTATCTGTTGCTATGATATAAAAAAATCAAATATTTAAATTATCATAATTCACGGGAGTGTTCTGTTAACTGAGTCGATTTTAAATTAAATGTTTTTTATCCGCCCTGGGAACAAATGAGGGCATGCGATTCTCATGAGTCGCTTTCAAAAATTTGTATAGAAAACATCGAAATCTCTTTGTTGATTGGGTGTGAAATATCTAAGGAGAGAGCGAATGTCTTAACTAGGCTGTATAATACTTAAAATTCTACTCCTTTATGATTATTTCTGTTCAATCAATTTTATTATTTAAGTTAAAATTTGCAAGTCAGTTTTTTTGGCTTGTTGTTCTTGATTGTTCCTGTAAAAAAGATAATAATATTATTAATTTATTTTATTTTGTTGAATATAATAAATTTTTTAAATATGTATGTAAATAAATAAAGCATACATAATGTGAATTTTAAATCAAAAATTCTTTTATAACTTTAAAGTGGACTTTCGCAAAAACAAGTTCCTTTTAAGTCTTTTGCTTCAAACCCAACGATTTCACATATTGTCAATGGTAACCATTATCCGTACTTAGTAAAAAGTGGATATCGAAAATAACAAATTTGTTTAAAAAATATTTTAAAGAAACCCGCAGAGACGCTAAAAAAAATACCAATAAAAGCTACATTTTCCAAAATAAACAAAGAGAAGCCTGAGAGTACGGTCTCAGATGGAGTACCAAAAACCTAGGGTCCAAAAAACAGAAAGCCTTGCCTTAATTTCGTCCGAAAATTTTAACCATTGAACAATTATTTTCTTGGTCTGATAAATCAAAATTTAACATTCGGGTTTAGATTTAAAAGTAACTGTCTGATGACCTTAAGGCAAAGAAAGAAACAATTCTTAAATAAACTATTGTTACAGTTTAATACGGAGGTGTAACAAAAGAGTTGTGAGGGTGTTTTCGGGGAATAAGATTTATCCCATTCCCCGCAATACGGATTAAACTATATTATTTCTTTATCGAGATCTTTTAAGTTAAAATATGATTCCGTATGTTGAATAGAAAATTTCACTTTTCTGATCGTTTCAACATCACAACGACCCGAAATATACGGCAAGGCTGAAAAATAATTTACCAAGAAAGTCAACTTAATATTACCACGAACTGTGCTTCGTTTTTATATAACGAGTGATCAGATAGATATGTTTGAAATTTAGCGCACTACTCGTACTTTAAAAATAGCTTAGTTAAAAAATAAACATTTTTTGGAAAAATCGGCTCAAGGACTGGTCTACCTGGAAAATACATAAACATCATTTATTAAACAAAATGCTTTGAAAACGCTTAAAATGCTCTTGAAAAAATAAAAAATTAAAATGTATTTGAAAGGAAAGAAAGACTTGAAATTGTCTGCACTATGCTACGTTTTGTCAGTGAAAAATATTTCCTCTTGTAACGTCATAAAAAACTTTTGAAAAAAGCATTCCGCACACCTTTCTCAAAAGTGATTTTTAATTTTCCATGCTGTTTCTGGCCAAAATAAAAATATCAAAATCAAAATCTTTGGACCATGTGGTAGAAAATCTATACAGATTATGAAATAAAAAACTTTTTTTAGTATATTTTATTTTACTCGATCTAACGAGTTGTCAATGCTTTTAATTTGATTCAAATGCGACAATTTGGTCCCAAGTGTTTTCTACATATTTAGTTTAATTTAAAGAATTTAAGTTTTAAGTTGAGTAACTTTTGAATTAGATTTGCGATATCTTTTAATGAAGAAAACATTTTTATTTGTATTATATTTTCAAAATTTTTGGATTCTCAAACAAATATTATAACAGCTTAACTTAATTATTTTTTTGTTATCGCAACTATAAAAAAACACGTTAAAGGACTAATATACAGATAAATTATAACGAAGCATTATCGCTACTTGATTTTTCCCAAAACCAATTTTCGATTAACAAAGAACTCATCTCCTCTTTTATTATCTCATCTTCAGAAGTTTCAAAATCGACAGAAGCAGTATCAAAATATAGGTTTTTACATTCATTTTTCTCTTAGGGCCCAAAAAGGTTCCAAAAATTGTTTAATATTTTTTCGATTCAAAAGTTACAAAATGAAAACTTTGCCTTTTTTGTGCAAAAAATCGATTTTAGGGAAAAGTTCGGTTAGCATTCGGTAAAGCTTGGTGAAAACGCCGAACCCTGAACATCAACCGAACGCCAATTGTTCCGAGCCCGAACGTTTAGTCGGACTCTAAATAACATGCAAGATTTAGTTAGAGTTCATATGTACGAAAATTTAAAAGTATGTATCGTATGAATATCGCTGATTCGGCAGTTTTGACATTCTCTGTTCCAAAAAGTTCACCTTGTGTTTATAAGCTTATGTAAATACGAATAGTCATAATTATTTAACAGCAAAGTTATGATCGTAAATCTTTTATTTTCTTACAGGTCCATGTACTCTTATCGAAAATATAATTGACAATTTTGTGTATAAGTGTTTTACTTTAGAATTTTTTTTATAGCAGTCAATTACCTTAATTAAAAGTTGTAAAATAATCAAAAAAAAATATTTGAATAAGGATAAGTAAAAGTCTGATTTCCACTGCTATCGAACTAATTATTACAAGAAATTAGTTCGATAGATAATTAAGCACTCATGAAGTAACTGGCTTACACTTCAAGAAATGGATTGTTATTTAAATTAAAACTTATTAAAAATTCAATGTTAACTATATTTTACTATTGTTTTTATTTGCTGGTTCATTCTGACGTTAAATGTCCAATTTCCTCCTGTTATATTAAGGTTTAGAACACAAACCGAAAACTTTAAATGAAAAACCAATCATGTTACAAGTTTGCAATAAAAAATTTTAAAAAATGTATTCTAGAAGAGAACTAAGTATTTTCGAAAAAGTGGTTGCCTAATGCATTATCGATTCGAGTCTGGCTGGCTGGCTGGCTGGCTGGCTTTCTGTTCATTAATTTTTATTCCTCATAACTTTGCCCATTTGTCCACTTGCGTTACAGTTGGTTCGAGGCCTTTTTAGGGTCTTTATGAATACTGGAAAAGCGGTATCATCAGCAAAAGTCGACGTGTGAGTAAGATTGTTTGTGGAAATATCTGCTGTGTAAAGCAAATACAGAATTGGACCTAATATACTCCCTTTAGGTACGCCAGCCCTTATTGGTTGAGAACAGCTTATTTGGTTACCCTCTTTGATTATAAATTGTTTATAATAGGTTGAAACTATCAGCTGGAAGGTCAAGCTTTAGTTTTTTTCCTCCCAAAGTTTTTTGTAGAATATACTAACCTTATATATTCAGCCTCTAAAATGGTTGCCATGCAAAGTCTTAAAAAAATTAGGGTAAAAACCCCTACAACTTTTACGGAGTCGCCCTTATAGGAATGAAATATATCACATATCTATGTATATTCCTAGAACATATTTACCCCCTATTAATCTCCTCCTCCAAACATATTCCTAAAATATACCCCCTATCACCATCGCCGAAGGGGCTCCCACAAAAAGTTTGGGAAATTGTAATAAGTCCCCCCAGGGTGCCCGTGGATAAGTCAAATGTAGGGCTGACCCCAACTCTTTTTTCTTTTAAAACATTTTTCCATAGTAATATACTTACTCCCTATCTAAGTGCTCTTGCTTGTTTAATCTAAAATGTTGACGCTATATTAATTAATTACATGAATTGACTACTATTAACTATGACCATTTCCTATATATTCTGTAATACGATATTTCCACGACAGAAAAAGCTTTTTTTTTTAAGGGTAAAAGAATTAATCATACTAATTTCGAAAAGCCTGTTCAGCTGGGAATCATATCCCAGAGAAAGCGTTCTGTATCTATCTGGTAGGACAATATATAACTTTCCAACAACTTCTTTTTAAATACAACGCTACGATTTCATATTTAGCCGCAAGTTATTGGATTTTTTTTTACCAACGCTTACTTTAAGCAAATAAGTTGCAATTAGTTCAGGTTTTTTCTAATGGTTTCAGTAGCGTATTATAAATTGGACCCTCTCAATCGCACCAAATACCGATCATAACCTTAACGCTAACTACCTACTTTCTATTGAAAGAAATGATTCTTAAATAGCGTTTAAAAAAAATTTGGGGCTAAAAACTATCAAAGTCTTGGCTTCTCCTTTGTATCACGTTATTGGTGTTTAAAAGTTGATTTTAGCAGGCAGCTGTATTAACATGGTAAATCCAACTTCCCATCAAAAACAATCAAAAATATTGCATATTAGTACTTTATAGGGTTTCCATTAGTCAATATAAGCATATATGCGTATGAACTTTACCATCCAAAAATACACAAAAAAGGAAGTTAACGGGGTCAAATATATAGTAAAAACAAGGGGATTTAAAGTAAATTTATTTTATTTCGAGAAGTCGATTTATTGACGTACATTGTTCGAGTTATTCTTTAGTCGAAATTGGCCACTTTTCTTGCTCTAACGATTAATCGATTAAATGTTTCTTTGCTTAATCGAGCGATTATTGTTTGAGTGAATACTCTATTTGGTAGATTTTTTGAGGGAGGCATATGTAGACTAGAGTTGGGTCAATCGGTTTCTTAAGTATGTGTTTTCCAACAATCTCGTTTGTTTTTTCCACGAACCATATGTAATTTACATGGGGTTTGGAGAATAAATAAACAAGGTTGTTGGAAAAAACAAGCTAAGGTAACGAGTCGAACCCAACTTTAATTTAGGCATTGGATCCACTTATTTACTAGTACACTTTAGTAATTCTTGTCTACAATTTTTAAAGTGTATGTCGATAATGAAAATGTTTATGTGTTTTCTTAATATTTTGCGTAATATTACAAAAACATAAAAAGTCTTATAAATAGTACTTTATATCAAAGATAAATAACAAAATTAAAGACGCTTTGTTGGCATTGTCACGAAAATTGTCGACAAAAGTTGTGACTTGAAAACACTTGTGACCAGGTTTTCTTCAGGGATTACACTCTTACCACGTTTGTATCTCGTGTGGATATAATTTAAATGTAAATTTTGTTTGTATGTATGTAGCTATAAAAACATTGCAAATCACGTTTCCTTAAAAACAACAGACATATTAGTCTTGATCATATATCAATTAAATAACAAGTGAGCAGCACCACTCTCTTAAAGATTATAAAAACAAACTTGAAAACTACTGACATGTCTGTCGGAAGAGTTTTATTTAAAATATTCTCTAAAATTTTTTTTTTGGATTTATTTTTATCAAAAGTTAAATGAGTGATAAAAGTATGAGTATCTTGTTCTAAACACAAGTTAAAGTATATAAAATATTTTAACTAACTACTTGATATTAGAGCCGGTATCGTGAGTATGAATGCTTTCACGTTAATGTACGTTCCTAAGAAAAAACATGTTACACAAGCAACAAATACATTTTTTTAAATGTTTTTCTTATTAGAATCTTGGGATTTTTTATATTAAACTGGTTTTTACTGAGTACCCAAAGGTTCTATGTGGGGTCTTTGGGACCAGGCAGTTCAGCCTTAACCTAACATTTAAGCTTACAAGGACTATCTTTGTGGGCAGAGGTTTCTGGCATTCTATTTCAAGTTACTTTTAATATAAAATTTTTTAATAGAAAATTTGAAAATCAGAAATCAAAGATAAAATCCTAAATAATATAAGAATAAAAATATATAAAAAATGTTTTGAAATTATTAATAAAAATTTAAAAACAACAATCACTTAAGCATCACACTAAAATTTAACTTATACACGCTGCACTCGCTAATAATGGTAGTGTTATTAAACAGTAAGGTGATTTATGGTAATCACGTGAGTGGTGTCCATCACCGCTACAGCGATTACATACAGACAGTTTAATACATGCCTGTATAACTTTGAAGGCAAATGAATTTAACATTTAAATAAAGTACTAAATATAAATCGTCATTAGCAGTCAACTAAAATGTGCTGTTTTTAGAACGCGTTTGAGAAAACGTCTTAGAAGCTTTGTGTGTGTTTTGTAAATGTAACAAAAATAAAACATAGAGATAAAATTCAAGTGAATTGTTTAATCGCATTCCATAAACAGCGCATGAGTTTCGTTGTTATTATTATTATTGCTGTGCTTTATTATATTATTGTTATTATTTTATTATTATAGTTGTAAATATACTACTTATGTAAAAATGTATATTCTTCTACATGTATATGAGTATGTATGTACAAATGTATTGTCATTTAGAAATTTAGCTTAGGTATTAATATAACGGCACTTTAAAATTAAGATCGTAGTCGTAGCGGCAGATCCATTAGATACATACACAATATTCAGTTGGAGGTGTATCACTTTTTGAAATTTTAATTTGCAATAAGTTCTACTTGAAGTCAGTCGGTTAAGAGAAATAGTCTAATAACCTTAATATAATTTTCTAAGCGGAACACGTTCAAAATCGATTTTGTTTAATTTTTAACAACATTTCGTGCTTTGATAATAAATTTTTATTTTAAGTGTAGAACATAAGTACTAAATTAACTGTGATATTTTTTTTTCTTATAATTGATACTTAAATCTGACAAAATGTTAAGTTTACAAATTATGTGCATTTACGCTATATCGATGATATCATGTGTATTGGGAGCAGTTACTACTGGTCTACCATCTTCTGCTATACATACCTTAAATGCCACCGATGTTGGCCCTGAATTTGTACCTGTTGGGCAACAATCGGCGCAGACGAATACAGATTACAACAATGAAAGCAATATTGAAGGTAAACAAAATTTCACTTTTATTTAACAGAATATGTTTTTTATGTGTAAAGAAATTTTTAAGAATGTTAAATATATTATTACAAATTAAAAAAAAAAATAGTCTTAAGGCTGCATGTTGGAATATAAATATGTAAAATTATTGTAAGCAACCGATATCAATTAAATACGAATAAAAATTGGCACCAAAACCGAAATATTTTTCTTTGCAATAACCGGTATGTAAATACCGCTTCATTTGGTATTAAAATTTTAAATTTTCAATTTCTTATGTGTATATTTAAAACAGTTTTTTTTAATAACAAAAAAGTCTTGTTAACTTAACGAAACGATGTTTAACAAAACCAATTTAGTGATTGCAGTATCCTTGCCTTTTCTTTTTTAAGGTTAAACAATTCTTTCATATTAAAAAATTTTTAAACCCTTTGAGAAGGAGAAAAATAATACCAGCCTTACTCGTTCTAAGTTTTTTACTTTACATACTATACTTTAAAGAAAAGGCTTATTTTGAAGCCCCTAGTCCTCGAATATCTGTTTAAGTGTTGGGATGCATCCTGCCAAACTCTGTAGAATCTAATTTAAAAGAATTTGCCCTCCCCGCTGTCCAAGCCCAAGCCGCCAGAGCTCCTTTAGATTTATTAGGCATAGTCGGTACCATCCCAATTGTTTTTGTACGATTGACCACAGATTTTTCGGTCGGACAAAGGTAAGGACTATGAGATGACCATCGTATCTAAGTAAACGTTTGCTTCGTAAGATATTTCTCGGCTCTAGCAATTTACAAATCTCTTTAGTAATATGAGCTTAAAGCTGTCTAAGATTCCAGAAAAGGCGCAGAAAACTTTTAACAGATGCGGAGGAACAACCCTTGTCTCCATATTGATACCGTACCAATATCGAAATATATAATAAATGTTTTAATATCGATACCTGAACCATTATTCGTTTTGGCCGGCAACTTTGAAGTAAAAATAAACTGTGGTGTTCGGCATAAAATGGTTTAACTGACTATATCTCTCTTACTTGTTTTTGTTGGTGCAAAAAAGTTTTAGCAAATATATATCTATACTTGATATGTTTTTTCAATAACATGTTATTTTTGAATTTGGGATAAATAAGTAATATATATCTACATATATTCATATATGTGTATTTATTTACTCTAAAATCTATTTAAAAAATGTTTTGAATTTTTTGTTTCAAGTTTATTTATTCAAGTGTCTAAGTAAGCTTGTGTTTTCTAACTTTTAACTGTTTTTACTTTAAAAAACTTGAGTTTTAGATGAATATGATCTCATTTTATGGATTTTTGCTTTTCTTCCATTTTTATACTTAAATATAATATACGGAAATTTGTATTGAACGTTTTTTTTTATTTCAAATATAAAGGCGGATTTCGGCTTAAATAGCGACTAAAATTAAAAACTTCTAAAAAAAAATACTATTAGTGGCTTTCCGAAACAATTTTTTTAAACTAATTAAATAAATATTATTGTCAGTCAAGCCCGACCAAATTATACCCACACACGTACACTAAATTAAAAACAGTCACAACTCCAAGTCATTATTTTTTGTGAGATCCTTCTTTCACTTAAAAAAACTATTCTAATTATAAAATCAAATTAAGTTTAAAAACAATATCAAAATTTAGTTTAATAAAATGCAAACTAAATTATTGTTTACGTTAAAGATTTAATCTGGGTTAAGAAAAAAGAGATGATTATAATAAGTTTTAAGTTATGACTATTTTTGACTTAGTGTGCGATATCTAATTTTCATTTTAACTTATCTAACTTACAATAATATAGTAGATATTTTCTGTGAACATGTAAGGTTAGGTACAATTTTTGAAAACATGCTTAAAATTCTGTTTATCTCTTTTTGCTCGGTCAAGGTTGTCTTTGTTAAAAAATATGTTTTTTAATTAAAGAAAAAGTTTACGCAGTTTTATCTACACCATTTCCAATTGTATTTCAGAACTTTCTAATTGTATTTCAGAAATTTCTAATTCAATTTCAGAAATTTCTAATTCAATTTCAGAAATTTCTAATTCAATTTCAGAAATTTCTAATTCAACTTCAGAAATTTCTAATTCAATTTCAGAACTTTCTAATTGTATTTCAGAAATTTCTAATTCAATTTCAGAAATTTCTATTTGTATTTCAGAATTTTCTATTTGTATTTCAGAAATTTCTATTTGTATTTCAGAATTTTCTAATTGTATTTCAGAATTTTCCATTTGTATTTCAGAAATTTCTATTTGAATTTCAAATTAAAAATTCTGAAATACAAATAGAAATTTCTGAAATACAAATGGAAAATTCTGAAATACAATTAGAAAATTCTGAAATACAAATAGAAAATTCTGAAATACAAATAGAAAATTCTGAAATTGCATTAGAAATTTCTGAAATACAATTAGAAAGTTCTGAAATTGAATTAGAAATTTCTGAAATTGAATTAGAAATTTCTGAAATTGAGTTAGAAATTTCTGAAATTGAATTAGAAATTTCTGAAGTTGAATTAGAAATTTCTGAAATACAATTAGAAAGTTCTGAAATACAATTGGAAATGGTGTAGTAAATAAAACTATGTATAGTTAAAATTATTTTTTTTTAAATATTTTTATTATTGAATCTTCGCTTCAGCGAACTAGCAGTAAGTATTTAAATTTTAAAACTAAGTGTGTTTCATATTAATCAAGTCAGTACCAGACCAAAATTTAAGTTCTCATAATAAAATTAATTAATTCCAAAGGTTTCATCTAAGCGCAATAGTATGTCTTCTTTTTAGACGGGTGTGCCCACTATGCTGCAAGATGCTTCGAGCGATCGGATTAAAATTAATGATAAAATTATTTTACCACTGTATATAGAAATTTTGACTGGGGTTGGCCATTGTATTAGAAATGAAAAATTAAAAACAAAACAAGTTAGGAAAATTTTACTTGCTTAAATCCTATATTAAGCCCTACACTACAACTAATTTTATATTGACTGTAACAAGTAAGGGCACTATATTTGGCTGAGCCGAATCTGCACACCCTTCACATTAAAAGCGGCTTGAAAACCATAAAACTTTTTATACAAATAAAATTTTGAATTTTTTAACAAAACACAATACCATGCTCAAAGATACATTATCAATTGAGACAATTTAAAGTAAATTGAGCAGTTAAGTTTTCTGTTTACACATACTAATTAATTATGCTTACTCAGTTAGTATGTGACAGCTAAAACAATATTATTTTCATTTTTAAGGTACATTGAACAAGGTAGCAGCAACTGATCAACTGCCTTTTATTTACGCCAGATATTTTTTAGTTTAGATTGGCAAATTTTTTATGTTATGTTATGGTTGTGTATACCGTATGGGTGATAGCAACATTTTTGTCAACTTAGCTAGAATTTATCAACAACAAAATAAATGCTAAATTTTTACATGAAGTTATTGTTGTAGGCCACCTTATTATTCCAAATAGGCATACATATTAAAAGCTTTCAAGGTTTTATACTAACTGAACACAGATCTTATGTGCTATTTTTGGAAGCCGGATAGTAATCGTCTTGTGACGAAATATGTGTATTTTGTGACAATTTTATTTTCTTTATCAGGTTCAAGTTCAATACTTTACTAAATTCTCATTAAGAGTCAAAAAAAAGTTGTCAAAAATCCTTTTTTCATATTTAGGCACATTTTTGCAATTCTGAAATTATGGGTCATAGAATGCAAAATTAATGACTTTTACCCAGATTCTGGTCGAGAGGTCATAAAGTTGTTAAAAAAAGTACTAAAAGTAAAGTCTATAGGATCCAATTAAGTCTAGAAGTCCTAAAGTTGACATGAACACTTAGCTAGGTAGGTAAACGTATAGGCATCGTTTAGTTGACTCAAGGGGAATTTCGAATCATTTCAATTAAAAACGGGTGTAAGACTATTACTTTTTAAGGGTACATTTAACTTCTACTACGTGGTGGTGTAAGTGTCAAATAAGGACCAAAAAAATCTTATCGTATTATATATATAAGAAAAATTCATTTGGAGTATTAGCTAGTAATATTAAAAAAAAGTAGTGCCAGAAAAGTGGTTCAAGTATTTTAGATAGAGTGCTTTTAATTCTCCATTGGCTAGTGTAAAAATATTTAAATATTTTTTTTCTTTATTCATAATGTAACTTAAATATGAAATCGTTTTTTAAATGTTTTGTTTCTCTTTTTATTTTTTCAGGTTTTTGCCAAATAATTTTGATATAAACAGAAGTTAAAAAAAACTATTAAAATTTTCCCTTTTAATTCTTTTTGTATTGACGGCACCTAATTTTATCGTTATGCATACTTATGCTTAGAGCTGTTACCCATTACTCTTTTATTCTAGAGATAACTTAGTTTTACTATACGTTAGTATATTCTTAAAATGTATTGTGCAATACATTGTTGTTGTAAAGTTGACGTTGTACTCATACTTTGAATGTCATTTTTTATTGTGCCACTCGAAAAAAATTGCATATTATAAGACTTCTATATAATAATTATTTAGGACACAAAAGTGTTTATTTTTTTATTAAAATCTAAATCACTTTTATTTTTTTTAGTGCAAACAGTAATAAAAATTAAGCTGATTATATAATATGTGTACATCGTTATCGACATTATCATAAAAAGTAAATATTGCATTTTAACTACATGCAGTAAAACAAACATTTTTTTGTGTTTCTCAGTGTTTTTTAAAAAAAGGCTTAAAAGTATTTTTTTGGGAATTTAGTTATCACATGATTTATTCTATGGAAAATTAAAATTAAGAAATTAATTTTTGTTGGTAAAGTACAAAACACTTTTGGATACTTATAAACAGGGAAGTCGATTAAGCCATGTACGCCTGTTAAAATTAACGGATATGCGCTCAGTACGAGGGGCCAACATCGCCTCGGATCATTGCCTCGTCAAAACTTAAGGGCGCACGCGATTTTATATGGCGATAAACGTACAAGCCATTTCACGCAGAAGACTAGACGTGCGCACACAACGTTTTCTATTCTACTTCACTTGGTTCACCTAGTTGTTTCAAGAGAGCACTTCTTGTCCTGATAACGTTTCCGCTCAATGTCAGAACAACGCCTACTCTTTGGAGAGATTCGAGTGACATTGAACAATTATTTTATAATCGAATCTTCATTTTTATGAACTAACAATAAATGATCTACTAAACAAAAGAAATGAAGCTTAATTGGCAACACTTAAGTAGCAACGCGAACGCCACATTACCGGAAGTTTTCTTACAGAGAGCGAAGAAACGTCTTGTTCGAAAGCAGAAGAAAATTTATAAAAGGCGTGAATGCGAGATATTCAAGATGTATAGGTCATGAAATATATCCCGAAAAATCCTATTAAAATATTGAACCCTTTCTATTTTTATATTATATGGTGCTAAGCATGGGTAAATAGGCAAGCAAATGAAGCTGTACTTGGCATGTTTGAGAGGAAGATCTTTTGTAAAATATACAGGCCGATTTGTATTAACGGAGAATCCCAAATCGCATAAATTTTGCTATAGAACAAAAAGATTTCTGAACACGATCCTGAAGGCATGCGAAAAGGGGGACAAACAAAACTCCATTAGAAAGACCATTAGTGCGATTCAGTAACTTTTAACGATTCGACGATCGTTATATTTGTCCACAAATTGTTGTTGCCTGCTACGGTTAAGTGATTCACTATGAAATTTTCAACGATAGTGGACAAATTAATTTTCATATGTATTTTATTTCAAAAAAAAATGGCTGTAAAATAAATTTTAACAAAGCGTAGAGCATAATTATAGTAAAATAATATTTAATATACAAAATAACCTTTTGTCGATAAAACTAACAACACAAAAATTATTGCCGTTAAATTAACAAGTAAGACGATTGCAAAAATCGCTAAAAAGTTTTGTTGCTTACTTACTTACTTACTTACTTACTTAAGTGGCTATTACAGAACGTTTGTTCCATTAGCCGAACGTAGAATCGATTTCCACTCGCTTCGATCTTCTGCGCTTCTTCTCCAATTTCTGACACCAAGTTTCGAGATGTCTTCTTCAACTTGATCCCTCCATCGGAGTTTCGGTCTTCCCCTTCTGCGTGATCCATCACCAGGTTCGCATTCAAAAGATTTCCTAGCTGGAGCATCTTCGTTCATTCTCACAACATGACCTAGCCAACGTAAACGTTGAATTTTTATACGCGTAACTATGTCAATGTCGGCAAACAGCTCATACAGCTCGCGGTTCATACGACACCGGTATTCTCCGTCAACGCAGACCGGTCCATAGATCTTTCGAAGAATTTTCCTCTCGAACACTCCAAGCACTGTCTCATCTGCTTTCGCAAGTACCCATGCTTCAGAACCATATATAAGCACGGGTAGTATCAGTGTCTTGTAGAGGGTGATTTTGGTCTGTCGGGAGGTGGCTTTGCTTTTAAACTGCTTACTTAGTCCAAAGTAGCATCTATTGGCCAATATTGTTCTTCTTTTTATTTCATAACTGATGTTGTTTGTTTTATCTATGGCGGTGCCGAGGTAGATAAAGTCGTTGACTATTTCAAAGTTGTAGTTTTCAACTTCCACTGTCTGCCCAAGTCTACTGGACGTCTTGTGCGTTGATACCATCAACTTCGTTTTTTCTGCATTTACTGCCAGACCCACTTTGGCTGATTCTTTCTCGACTTTTTCAAAGGTGGAAGTTACTGCTCGCAATGTTCGCCCCATGATGTCGATATCGTCGGCGTAGGCAAGTAACATTTGCTGTTTTGTGTATAGTGTGCCAGTTCTATTCACATTTGCGTCTCGTATAACCTTTTCTAAGAGGATGTTAAAAAGATCACACGAAAGGCTGTCTCCTTGTCTGAAACCTCGTTTGGTACTGAAAGGCTCAGAGATATTCCTGCCTATCTTAACTGAGGATTGCGTATTAGTTAAAGTCATCCTGCAGAGTCGTATAAGCTTTGCAGGGATACCAAACTCAGACATAGCTTGAAACACCTTTGAACGTATGGGGCTGTCGAAAGCGGCCTTGTAGTCGACAAATAGATGGTATGTGTCAATCTGTCTTTCTTGGGTCTTTTCCAGGATTTGGCGTAATGTGTATATCTGGTCGATGGTGGATTTACCAGGTCTAAAGCCGCATTGATATGGCCCAATTATCTCGTCGACTTTTGGTTTTAATCTTTCACACAATACGCTGGATAGTATTTTGTAACCAATGGGAAGGAGACTTATTCCTCTGTAATTGGCACATACTGTCTTGTCTCCTTTTTTATGTACAGGACATAAAACACTGATGTTCCAATCCTCGGGTATGCGTTCTTCTAGCCAGATTGTACAAACAAGCTGATGCATACACCTTATCAGCGTGTCGCCTCCGGTCTTAAATAGTTCAGCTGGCAACCCATCGGCTCCTGCTGCCTTATTATTCTTAAGCCGGGTAACTGCTATTTCGACCTCATTCTGGCTAGGCGGTATGCACTCAATACCGTCTTCTGGGATTGGTTCTGTGGTATCTTCATCATCGGTACTATCGGATACCAACAGGCGTGAAAAATGATTTTTCCATGTCCTTAGCACACTATCTGTATCAGTCACCAGATTACCTTCCTCATCTGTGCAGGAGAATGTGCCTGTACCAAAGCCTTCAGTTTGGTGTTTTACTCTTTGGTAAAATTTTCGGACTTCATTTTGGCTCCTGAACATCTCGATACGCTCACACTCACGCCTTTCCATTTCTCTCTTCTTTCTGCGGAATAGACGTTTTTCCTCTCTCCTTTTCTCCCGATACCTTTCCTTTGCAAGACGCGTTGCTACTGACTGTAGTGTTGCCTTATATGCCGCATTTTTTGCTTCAGTAGCATTACGACACTCCTGGTCGTACCATGGGTTCTTTGGGGAAGGCTTCTGGTACCCAAGTACGGATATTGCGGCTTCTTCCATGGAGTTGGCAATGCTTTGCCATTGCGCTGCAACATTATCGGGACAAGGAATGCTTTCTTCAAGCAGTTGGGTCAGTCGAGTGGAGTAAGACGTTGCTGTTTGTTGTGACTGCAGCTTTCCGACGTCAAGCTTCCGTGCTGTGTCAGATCGTACGTTTCTCGCCACATTCAGACGGGTGCGAACCTTTGCAGCTACAAGGTAATGATCCGAATCGATGTTCGCTCCTCGAATCGATCGTACGTCTAACACACTGGATGAATGCCTTCCGTCTATCACAACATGATCAATCTGGTTTCTCGTGTTTTGATCTGGTGACAGCCACGTGGCCTTATGTATATCGAGATGTCGAAATCTGGTGCTGCTAACTACCATATTTTTTGCCGCGGCGAAGTCTACTAGCCTCATTCCGTTATCGGATGTTTCCTCGTGGAGGCTAAATTTTCCGACTGTTGGACCAAAGATATTTTCCCTTCCTATTTTTGCGTTAAAATCCCCTAGGACGATTTTAATGTCATGGTCGGGGCAGCGGTCATATGCTCTCTCTAGGCGCTCGTAAAATATATCTTTGGTTTGTTCGTCCTTGTCTTCGGTCGGGGCATGGGCACATATAAGACTGATGTTGAAGAATTTGGCTTTTATACGAATTGCGGCTAGCCTCTCATCCACCGGAGTGAATCTGGAGACAAGATGTTTGAGTCTCCGGCTAACCACGAATCCACAGCCAAACTCATGTCTTGTTTCATGGCAGCTATAATACAGTGCGTCACCTTTTGGTGTAGTTGTGATGCCTTTCCCATTCCATCGCACTTCCTGTAAGGCGGTAATATCGGCCTTGTACTTTTCAAGTACATCCGCCAGTGCGTACACTGCACCTTCTCTATATAGAGTTCGGACATTCCAGGTGCAGATTCGCAAATCATGGTCCTTTAAACGTTTGCGGGGGTCGTCAACATTAGGGGGGTCCGTTAATCTTTTTCTTCGTTTTTTCATAGTAGGCAAGTTTTTACAAGGGTGGGTTACTAACCCGACGCCTCAACCCAATTTTATCGTTCTTAAGGGTGAACGCGCGGCACTCGTTAGCTCACTACCTTTAATGGGTATTAAAAGCAGCTACCCCAGGTGACACCACGAGGAGGTGAGTATCCACAGTTGAGATGAAGGAGGGACCAAGATTGGTCTGGGCTTTGCCAGGTTAAAGCCAATCAGAGCCGTTGCTTGGTATCCAACCTCTCCTACGTCACTTACTTAAGAATAACAGCAGACTTTAACGATAGCGAATATCGTTAGAATAAGTTACTGAATCGCACTACAGGTTGTGGAAAGACATTGAAGAATATGATGACATATTTAGAATAATATATGCACCAAATGTAGCATGCTTTAAAGTTTGCTACAATTAAAAAATACATTTTTTAAATTACTTAGTCTTATTGCATTTTTAATGAAATATTTGCATAATTTTTTTTAAAAGGTCGGCGCACATTTTTGTCAATTTATTTGTTTTTTTTTTATCACGTTTCTTTTTGTGTTTTTGCAATGAACTTGTACTATAAATTATTCGCGTGATTTGTTTATAAATAATTTTTTCGCTTTATATTCGCTTAAAATAAAACGGGAAAGTCAACAAACATACATATGTACATACATGTAAGATACAAACCAAATGTGTGGGCTCTTAACTGATTAATTCACTTTAATTACTTTTATGATTGATTTAAAAATAAATATTTAATTGTTCAACAAATTAGCAGGTTAAAAATCCAAATACTAATAAATAAAGTGTAAATTATTTGATTTGTTAAAAACGAATTAAAAGTAAAAAAAGTCCCTTAGATGTTGTACTACAATTTACTTTTTTAGTTTTCGTTTTTAATAATGGTTGTAAAATTGTTTTTCAAAGTTTTATTTATTGTTTATTATTTACAATGGGGAAAACGTGACTTTTTTATTTTTTTTTTTTCTTTAAAACAATAATTAGTAAATAAACTCAGCAATTTTTTAGTTATGAATTGAAGAAAAAAATTATAATGTGAAATATTTCAAAAGTCTCAGTACAAGAGATAAGTTCAGATTAGGAATATATTTGACAAAAACAGATGTTACCATTATTATTCCCACACCAAATACATTAGTAGCGCCCAAAATTAAAAGTGTGAAGTTCACACTGAACCAAAATTGGTAGGTGCTCATTTAATCAAACCTTTCAACTGAGAACCCCTTTCTGAGTCGATTAAAGTATCTTAGTTTGTCCGTCCCTCGGGGGTGATAAGATATATGATGGAAGAGAAAGACCCCCGGGCAACATTCCATAAGCACAAGTGCCAAAGTCTACCACCTCGTGGTATCAACCGGGCAACTTCCAGTTTACTGGAAGGCTTACAGACATGGCTAAATTGAAAACAATTTGTATTGGGCTTATATGAATAAGTGGTTATTTACTTACTGGTCTGGCTTGAGGCAGGTTGCCCTTGTTGACGCTGTGGCATTACATCACCAATAAGTGGCACAGCAATGCAAGGTTTTAAGGGTACCAATTCCTTATCTGTGCTGAATATAAATTTGTAGGAATTAGACGGAAGTCGATTTCCCTGGCTGACCAGAGTCCTATCTGGTACCACGGGAATCAGTTAGCCCCATGTGCTTACCAAGTGCATGACCTGATTATTGGTGAGGTCTCCTTCGGTAGTACACGTGGTGGTTGTGGTTATCCCCAAGCGGCGCAACTAAGAATGAAAGTTGATATGCCGGGGTCTGTCTTGTGCGGGCCCCAGAGTGATCGCGTAAGTGGTCCTATATGAACTTAAGGTTCACAAGATAGAGTCTCTAAGTTTTGGTGGGTCTACCCAGGCACATAAGCAACTGATGAAGTAGGCTAATAGCTGAAAAGGTGAAAGTGTGTTTGGAAGTAGGTGAATAGGGAAGCTGGCTTTGGCTGTGGACCCTAGGATCTGAAACAAGATGCCGTCAGAGTAGTAGCAAATAATAAAATGGCCGGCATTGTCATGTTGAAGCGTGCGCGTGATTCGGTCCTGACTGGAGGTGAGAAGATTGTGAAGCGTTGATTAAAGTGGAGTGATTGATTTTTATAAGATAAAAGTACTGTAAAATGAGCTGGGTGTCGCATTTGCTGGAGGTGCGACATGATAAGTCATAATGGTTTTCGCTTAAGGTTGGGAACTTTTTCACAAGCGTGTGGAGATGTGTCTTGTCGGCGCGAATCTGTTTTGATTGGAAATGACGAGATCAAAACTGGAGTCGCAATTCGGGTTTATGTAGCCCAACTCCTCAGGTCTGTTATGGCTTGCACAGTCATGGCGGAGAATTGTTACCTGGGTGCTCCATCTAAAATACCTTATATTAAAGTAATGTCAGGAAACTGTTGGTGGTAATATAAATATTTATACATACACTTAAAAAATTATTACAGTAACTGACTGTAAGTTATTTAGGAAGTAATCAGTAAAGTTGTTTTTAAATGAAAAACCAGTTAAATTTCAATATAATATTTGTTTTTAACTGGTTTGAAGGGTTATTCAAAGCCTCAAAAAAAACAAAAATACTGATTTTCCGTTGCAGTTAATTTTGTCAGTTATTTTTTGGTAATATTTAATTTTGTTATTTTTTTTCCGATACTTTGTGTTTAGCTGTAAATAACAGAAAATCTAGTTAATTTTAGACGAATATGTAAGTTATTTTTTTGATGTCTGAATTTGAATGAAATATTTTGTTGATTTTAATGAATATCTAGTTGGAGGGTTTTTAAATGAATATCCAGTTATTTTAAATACCATTTCCAGTAGATTTTACATTAATACTTTTTTGAGTGTAATTATATTATATTATTAATTAAACTACTTTAAAATTTGTACATAAAAGCCTCTACAACTGCCCCGGAGTTGACCGGTGCAATGTAAGACCGATTCCCAATAATTTTTCCCCACGAACAATTTTTTGAAACAAAATTGCACCCTATCTTTGCAGGGCTACCATACAAAGTTTTATATTTTTTAAATCGCTCGCACAGCTTCCAGTGTTCTTCTACAAAGGTAAAATGTAAGACCAACCCCAACTAATTTGTCCTCCCAAACATCTTTGTGGAACATACTTACCCTCTATCTCCAGCCCCTAACCCCAACAACTTCTCCGGAGTCACCCCTGGAGGAATAAAATGTATCACAGAGCCCCATTAGTTTTACTATAGTAAACTTACCACCTATCTCCATCGCCTAAGGGGGTTGCCATACAAAATTAACAAAAATGATGTAAAAACCCTCATAACTTTCCCAGATTCGGCCTCAGAGAAATAAAGAGAATCCCTACTCTTTTCTTCTCGCAAATATATTCCAAAATATACTTACCCGCTATCTGCGCGCCCTAAAGGGGCTGCCATACAAAACTTAAAAAAAGGGAAAACCCCTACAACTTCCCCGGAGTCGCCCCTAGAGAAATAAAATATATCATAGACCCCCATTAATTTTGCATTCCAAACATATTCCCAAAACATACTTACCCCGTATCTCTATCACTTAAGGGGTTTCCATACAAAATTTTTAAAAATTAGAGTAAAAGTCCCTACAAAATTTAAAAAAAAAATTAGGGTAAAAACCCCTACAGCTTCCCTAATCACCCTAAGAGGGTTAAAGTATGACACCGAGAACTATTAAAAAATTAGAAATATTTCATTAAAAGACGGATAAAAACAAAAAAATGGTTCGGGATTTTGAAAGTCCAATTTGAAGGGTATCTTAGATTCGGCACAGCCGAATATAGCGTTCATTGAGTCTCTTTTCCTGCACAACTTTTTTTTAACAAATTCGTGGTTAAAATTCCATTTCTCAGAAGAAATTTTTGTGGAGATACCTAAATATATCTTCGAGATAACAACGCGTACAATACTTTTAAGTACCTAGAGTAATTTTAGACCACTTTTAACGCTTTAAACTTTTTTATTTCAGATGCCCAGTTCTGGTATAATGTTGGCTTTAAGCAATTGGGTAAAATAATTAAAAATGCCAAAAAGAATAAGGAAAGCGCTTACAAACGCAAAGCCAAAAATATTATAATATTTGTGGGTGATGGGATGGGCTTGACAACAATAACTGCTGGCCGTATATACAAGGGGCAATATCTGAAACATGGTAATGGTGAAGAGGAAATGTTATCCTTTGATGAATTTCCCTTTACTGCCTTGGCCAAGGTATAAAGAAAGATTTAACGAAATAATAATCTCAAATTAATAATTTCTGCTTTTTGCATAGACCTACAATGTGGACAAACAAGTGCCCGATTCTGCTGGTACTGCAACGGCCATGTTTTGCGGTAGCAAATCGGATTACGGAGCGATCGGCATGGATACTACACGTTCCAAAACAAATAGCAAACAAGGACGCTTAAGCTCTATAATGGACTGGGCACAAGCTGAAAATAAGCGTACTGGCATTGTAACGACAACGCGTATTACACATGCTACACCTGCCGCTACTTATGCCAATATCTATCATCGTGATTGGGAATGCGATACAAAAGTTCCAAATGAATCAAGACCTTATTATACAGATATTGCTAGACAGCTAGTTGAAACTTCTCCCGGTAATAAATTTAATGTTATAATGGGTGGTGGTCTTAAACCGCTTGGCGCTATGAACCCCGAAGAAGTTATTACCGTACAATTTGAGGGTGATACTGAAAATATTTGTATTCGCGGCGATGGTATGAATTTAACTCAAAAATGGTTGGACTATGGCAAGTCAATTAATGATAAAAGAGTTTTTGTGAAGACCATTGAAGAACTTAAAAAGGTTGATTTAAAAAATATCAACAGTATTATGGGTATATTCCGCAACAATCATATAACCTACTCCATAGCCAAGGAGGAAGGTGAGCCGTCATTAAAAGAAATGACTGAAGCTGCTATTGAAGTTTTAGAACGCGGTACTGATTCAAATGTAAATATTTAATAAATATTATTTATGAACAATGATTTTGACTTTTTTTAACCACTTAAATTTTTATCTCATTTTAGGGTTACGTTTTACTAGTAGAAGGTGGTCGTATTGATCAAGCCCATCACCAAAATTATGCTCATGCTGCTTTGCATGAGCTTTTTGAATTTGACAAGGCCATTGCTGCTGCTGTGGAGAAAACCAATTCCGATGAAACTCTTATTCTTGTCACAGCAGACCATTCGCATTCGGTTACGCTTAACGGTTATCCCAAACGTGGTGCCGATATTTTGGGATTCGCCAACAAAAGTTCTGATCCCTTTGCGTATGAAACTATAATGTACGCAAATGGTCCTGGTTTCTACGCACATTTATCCAATGGTACTGTTAATACTAATTCGCCAACAGACATTTGGCAACCTTTTAACCAGTTATCTGAAGAGCAACGCCAGTCTCCAACTTATCGCCATATGGCCACCGTACCCCTAAAGGATGAATCTCATGGTGGTGAAGATGTTATTGTTTTTGCTAATGGTCCTGGTTCGAGTTTAGTACGTGGCGTATTCGAGCAAAATTACTTGGCGTTTATTATGAGTTACGCTAGCTGTATGGGTCCAGCAAAAACATTTGATGGAACATGTAAAAGTAAGGCGATGACTTTGACTGTCCCAGTGTTTTTAATTTTGGCTGTGTGCTTAGTACATTTTGTAAATAAATTTAAGTAATAATAAGCTATTTGTTTTGTGTTATTAAAAAACAGTTAGTTGAAATAATTTATTTAAATTCTTTTTGAATTTATAAAACACACAAATGCGCTAAAATAATTTTGAAATAATAATTTTGTCAAACATGTGTTTTTGTTTTTATCATTATATTTCATTTACACCGAAGCTAAGTCTAGTACTTAAGAGATTTCGAACCAAATCTAGTTGATTTTTACTAGATTTCCCATACAAAAAAATCTAGTGCCGCAGTAAATTTTGTTAAAATCTTCTCAAAATCTAGTAGTACTTAGTATTACAACTATGGTTTTGTTCATTTTGTGGTAATAATTACATTTACTGCACAAACCTTTCCATTAATAAGTTGTTGTCTTGGCTTACTTTCATCAACGCCATTTACCTAAAGCTGTTTTTATATGAAAATAAAATCATAAACCTGCAGGGTAAACGATATAGATTTGAAGTAAGATTTAAAATAAAATCTAGTAGATTTGGATTCGGGGTAAATGTAGTATTATATCTCGTTATTTTAAAACTAAAAAAGTTATTTAAAAGATTAAATAATTATACAGTTTAACCATTTAGATCAACTTCTGCCAAAATTTATTTTGTTTAAAAAAGTTGTATGGAAATTTTTTATAATATGTAGTTCATTTAAATTGCCCCGAAATCTAGTATTTCGAGATTTTGAACAACTCTAATTGATTTCAACTTGATTTCCCCTAGGGAAAATCTTCGGCGCTTGATTTTGTCAAATTTTACTCAAAATGTACTTCATTATGTAGGTTTAAATACATAAATATTGTTACAGAGTTGAATTTTGGCTGGGTATTTAACATGATAATTTTATAAGTTGTGGAATGTTAATTGCGGTTGTTGTCTGCGCTTAGAAGTTCTTTCGCTATGGTGTAGAGTTGGGTCAATCGGTTACTTTACTTCGTTTTTGCCAACAACCTCGTTCGTTTTTTCCACAAACCAAAATGTAATTTAAATAGGGTTTGGAGATTAAATGAACGAGGTTGTTGGCAAAAACGAACTAAAGTAACGAGTCGGGCACAACTCTACTATGGTGGCTAACTAGTATAACAAATAACATAACAAATTAATGTAAATATAACTGCCATATAGTAGTTTAGAGAATGTATTAGTGTGTATTCGAACTTTCTGTATTATTACAGACTACCACCAAGAACTGTAAATAGGCAAACAACACGAACGCCATAATCAGTATCAGATTAACCGTTGAGTTAAATAAGTGCAAATTGCTAAATAATAAAGGTGAATAACATTAAGTGTTATAAAGAAGGCTGTAAAGAAATAAACGACAGTGTGTTTGAGTAAAAAAAGTTCCCGTAATGTTGCAATAAATTTAAAGTGTTATTTTTTTGCAATTAGGAGAACCCCCGGCTTATTTAAAGGAAATAAACCAACGGTATAAACGTAACAATATATTTAGCGCACAAACCTCTTCGTTAATAGGTTTTCGTCTTGGCTCTGACTAATCAACTCCACTTACCTTAAGCTGCTTTTATTTTAAAATAAAATCTAGCTTATGTAAAAACAAGTAAGAGCGCTATATTCGGCTGTGCCGAATCTTATATACCCTTCACATTGGTCTTTAAATATACCCAGCCGAGTAATTTTGTACTGCAAATAATTTAATAAAAAACCTTGTGCGAGTTTTAAAGCCCATAGAAAAAATAACAAAATTTTAACGTTCGTATGAATAATATAAATACCTATAGATGAAGAAGATTTGAGATCGAGAGTTTTAAAAGTTTTCGAAATTATTCATATTTAAAGGTTAATAAAACTTGTTAAATGTTCTAGTCCCCCTGCTCTTCTCCAACTTTTTCTCCAAAATGTATGAATTATTTGATTATTACTTTTTGTAGAATATTCAAAGTCGATAGCTGTAATAGTTTTCCGGAAGTAGCGTATCGAAAACTTTATAAAAATTGTTAATTTGTATGGGAGCTACCCCTTCTTCACCCCCCATCCGAAAATTTTTTTCTTCAGAGCGTAGCCCTTGATATCCAATCACTTTTTGTAGAACATTTGATTTCGATATCTGTTATAGTTTCCGAGATATAGCATATCGAAAATTTAACAAAAATTATTAATTTGTATTGGGGCTACCCCTTTTTTTGCCCCCACTCAAAAATATTTTTTTTTAAAGCGTAGGCCTTCTTGTCCAATTACTTTTTGTGGAACATTTCATTTCGATATCTGTTATAGTTTCCGAGATATAGCGTACCGAATATTTCATAAAAATTGTTAATTTGTATTGGAGCTACCCCTTTTTTTGCCCTCACTCAAAAATTATTTCTTTAAAGCGTAGGCATTCTTACCCAATTTCTTTTTGTAGGACATTATATTTCGCTATCTGTTATAGTTTCCGAGATATAGCGTACCGAATATTTCATAAAAATTGTTAATTTGTATTGAAGCTACCCCTTTTTTTGCCCCCACTCAAAAAATTTTTTCTTTAAAGTGTAGATCCTTGCGTACAATCACTTTTTGTAGAACATTTTATGTCGATAGCTGTTATAGTTTCCGAGATATAGCGTATCGAATATTTTATGACAATTGTCGATTTGTATGGGAGCTACCCCATTTTTTGCCCCCACTCAAAAAATTTTTTCTTTAAAGTGTAGATCTTTGCGTACAATTACTTTTTGTAGAACATTTTATGTCGATAGCTGTTATAGTTTCCGAGATATAGCGTATCGAATATTTTATAACAATTGTCGATTTGTATGGGAGCTACCCCATTTTTTGCCCCCACTCAAAAAATTGTTTCTTTAAAGTGTAGATCTTTGCGTACAATCTCTTTTTGTAGAACATTTTATGTCGATAGCTGTTATAGTTTCCGAGATATAGCGTATCGAATATTTTATAACAATTGTCGATTTGTGTGGGAGCTACCCCATTTTTGCCCCCACTCAAAAAATTTTTTCTTTAAAGTATAGATCTTTGCGTACAATTACTTTTTGTAGAACATTTTATGTCGATAGCTGTTACAGTTTCCGAGATATAGCGCATAAAATATTTCACCAAATTTGTGCAATTGTAGGAAAAATACCCCTTCCCCTGGTCCTATCTGAAAAAACTTTTTCCATTATTTAGGTCACTTCTTTAGGCGTATCCGTGCCAAGTTTTGTGGCAAGAGTGACTATACTTACTGAGATATATAGGGATATATGCACGGATTTTGTCCTAAAAAAAATGGGTTACTCTGGGTTTTCGCTTATATCTCGGTCAATAGTGAACCGATTTTGCTGATTTTAAATAGCGATTGTTAGCGGGATATTTCTGATCGTTTGACGCCATTAACTGGTCTGTATCTTTTTATTTGACTCCGGAAACTTGATTTCAACAGACGGACAGACGGACATCGCTAAATCGGCTTCCCTATCTATAAGGATCCAGAATATATATACTTTATGGGGTCGCAAATGAATAATAAAGAAATTACAAACGGAATGACAAAGTGATATATACCCTATCACTATGTGTAGGGTATAAAAATCAGTATAAGAGATGTGAAATATGAAGAAAGATTTCAAATCAAGCTTACTAGTTTTTGGGGAGCAATGTTAATCTATATACATTAAGGAACAACGTTAATACTGACTGACCGATTCATCATCGTACAGCCCAAAAGCGTTAAGGCGGATATTTAAAATTTTGGTCCCAAAAGGTACCCTCTACACTGTGTAAATCCATTAGGGCGGGATTTCGGGTAATTCGGACCCAAAGGTTGTAAAAATAGGTCAAACTAATTATAAATATAATTTTGCCACTCTTTTGAAATTTGGCCCCTAAATGATAAAAAAGGGTTCAAAAAATGGTAAAAATGCTGTTAAACGGTGCACATAAAATATTGATCTTTTTAGGTACTTTTTGTAACTTCTTAACCAATTAAGCTAGACACATATGTAATTTAAATTGCTTACAACAGATCTCGAAAAAATATAAAAATTTTGATGATACCTTTTAAAAATTTTGGATCCTAAGCGACAGAAAAAATGGTACTAATTACATATTGGTACATTTTATGTGCTTGTTGTAACTTCTAAACCAATAAAGTTAGAAATATAATTTAATATTCGTTTAAAATGTCTAGCCAAAATATGAATGTTTTTGAAGCTTTTTTTAAATTTTAGACCGCAAAACAAGTGGACAGAAAAAAGTGTACTAAATACATAATGGTACCTCTTAGGCATTTGTTGTTACTTCGAAACCAATAAAGGTAGAAAGGTCCAGATAAAATAATAAATAATAAACAAATTTATATTGCGTTCGATTGATCTAGACAAAATAGGAATATGTTTTTATTACTTTTTAAAAATGTTGGACACTAAAGGTCACAAAAAATGGCACTAATTACATATTGGTACATTTTAGGTACTTTTTGTAACTTCTAAACCAGTAAAGGCAGACACATAATTCAAATTGCGTTCGAAAGGTCTAGACAAATTATGAACATATTTTGGACCCTATGGGACCAAAAAAAGGGGTACTAATTATATTTTGCTACTTTTTAGGTTCTTTTTGTAACTTTTGAACCAATAAAGGGTTGCGGACGCCAATAAAGGCCAAAAGTCAGCTAAGTCCTTTACTTAAATTTTTCGTAATTTTTGCATTGCTTTGAAACATTGATTCTAGAAGTATGATATAAAGATCTATTGACCTAGATTGAGGCTAGAAGTCAACTAAGTGGACAAAACGTACTTTTTCACATTTCTGGCAGTTTTTTGTATTGTCCTAAAATTTTGTTTCTGAAAATATTAAGTTAAATTATTGCATATTTTAAAAATATAAAATTAGAGTGATTGTGTAAAAAATTACGAAATATTTTTTTTATGGTACGTTTTTGCATTAAATACTTTTTCAGTTATACAAAACTGGTTTTACGAAGTAGCGGTATAATTGCTAGTACACTATAACTGGGAAAATTTGTTTTTGCATACATCAAGTCATACAAAAAAAAAAAATTTAATTTGCCAATTTTTGTCAAAAAAACAATTGCTTAGCAAAATGCACTAACTTTATAAAATTTTTGGAAAAATTTACACAAAAAAAAAATTTAATTTGCGATAGTATAAACATTTTTACTGAATATGTGTTCCTACGCCCAGTCATGCGACCCACATGCTTATACGTATGTGCATACATTTGTATTTAGTGTTGACAATAAAATTGGCAAATGCTTAGTTTATTTGTATATAATTCCGATGTTGGTATAACTCCCAATTTGTTTATCCCAACCGAAGTACCTACTAAAATTACTTGTGGCAGGTTTGAATTTAATTTTCCGAGATAAGTACCTATAGCGTTTCAAAAAATTCTTAAACTTTGTTTGTATGGGGCACTCTACTCCCTATGCTTTTATCCAGAAATGTTTTTACTAAATTAGCTTGCCGTCTTCAAAGTCTCCGTTTTGTTTTGAAATTCGAATATCAAAACTAATATTACAAATCTCGTGCCATAGCCGAATGTTTTTTCTGCCAGTATAATGTTTTATCTACCTGTTTTTAATAGTAAAAATAACACTTTAACATTAATTTGTTTTTTAATCAATTACTTTATCAACCGCACTTTTATTAATTTAATTATTTACTTTTTGTTTTACGACATCCTCTTCCAGCCGAAAAATTTGGATTTTGACAAAATTAATTAGACTGCCACAAAACACAAAATATTAATAAACTATTGCCTAAAGAAACGTTCGCAAAATGATTATTAAACAGCTGAAAATGGTTATGCTGCTTTAGCAGGTTTATCAGTCGATTTAGTTTGAGGCGCATCAAGTTTTTTAATGCGATTGAAATTAACACAGTTACGAAAAGCAGCAACTTCTTCGGCACATTTTAAAGTCTCACCAGGATGAGCACGATAACAGGAAATAATTTGTGCTTTAAAATCCTGGCATGGTGGTAGTTGATGAATGGGAGAAGCTGTCGCAAAACGTTTACGAACATCCTCAACTGCCGAAGAATATTCTGTTTCCATAATGGCATTGGTTTTTTTCAGGGTCTGTTCTAATTGGGCCATACGTTGGCGCCACATTGCATCGTTCTGCTGTAGTTCGATTTCTTTTTGACGTTGGACTTCAATAGCACTTAGTGTGTAACCGCCAGGAGCAGCATATTCCGATGGAGGGGGAGTTTTATAAACAACGGCAGGTTGTTTTACGGGAGAAATAGTTTTAGGTGCTGCAGGTGGTGTTAGAACTTCTTTTTTAGGTGAGGCAGTTTCGTTTTTTGCTTTTTCTTTAGCTAAAATATTAAAATCAAGCAGATAAGAATGTTTACACTTAATAGGTCAAAACTGTTTTTTTATATTAATCTAAACTTGAGTTTTTTCGATATGGTTGCATAACCACAAACTAAAAATTAGTTTTTAAAGAAGCTTTTTTTCTTTGTTTTTGTTTAATATCATTTAAGGATCATAAATAATTTTTAAAAGTTATTTTATATAAAAACCACTTGTACCTTGATTTGTAATGCCTTGTTTTAAACGGTTTACAACATCATCAGATAATTCAATTACACCTGTCGGTGTTGGATTATCCATTGAAACCGATCTGGGTTCTGATGAATGTGCCGCTCCCATTTTTCAATGATTATTAGAATTTTAGGGAAAAATAGAGACAGTTGGACATTTGCTTAAACTAAGTTTTTAACGTTTAAAGTTGTAAAAACAACCTTTGGAAGAAATTTAGACAAAACTCCTCCGTTCACCAATATTCAACAAAACCCATCAAACTTGTGTCAAAGTAACAATATTATTATTTTTGTCATATGAATAAAACAAAGATTAACAGCGTGCTTCAAATAAGCAATTTCACTGTGGCGCTGCCAACTAAAAAAATAGTTATATAGTGACCGCAAGCAATTTATTATGTTGCGGCCACAAGTTCAAGTTTTCGCTTTCAAGTTGATCACACATATTGTTTGTCAAATTCATTCGAATTGATGGCTGTGACGTAGGCTGAACGCAACTTGACAATCAACTTAATCATCAATTTCATTTTTTAACTAGTGGCCAGACGTCGAATATTTTCTTTTCAAGTTGCAATACACTCAAACTTTTTTAATAACACACTCAAACTTTCCGAACTTGAAAGCAACTTGATGATAATTTTTTCAACTTGATGGTCAAGTAAACAACTGATAATAGTTTATTAAAAATTGTAATTTTTCACTTGCTTGTTAATAAAAATATTATACTTTATGAAAAATAATTATATATAGCTGATTACTTGACCATCAAATTGAAAGACAACTTTGCAACATGTTTGTGCAACCAGGCAGGTTTCATTGCTGGTTGCATGAATTTATGTGTATTGCTTGATTTCGTGTTGCCGTGTCGAAGCGGCAACGTTTTTTTGATATTCAATAGTTACATTGATGTTGATCGCATAGTGGGAATCGTTGTTTATGGTTGGCATTAAACATTATTGATAAACGTGTTTCATAAACACGTTGCAAGGTTTGTACTTAACATAACAGAGACCTTAATGTATATACTAAGAATGGTTTGTCAATCGAAAGTTCCTTTTTATACCCTTCACATAGTGATAAGGGTATTTATCACTTTGTCATTCCGTTTGTAATTTCTTTATTATTCATTTGCGACCCCATAAAGTATATATATTCTGGATCCTTATAGATAGGGAAGGTGATTTAGTGATGTCCGTCTGTCCGTCTGTTGAAATCAAGTTTCCGGAGTCAAATAAAAAGATACAGACCAGTTAATGGTGTCAAACTATTAGAAATATCCTGGAGACAATCGCTATTTAAAATCAGCAAAATCGGTTCACTATTGACCGAGACATAAGCGAAATCCCAGAGTAACCCATTTTTTTAGGACAAAATCCGTGCATATATCCCTATATATCTCAGTAAGTATAGTCACTCTTGCCACAAAACTTGGCACGGATACTCCTAAAGAAGGGACCTAAATAATGGAAAAAGTTTTTTCAGATAGGACCAGGGGAAGGGGTATTTTTCTTACAATCGCACAAATTTGGTGAAATATTTTATGCGCTATATCTCGTAAACTATAACAGCTATCGACTTAAAGTGTTCTACAAAAAGTAATTGTACGCAAGGACCTACACGTTAAAGAAAAAATTTTATGAGTGGGGACAAAAAAGGGGTAGCTCCCATACAAATCGACAATTATTATAAAATATTCGATGCGCTATATCTCGGAAACTATAACAGATATCGAAATGAAATGTTCTACAAAAAGTAATTGTACGCAAATACCTACACGTTAAGGAAAAAATTTTTTGAGTGGGGGCAAAAAAAGGGGTAGCTCCCATACAAATCGACAATTATTATAAAATATTCGATACGCTATATCTCGGAAACTATAACAGATATCGAAATGAAATGTTCTACAAAAAGTAATTGGGCAAGAAGGCCTACGCTTTAAAGAAAAAATTTTTTGAGTGGGGGCAAAAAAGGAGTAGCTCCCATATAAATCGACAATTATTATAAAATATTCGATACGCTATATCTCGGAAACTATAAAAGATTCCGAAATGAAATGTTCTACAAAAAGTAATTGGGCAAGAATGCCTACGCTTTAAAGAAAAAATTTTTTGAGTGGGGGCAAAAAAAGGGGTAGCTCCCATACAAATCGACAATTGTTATAAAATATTCGATACGCTATATCTCGGAAACTATAAAAGATATCGAAATGAAATGTTCTACAAAAAGTAATTGGGCAAGAATGCCTGCGCTTTAAAGAAAAAGTTTTTTGAGTGGGGGCAAAAAAAGGGGTAGCTCCCATACAAATCGACAATTATTATAAAATATTCGACACGCTATATCTCGGAAACTATAAAAGATATCGAAATGAAATGTTCTACAAAAAGTAATTGGGCAAGAATGCCTACGCTTTAAAGAAAAATTTTTTTGAGTGGGGGCAAAAAAAGGGGTAGCTCCCATACAACTTAACAATTTTTATAAAATATTTGATACGCTATATCTCTGAAACTATAACAGATATCGAAATGAAATGTTCCACAAAAAGTAATTGGACAACAAGTTCTACAATTTAAAGAAAAAGTTTTTTGAGTGGGGGAAAAAAAGGGGTAGCTCCCATACAACTTAACAATTTTTATTAAATTTTCGATACGCTATATCTCGGAAACTATAACAGATATCGAAACCAAGTGTTCTACAGAAAGTAATTGGACATCAAGGGCTACGCTCTTAAGAAAAAAATTTTTGAGTGGGGGCAGAAAAAGGGGTAGCATACATATTAACAATTTTTGTTAAATTTTCGATATGCTATATCTCGGAAACTATAACAGATATCGAAATCAAATGTTCTACAAAAAGTGATTGGACATCAAGGGCTACGCTCTGAAGAAAAAAATTTTTGGATGGGGGGTGAAGAAGGGGTAGCTCCCATACAAATTAACAATTTTTATAAAATTTTCGATACGCTACTTCTGGAAAACTATTACAGCTATCGACTTCGAATATTCTACATAAAGTAATAATCAAATAATTCATACATTTTGGAGAAAAAGTTGGAGAAGAGCAGGGGGACTAGAACATTTAATAAGTTTTATTAACCTTTAAATATGAATAATGTCGAAAACTTTTAAAACTCTCGACCTCAAATCTTCATCTATTTCTATTATTCATACGAACGTTAAACTTTTGTTATTTTTTTTATGGGCTTTAAAACTCGCACAAGGTTTTTTATTATATTATTTGCAGTACAAAATTACTCGGCTGGGTATATTTAAAGACCAATGTGAAGGGTATATAAGATTCGGCACAGCCGAATATAGTGCTCTTACTTGTTTTTATTCAAACCAAATGTTTATTGCATCCCACACACGCTTCAGTTTATTTGGAAAATGATCCGGTTGTTGTCCAAATTAGCTTAGCAGTTGTTGAGCTGGTTGTAGAAAAATCAAAAGATGAGTTTTTAAGTTGGCTAGCAAATCTTTTAATTCGATTGCGTTCTAGGTGTTCGATTCCCCTGATCACGTAAAGCTCATATAAAACAAGTAAGATCGTTATATTTAACTGTGCCGAATCTTGTGTACCCTTCACAACGCGTTGGGCGCTTTACTCAATTTGTTTCTAGTTTTATATGGCAACTCCCTTAGGGGGTGGAGATAGGGTTTGTGGTATGTTTTCGGAAAATATTTGTAAAGAAAACTGAGTTAGGGTCACTCTGCGTTTAACATATCCACGGGCACCTTGGAAGCTGTAGGGGGGATTTATTACAATTTCCCAAACTTTGTATGGGGCCACCTTAAGCGATGGAGATAGGAGGTAAATATGTTCTAGGAATATGTTTGGGAGGGGAAACTAAAGAGGGCCTGTGGTACGTTTTATTCCTGTAAGGGCGATTTCGGGACGTTTTAGGGATATCTACCCAACTTTTTTTTTATTTTGTATGGCGAACCTGCAAGGGGCTGAAGGTAAAGTGTAAGACTTTTGGGAGAAAAAAATTAATTGGGGTCGGTCTTACATTTGACCTTTGTAGGAGTACCCTAGGAGCTGTGGAAACAATTTTCAATCTTTGACATGATTTTGTATGAACATATTAAACAAATTTGCTGATTATTGCACGCTACCTTGTAGGGATTTCTTTGGTTTGGGTGTTGCAACAGTCCAAATATTTACTAAGTGCTGCCACAGCGCAAAACATTGAATACAGTAGAATTTGTGAATTGGTTAAAATTTGTGAATTTAATTTAAACCGAGAAATTTACTTGAATTCTGGTAAAAGAGTCGATGATTTAAACAAAAACTCCAATTTAATGTAATACATACAAGTTTTTTTTTGTTTTTATATATAGAATTGTATATTTAGGTATTAAATTTAGATTTATAATATTTTTAATTTGATATTAATATTTTACAGTGCTTTCTTTATTTTCAAGTTTATCATTATTAATATTTAATTAATGAGTTTGCTTTAAACTTTGTAATAAAGGTTATTTTTTAGATGAGTTTTCTTGTTTCCTTTATATGTATATAGATTTTGTTTGTTTGTGTGTTTTTACAAATAATTTTTTTATTTTGTATATATTTAGGGGTATATTCATAAACAGTTTTTGAATTATTCATATTATTAAACGAAATTTTCAGTATTTCAAATCTATTTTAAATTTAAAAATTGTTTATAAATATGTCCCTAGGTATATACATACTTTAAACTTATACATATTTAAAAAAAAAGGGTAAAAATTAATATACATTTTCTTTTTATATCCTAATTATCGATTAGTATGTGAAACATATTTAAATGAAAATTGAATACATAATTTAAAAATAAAATGTAATAAAATTTATTATAAAAGCTACTAAACAAGAATTTGGAAATGGGGAGAGCAAAAAGTTCAGGGCACACTAATACAGGTAATGTTAAGAAAACAGCTGATTATAAATTCGTCTTGATATTTTGTGAAAGTGAATGTCAGGTTTACTAATTTTGTTTGAAATTTAAATATTTTTTGACATTCACTTTCTCAGACACAAAAGGGAAATTCTGAGGGCCAATTTTTTGAATTCGCCTTGATACTATACCACCTGTATTAATGTACCTTGAGAACGTTGAAAGGAGAAAATTGAGAAAAAAGGCCTAGTTAAAAAAATTAAAACGTTCATTTATAATACGCATATTCATACATACGTGCATACTTATGTATGTATCCATATACATATGTAAACTACAAACAAGCATACATTTATTTTTTATTTGTGAGACATGTTCTGAAATTCACATTTGTGATTTTAAAATCACAAGTGATTTGAAACCATGTGATTTTCAGAACATGACTGTATAGTTAAATTGTTCATACATAAGTAAATAAATCTTTTTTTTATGTGTTCTTATTTAATATTTAAATAATCAAATAAAACATGTATTAACTTATAAATTTAATGAGTTCAATTCTAGTTTTAAAATTTGTAAAAATTATCAAAAAAAAAAAAAAATAAAATAAAATAGAGCATAATAAAATTCTTTCTCACGTAAAAAACTATAGAATTTTAAACGAAAAAAAAAAACCTAATGCATTTATACCAAAAAAAAAAACGCCTAGTTGTTTAAAACGCAACGCTTGGAAAAAAGCAATTCAATTGTTATAATTGTCAAGATTTGAATTTTTGCAGTGCTTTTTTTTTTGGTTTTTTAACATTGCGTGTTACGAAAAAGGGACTGTAAGTAAATTTTACACTTTAAAGATTAAAAAAAAAAAACGTAAAACTGTCAGGTTTTTTTAATCTTAAATTTTTTATTTTACTTAATTTTTTGCTGCTATTTACTATACACGGCCAAATTTAAAATCAATGAGGCTTGTTATGGAAACCGATAGCTGTCGGAATCGCATGTGAAAATGCTGTGTAGATAATTCAAAGTTATAAGTTTAAGTATCGTTCAAGCTTTAAGCTTAAAATTAAAAAAAGTTTTTATAACCAGCTTTTAAATTTGATTCCGACAGCTTTCGGTTTCCACGACAGCCCTAAATATTTTTTTTTTAAAAGAAAAGGTTAAAAATCAAAACTTAAAATCTAGTTTTATTATGAGCGTAAGTAAGCTTTATTTTTTATTAATAGTTGGTTTTTTTTTTGTTTTACACTAACTATAATAAAGTTTTGTTTAACTTATGCTAAGTTCTGCTTTTTTAGATTTTTTTTTAGTTTTGAATTTAATAAATTTATTTAGATATTTTACTTTCTTAGTTTTTGTAATTTTTATAGTAAATTTGTGAGTTGTTGCATTACTAAGAATTTCGTTTTTAATTTTGCAAATATTGCAGACATATCCTTTGATTTTTTATTTTTTTAGCTTTTTTTTAAAACTAAAAATTTGTTAAACAATTTTTTAGTTTCATTTTCGTTTACATAAACAATATTTTTTATTTTTAAAGAAAACTTGTAGTGACGTTAGAATTTGTAAATTAAACGAAAAATATGTCTTAAATTATTCTTTTGGATTTAATGCAAATTAATATTATTTTCGGGGCATAAACTTTTTTTAAAACAATTTATACATAAGTTTCTTTTGTAATGAGATATTATCCAGCACATACTATATTTTTTATTTTTTTTTTTGTTAAAAATGGCAAATTTTCGAATTCGAAAGACATTGGAGTTTGTAAGTTTGTATTCTTTGTAGAGCTTTAAGCCAAATTAAGCTTTGTTTGTAAGTGTTTCAATGTATAATAATTATATTTTATTTTTATCTTAAAAAAGAAAAAAAATATTAAGCTTAATAACTTAATATTTTTTACAATTTCAGTTTTTGAAACTGAAATTATTTTTTTTTAATTTTTGTGCAAAACAAAACTTTGGCTTAATAGTTTTTAACACTTTTAGAGCACTGTTATGTACGTTACAATTGCATATTTTTATAAAATATTCACCCTTACTGTGATTGGCGTAGTCGCTCTTTTTTTAGTTTTTTTGGTACTGTCTTTTAAAAACGCCAATGTTAAATGAATATCATCCTTGTAGTTTTTGTGTCAAATTCCACAACATTCGACACAACAACGCCAAACACAATATGGCTGATTATTAATAGAATTCAACTCTTTAAATCGATTTTAAATTAGGAAAAAAAATATAATATGGCAATACTTCATCATAACATACTAACTGAATCAAATAAATGAGACTCTGTCATACTTTTAAAATCAATATAATTAGGCTTATGGTGTCCGCGATGGATTTTTATTTGAACAATTTAAAATCCTTTCAAGAAAATTGTTTTAAAAAACTTACTTTTAAAGCAATTTTCTAAAAAACGATATTTTTATTAAATCTGCAATTTTGCTAATTAGAAAACCCTTGTTTGGCTGTTAATACTAAAAAATTTAAGTAAAAGTGTTTTACGTATTAATGACGCCACTATTAAAGTTTTCTTTTGTTTGTTTTTAGGAAATTGATTTTTTTTATCATATACATTTAAATACATCATATACTTATAATACAGAGCACAAAAATGTTTGTATTTTTCTTGCATAGTTTTTTCGTATTCTATATCCTTAAGGTTTATTAATTATTATTTAATTAAAGGGACTTATCCGGTTAGTTTTTACGATTTACATAGATAAATTTATTTTTAAAAAATATAATTTTTTAAACTGTTTTTTCGCTTAGATTTGAAAATAAAATTTTAATGAATTTAAATGATGAGATGTTGACACACAAACAGCTAAAATGCAAAAACCCGTTTGAAAGTTTAAAAAAGATTTGTGTAAGAAAAATTTTAAAAAAAATATTGGCAGTAATAATTAAAATATTTCAAAATTTTTAAATGTGAGGCCCACATTTCTTTTAACTTTTTTAAACGGCAAGTGGTTTAGGGAGATATTAAATTAATTTCTTTACATTGCAAAATTTTTAACAAAAATTTTATAAAACCAGGATAAAAGGGGAAAATTAAACAATTTCCGGGTTTATATAAAGCACAAATTCAAGTCTATCACACAGTACACTGAAAATAATCCATGCAACAATAAATATAATAGTAATATATGTACAACATTTTGGTGGCATTACGAAAAAATTTAATAATAAAGTTTTATAATGTTACGAATGTAACGAAAACTTTTCGTTAGTTTTTTATTTGTAAATTATGCGAATATTTCGTTTAAATTGCGAAGCTAAGACCAGAAATGCGCAATTTTTAAAAAGTAGCGATTATCTGTCGAAATTCATTTTTCGTAACATTGACAAAATTTTTGTTTTATCACAAAAAAAATCAAATCTTATTCGTATATTTCATTCTGAAATTTTTCGTAAAATATGAAATTTGTTTCGTGAATATACAAAAGAATTTCGTCTATTGTACGCAAGAATTTCCTGGTGCGAAATAAGGAAAGATTTCGTACAATGTACGAACGGATTTGTTCATATGTTGCATGGTTTTTTTAAGCGTAGCATTTATGTAAGTTTTATAAATGTCATTTTAATATAAAAAGTCAAGGGCTTTGGGTGAAATTGTTCCTCCTTTTTAGTTCTGTAAATTGCCAGTTACTTTGTACTAAATATTTGTAAATAAATTTGTTTAATTTTATGTTATTGAAATATAACGAGAAAACTTCTTTACCAAAGTGAAAGTCAAATTTATGAAGAGTCCACCGCATTAAGCGAGTGATTTAACAAAACCGATAATTGCTTAATAAAGCTTCAGATATGACTTAAGGGTTAATTCCAAAATGGGTTTCTTATTTAAAAGCTTTTTTTTAAATCTTTAATCGTTTAAAAAAGGTTTTATGAATATCCACTGAAAATGCCAGCTTTTATTATAACTTGCCATTTTTGAATAAAACACCATCTTTCTTTAATTATTCTAAGTTTTGGTGAGACAGTAAAAAAATACTTGAAAAAATTCATACAAAGGTGATCCCTAGATAAGATTTTTTCCTTGTATTAGTAAAAATATACTAAAAACATGTTAATTCAATAATTTTTTTTGGCATATCTTCAAGAATTTAAATAGTAATAAAAATGAAATGTCAAAAATAATTTAATTTGTTAAATATTATTTTTAACCTTAAGAACTCCCAAAACAAATTCCCAGATCCATAATAAATTGAATTATTTTTTTTTAATTTAATTGAAATGCAGTCATATCTGTTTAAAAATATATTTGATCGACCTTAATATTATAATAAAACTTTGTGTGTAAACAAAAGTTAAATGAATAAATGAAATGTTTAAAAAATTTATATTTTTTCTTAGCAAAAAAAGTCTCTTTAAGAGAAGTTTTTTTTGCAAATATTTTAGATTATTTAGTAGAGTTTACAGCGTTTTGTATTCAGTACTTGTTACCAAATAAATTCTTTCTACATTTTATTTGTTAATGCTTGTTAGTTTTTTATTGCCAAAAACATTTGTAGGTATATAAAAATCTAAAAAGCAACAAGTATTGAATAATGTGTAAATCATTTATTTTTTGTTTATACCATGTATAGTTAGTTAGTAAGTTAATTTAATGTCAAACTAAAACTCAAAATAAGAGAGCGAGAGAGAAGATTGTGTGGGTGTTTTTTTTTAATTTTTTGTTTATATTTTAACTTCATTTATTTGTATAAAATTACAATAATCATAAGGTAAATTATATTATTAATAATAGTAAGTATATTTCTATTCATTTTTAAAATATAGCATAACATATAATTTTTTATAATTCGTTTTTTATTAATAAAAACGAAAGAATTGTAGTTTTATAAATTAGAAGATATTTTATAAAATACATAATTAGAAAACCGCAAAAAAAAGTAACATGCTTAAAGCAAATTCTTACTCCCCTTGATTTTTTTTAATTTGCCAATTACAAGTTTTTCAAGAGTAGACGTCATTTTAAAAACAAGCTACTTTCTGCTCAAGTTTTCTATAAATTTACTTTTCGGTTTTCATCTTCTTTGTATTAAAATAAGATTTTTTCCTCAAAAATTTAAAGCAAATGTTTAATTCTATACCTAACTATTGTTTTAATGTTTCCATTTTTCTTCTCTCTACAAAATTAAATTTTCATTTCATTATTTAACATAAAATAATTCTTTTAAATTCTGATGATGGTGCTGATGATGAGAAATTATGAAACGATTTTTTTCTTTTAATTCTAAGAAAAAAAGGAAAATTTAAAATTCTATTTTGTTTTTTTTTTGTTATAATAAAATTGAATAAAAAAGAAAACATTTAAAAAATATACAAGTTCCTACAAACTAGGGCGACGGCATACACAAATAGACTTACACGCGCGTGTTTTTTTTTTTATTTTGTTTCCAAATTGGTTCGTGTGTTATCCAGTCTGAACATAGAGACGTGATAAAAAAAGAAAACCATATACGATACGATTAAGAGCAAGAAAGTAAGATACAATCTAAAATATAAGATATTATTTTGCATTTCTTATATCGCCAACTACGCCGCCCGGCTGTACACCACCACCAGGGCGCATTCGAATCGAAGGTCGACGTTCAGGTGTATCGTATGGAGGACGCGATGAATTTGTAGCGGCCAATGAGTCGTCCATAGTTAGACCCCCGTTACCACCACCGCCCACCAGCATTTGGGAGCCAGCACCCATCATGCCGCCACTACTGCTAACTAATGTTTGGCCACCGGCTCCACCGCTACTCATCAGCTGTTGTGTACCGCTGGCGCCTACAGACGCCACAGCACTGCTAATTTGATTTTGACTGTGTTGATGCTGTTGCTGGGTTGTCTGTTGTTGCTGTTGCGGCTGTTGGCCATTGCCGTCCTGTTGCTGCTGGCCATTGTTGCCGTCCTGAGCCTGTTGTATGGCCTGAGGATTACGCGGTCCGCCAAACTTTAACAGGTTCCAATCAAAGACATAGTCATATGTAAAACCCAAGCGATGAAACAGATTGCGAAATAGTTTTCGTAAATAGCAGTAATCGGGACGCTGCTCAAAATGCAATTGGCGACAAAAATTTAAATAGTTAATGAACTCACTAGGGAAGCCCTTACACAGGGATATAATTGTAGTCGATAATTTCTTTTCTGAGATACGTTCATATTTTTGACGTTTATTGGCAGCTTTTAGACCCTGCCAGGGCAGTGCTCCTAAATTAAAATACATTAACACATAACCAAGCGATTCTAAGTCATCACGTCTTGACTGTTCAATGCCTAAATGTGTATTTATTGAGGCATACCTCGCGGTACCTGTGAGATTTTTGTTTTCTCGATACGGTATGTGTTTCATTGTTCTCGAGTCACGGAACTTTTTCGCCAGACCAAAATCAATAATGTACACAAGATTGCCTTTCTTTCCCAAGCCCATTAAAAAATTATCTGGTTTGATATCTCGATGTATAAAATCACGTGAATGTATAAAATCGATGCGTGATATCATTTGGTCAGCTAATAACAGTACAGTTTTAAGTGTAAAACGACGATTGCAAAAATTAAATAAATCCTCTAGTGACGGGCCCAACAGTTCCATAACCATAACATTGTAATCACCCTCACTACCACACCATATTATACGCGGTATTCCTATGCCACCGCGCATTATTTTGTAAAATTTTGATTCAATATGAAGTTGTGGGTGTTTCGTGCGTATACATTCTAATTTAATGGCCACCTCTTCGCCAGTGTTTATTGTTGTGCCCAAATATATATCACCGAATGAGCCAGAGCCTATTTTGCGACCCAGCCGATATTTATTACCAACACGTAGCTCCATTCTGTCGTGTGTATGTGTTTGCCTGTTTTGTGTTTTAGCAAAAGGAAAAATCGAAACCTGGCGAAGTGTTTCTGCAATAAAAACATATAAATAAAAAGTAATACATGGATATATTTTTTATTTTTATAAAAACGTTATGGTACCTTTTTAATTTAAGCGTGTTTCTTCCGTATTTTTCCTAATTTTATTTAGTAACAACTGTGTGTTGTTTGTTAAATGTCTACAGATTTCTCTATTACTAGTTTTCTTTTTTACTTTTCTATATTAAGTATGTGACCAAAGCGATGATGAAGATGATGGTGATGGAAAAGGGATGTTGTGGGGCTGATTATATGATTTCCTTTATTGATTTTGTAATCTGTAAATAATATAACACAATGATGCGGTATTAATATCCATGTAATAAACAAAACATATGAAGGTTGTGTAACATATTTTTTTTTACAAACGTATATAAATAAAATAAGGTTAATGTTATTCGGAGAGGATTTTGAAATTACTACTGACTTTACCTTTAAATGAAAGTGCACTTTGATTTAATTTATAACTTTATTTATTTTTTTTTATTTATATATTATTATTAGTATTATAAATACTTTTACAAAATTGTGAATAAATTAATTTCTTAACATTATAAATTGACATTAAATCTAACAAAATTAATACATTTTCTTCTAAAAATATATTCATTATTCTCGTTCTTCATATTATTTGGTAGTTCATTGAATAGTTGTAGACCTTTGTAGAATAGTGATCTCTGCATTTGTGTTGACGTCGGCATATTTACACGAAAATCGCTTGCATTTCTTAGCGCGTATGGTTGGATTTCACCTACATATCTTATTTGTTCACATAAATATCTAGGTGCATCCCCTTGTTTTAATTTTTTAATAAATCTCAGCGTGTTGTATTGAAGTCTTTGTTTAACATTTAACCATTTAAGACTATTTAACATTGTGTTAATATTTGTATATCGATCACATTTTAATATTATTCTCATAGCCTTATTTTGAAGTTTTTGCATTCTTGCCAATTGGAGTGTGTTCGTACATGTGTATAGTATAGTAGACCCATATTCAAAATGCGGCTTTATTATGGTATTATAAATATTAATTGCAGTATTTTTTGATATTTTGTTTCTGATTCTCTTGAGAAAGTTAATTTTTTTACCGATTTTTTTGCGTAAGTGCTCAATATGATCATTGAAATTCAATTTTTTATCGATAATAAACCCGAGATACTTTATATTTCAGCATTATTTATTTTAAATGATTCGTTTGAATTTATATTAATTTCTATTATCTTTGTTTTATTTTCATAAAGTTTAAGTTTATTAATTTTTAACCATATATTTATTTTATCAATGTTATATTTCATACTTTCACGACATTCTTCTTCCGTTTCTGCTATTGTATATATTAATGTATCATCAGCGTATAAAACTATGTTACATCTTTCTATTATATTTTGCATGTCATTAATATATATTATAAAAAGCAGTGCGCCTAGAATAGATCCTTGTGGTACTCCATAGTCATTCATTATTTCCTCCGATACATAGTTATTTACCTTGGTTGTCTGCTTCCTGTTTTCCATGTAAGATTTAAACCAATTCAACTCCTTTCCTCTAATTCCATACATATACAGCTTTTCCAACATAATTTCTCTATCAATGGTTTCAAATGCCCTTTTGAAATCAAGAAATATCGCCATTAATTTCTTATCCTTTGCTATGGTTTTCCATTTACTAATCACATAGTTTACAGTTGTCTCACAAGAGTGCTTTTTACGGAATCCTGATTGGTATTTTGATAGTATATTTTGTTCTTCTATATATGTTTCTACTTGACTTTTTACAACCGTTTCTAGTATCTTTTCACATGTTTTTAAAGTATTTATTGGCCTGAATTCATCGCACTTTTTTGTTTTAGAAATTTTTTCAATTGGTATTATTATTGTTTTCTTCCAATTGTTAGGAAAGATCCGGTCTCCAAAGATGTGTTAATTATTTTGAGCAGTATGCTACCAATCACATCCCAGTTGTCCAAAATAATTTTATTTGATATTTTATCATAATCAGCCTTATTTTTCATTTGTTTTACTAAACTATAGAGTTCCATATTGTTTATTATATGAAATGTAAATAAGTCAGTTATATTGCATGTTATTCGATTTACGTACTGCACATTATCTATTGATTCTACCACTTCATACTACCAATGCTATCTACGAAATACGAATTAAATTTATTAGCTATATTATAGTTATCTTTGTATTCACTATGGTCAAATATCACAGATTTTATTACATTTTTACTATTATTAAGTACAAGGCTTTTAATTTGCTTCCACATTTGTTTTTGGTCCGTTGTATTACTGATTTTGTTATTTATATAATTATTTTTGGTGATTTCGATTTTTTGTTTGTATTTATTTCTAATTATTTTGTATGCTGCCCATTTTTGAGTTGTGTTTTGCGTCTTAGCTTGCAGATATCTTATTATTTTTTCCCTTTTCATCAATCTTAATTCGTCCGTAAACCAATTATATATATTTTTATCTTCACGTATTTGTTTTTTAACTGTGCACTTTTCAACTGAATTTTTCAAGCAACTATCAAAAAAATTTACGTTTTCATTCATATCTAAGCAATTATCGTATTTTAGGTTGTTTGTTAGTTGTGTTTTAAATGATGAAAACCTTTTACATGTATGATTTTATTTAGCATAATTTTCATAAATCCCTACTGTGACACGATACTTGCGAAAAAAATCTTATTCAGTACTTTTTGTCCACTTAGTTGACTTTTAGCCTCAATCGGGGTCAGCAGATCTTTAATTCACATTTCTAGAATCAATTATAGGATTCACAAGGTGTCCTATTATGTCCTATTGTCATATTGTTATAAAATTTCACAATGGTTTTTTTTTGTCTTTTATACAAAAATAGTTCTTAAAAAATACTACGTCGTTTAATATTCTTTTTTATTGTCACAACAACTTCACATACACCTGCGCCGAATGTCTAATAGTTGGTAAAGGTTTTTAGCCATTGTTCAGTTTTTGATGTTAAAAGATATTGCAAAGTATTTAAAGTGTCGTATTGGTAAAAAAAACTTAGCGTTTTGAAGTACCTCAGTTGTCCTTTTTTTTTTGGTAATTGTAATACATTTTAATAAAACAATTTGCTTTGCTTAAAGACAATAAAATTAGGTTTAAAACAAATGCCGTTTCATTAAATTACAAAAATTATTAGAAAATCTATCACATTTGGAATTTCAAGCCTGAAAAAAAATTAGGGGGGGGTACGAACCTTTCATATTGAGGGTAGTATACGACCAAAAAAGTCTCCTGGCTTTGTCTAGGCCTGGTTACGGTACGATTGCCTGTGTGACATGGCCGACATTGATACTAAAACGTTACTCTGATTTTTAAAGTACATATTCAACTTGTTTTTATTAATTTTAAAAATACAAAATAATTTTATTATCTTAGCACATCGATTCTAATTCTGTGGTCACCACTGTTTGTACTTGATCACCTCGGTGATTGCACTTATTACGCGATTGGTACACATGCTGATAAGTTTTAAATAATGTGCAATAAAAGTTATTTATACATATCTTTGTTGCTTAAGCATTTAACTGGCTTTAAAAGAAAAAAGGTTAAAAGGCTGGTATTTCCCAGGTCCTTAAGCAATAAACAACACAGTTTTCTTTCTTTCGATACGCAGACAACTTGATTAATTTCGAAAGTCTTGTTGCTATTGATTTCTTGATTATTGTTCATCTTAAATTTTTGTAATTTTTATAATAAACATTTTTTACACTCTAAAAGGGGTTTCAGACGATATGTATTTTACACATTGCTTGACAAATTTTGCAGTGCGAAATTGATATCTGCCGTCTGAACGCCTTTAAACATTGCATGTGTTAAACACATATGTAAATGTCATATGACAAATTTGTAATTAGAGCGTGTTCTAATTTTATCCGACAAAGCATGTGTCATCAGCTGTTTTTAGAATAACAAGAAGGAAAAGTAGTTGTTTATTTTGGTTTGGAGGTTATGTCAGATGTAATTACATATGTACGTGTGGAAGCAAAAATTACAAACCGCCTGTTAAATAACAATTTTGACAGACATACGCAAATACATGTGGATTGCAAAAGTGACAAGTCATGTGTAAAATACATATCGTCTGAAACCCCTTTAAGTCGTACTGGTTTTAAATTTCGGACAGCATCAAAAGTTTATATACATACATATGTATATATATAAACTTTTACACTTAAATTTGCAAAAATTGTAGAACAAATACAAACAATCGAACAATATGTACTAGGCAGTAAGGTCAAGTGAGTTTAGTTAATAAAAACAACAACAGACAGCAACAAGAAGATATTAACAAGTAAATAAAAAAGTAGTCTACATAAAAACATTAAATATTTTAACAAAAACTAAAAACAGAATAAAGCAGATGTATTCTAAATATTTTTCGAATATGCAAAAATTTAGTGTACAAAGGCAAGAGTTTAAATCTTTTATTTTATTTAATCAAGGCAATTTTTTTGTTCCTTTCTTCACCTTCTTTCAATTTCTTCTTTCCTTCTATCTCCAGCCTTTCCAAAGATCATTTTTCTTGTTGCATAGTGCAATTTTGCGCAGTAGTATCGCTTTTCTGTCTATTTCCCGATATGTACTTACATACGTATTAATATGATTTCCGTTGCATTTACATATTTCTTAAACTGCATTTTAAATACATTACGCATTAGGTTAAGAGGAAAAGAAGCAGTAAGAGCAACAAAACAAAAAAAGCCTGTAGGACAATCTGATCCACATATTCTGGCCAAGCTTCATGCTGTCATTTCCATCATGACGTCTAGTGCTGCTTTAGGTGTACTTTTCATGGCACCAGTCCAATTGCCAATGGAAGTACACCTTTAGACTTTACTAAAAAGCTTCCTTAGGCAGCTCCATTCTAACGCCTCCCCCCATGCGCCAGAATAAGTCTTAAAACCACTGGGTAAATCCAGTTTACCACCGTTGGTTGCAAAGCCCAGGACTTTCCTATAGAGTTTTTGCATGTACAGCATGCATTAAGGCTCCTTTTGGCCTTTTACTGAGTACTCTGCCTCATTGAGTGTACATATATGTACTTCCTGATGTCCATGAAGAAATTGCACACAGCACCGATTGCAGTTCCTACTTTATATTAATCGCTTTAAAACATACCATTCTTGGAAAATCAAAGCCTCATTTTAAATTCAAATTTTCCACATGTTGGTAAATTTTATATTTCCTGATATGCACATATGTATGTGTGTGCATATTAACAAAATTATTTTTTAATATCTGTTTCCACGTGCTTATGATCATATACACGAAAAAATTGCTTGAAAGTTTTAATTTGTTTACTGGGTAAAAAAATTACAAATTATCAAACAAATAGCCAACAATGAAAGTTCACCAGTTATGTTTAGTTTTTGGTGGTAAAAAACGGTGAGGAATAGAAGAACGGCAAAAAGATCACGTAGTGGTCTAAAATTGCAAACATATTGATAAACTGTATAAAAGAATTAAAAAAAAGGTTCTTTGTGTTTTATATACGTATATGTACATATGTGCATAGTTTATTAAAAATAGGTAAAACTGTTATATTTTTTTTATTTAGGCTCAAGTTTAATATTTACTAAATTCTCATTTTTTGCAATATTTTTAGTTTTTACTCTATAGCGTTAGTGAAGAAAGGAAAATTTTTTTATAGGTTTAAGTAAAACTGTTTGACTAGTTTGTTTGTTAGAAGAAAAACACAACAATTATTGGTATTTAGATGATTAAAACGTGTCTTATTAAGCCCCTATTACAGCAAAGGAAATCGAACCTAACATTCTAAGGATATGTTTGTACCTACCAAGATATGCTAGTTTGGAAAATAATTGGAACGTTTAATAAAATTACTTATTTTTATTGTTGCCAGCAATGCCGTGGCCGGATTTACATTGATATTTTTTATATTTATTATTATTTTTGTTATTTTTTGTAAGGGGCTGGAGATAAGGGATATGTTCCACAAAAATGTTTGTGAAGAAAAAAAATAATGAGAGTCGGTATTACATTGCACCCGTGTGAGGGCAACTCCAGGGCAGTTGTAGAGGTTTTTATGTACAAATTTTAGGGAAATAAAAAAAGGTAGTCGTGGTTGCTGGCTTATATCATAAGCTAGCAATCAGCTATCGAGCGATTTTGCTGGATTTAAATAGCGATTTTTTTCGCAGATATTTCTGATAGTTTGATACCTTATACGGGTCTATGCGACATCGGAGGGCTTTAAAATGTTGATTTTACCCATAACACAGACAGAGAGACATAGCAAAATCGACTTTCCCCTTAAAGATGGGGTCGCAGATGGATATTAAAGAAATTACAAGCTTATAGGTATATGTATACCCTTATAACTTATGTGATGGGTTTAAAAAAAGTATTTTTAGTAAAAACTGTTTGACTTATCATCCGTAATCCTATTTTTTTCGATATCTAGACATTATACGAGAATTATTTTTGTAGTCAATAACATTTCAAAAATTTCACAATATTGAACATTTCAATGGGGCTGCCACTTACCGTGCTCCTACCACACAATGTTTTTTTTTCAAAATGTAAGAAATATGCTATAATCAGTTGGTATATTACAAATTTAATGAAATTGTGCGTGTTTTAACCTAAGTAAACTGTTTTTAGCAAAATTAAATTGGTTATTAATCCAGCTAGGAAAGCAAATGATTTTTGAAAGTAAACAATTAAAAAGGAAATTTTTAACCGGCTAATAAACAAGAGTTACGGTTAAATGATTAAAGGCCCTGTGAAATTTGTTAGGCGCAAGTCTCACCAGTTACACAAAACACATTTTATGAAAATATTTATCTGTAGGAAAATACTTTTAATTCAAAGTTTTAAAAATAAATGTATATTTCTTAGTACATTTTATCTTAAAAACCATTTTTAAATGGGAATACAGAGGATAAATATCCCTTATGATTCCATATGCCACTGTTTAATGTTTTTGACGTTTAACGAATTAGCAGCAGGATGCAGGTTTTATACTTCGTCAAAATTTTTGTATAGAGGCAACATTTTATCCATTTAATATTGCTTAACTTTAAACTAATACGCGCACTTATTGGGTCTATACCAAATTTGATATTTTAAAATGTTACTTTAAAAAAGTTAATTATTTAAACACAATGCTTAGATATACAACTTCAAGAAAAATCATAAAGAAAATTCGAAATCACCTCGTCTTGTTCGACACATAAAACGATTGTATGTCCGTCCGGAAGTTTCGTTTTAATTTGGAAATCGAAATGTGATTTTGTGTATACACTCTCTAGTTATCTCATTTCCACTTATTTAAACAGCCGAAATAACTTTTGACAATAAGACAATTTAACACTTTAAGCATATTTTGTTTTGTGAATATTAAATTTTTGTTAAAATATAATAAAACTTTGCAGGAAAATTCAAAATTAAGACACAATCAATAAATTTTTTTTAATAAAATTTATTTTATATGTACTTTAGACTTTTTCGAAAATTTAAATTATATTTTCGACTGTCTCACCTTCACCTTTTGTTTTTCATTAGGATATTAAACCAATTTTCTTTTACATATTCATATTACACTTTCTCCATTTGTCGCACTTACTTAATTGAGTAGTTTTATTTTTGGTGTTTTATATGTATTTTTTTGTGTAAACATTTATTTAAGAATTTTGTTGACACAAAAAAGTAGATTTTTCTTTTAATTTCCGTGTGCTATGAATTTTATGTTCGCCATTTTGGTCTATCGTCTGAAAAAATCGTGTGGAACTTCGAAATTCGAAGTAAAATTTGACAGCTTTCGCATTTCCCAGGGTTGTATAAAAATGTTTGAGACCTGTAAAAAGGCACTGCCAGACTGAAAATTTTAACTATATTGCACGTCAGTGATGATATTTGAGAATTTCATTTTGCTACCAAAAACTGTTTCAAGAGTACTTTTTTAACGGCAAATGTATCATCATATATAATTTTTCTCTGTTTATTTCAATCCACAAAAAATTATATGTAATAAAGTAGAATCTTGCAAAAGTTTACTGGCGTAAAAGTTAAACGCGCGGATAAGTTAACAGTTTTTCGTTATCAACGCGCAGCTCTTAAAAGTAAACTTTTCGGTTAACTTTTTAGAGTGTGTACATTTTACTCTAAGCAACGGCTGTTTGTCTTAATTCGCACTTTGCAAGAAAATAAGATTTATACAATTGTTATATTAGGGAGTTCGTATGTAAATTTAATTTCTCGGCCCTATTCTGTAAGCCAAGTCAAAGTAAATTTCTCGATTTCAAACAAAATTAATCCATTTTACTTGATTTCAAATCGAATTAAAAACCCTGGGGCCAAATCGCCGCATTCCATTTGAATCGAAATTAAATAATTCTAACTAGAATTCCTACATTAAAAGCATTGACACTTCGATTGATTAAGTACATTTCGATTCGAATCGAATGCGACGATTTGGCCCCTGTATGAATACAGCAAATCAATCGATTTTTAGAACACCATTGAATTTAAAATCGATCCTTTGCAAATATCACTATACAATAAGAATCTTGAATGTATATTTTTATATTAAATATTATTTATATAAATGCACTGATTTTTTCATTTGATGTAATGTATACTGAAATGTACTGATTTTTGAATAGAAGTACTGATTGTACTGATTTTTTCATTTATTTTAGGACAAAATCCGTGCATATATGTATCTCTAAATACATCAATAAATATATTCACTCTTGCCACAAAATTTGACACGGATACTTTGAAGATAGGGACCTCAATCAGGGAATAGTTTTTTAAGATAGGGTCAGGGAAAGTGGTATTTTCCCTACAATTGCACACATTTTGTGAAATATTTTAATGCACTAAATCTAAAAAACTATAACAGCTCTCGACTTAAAATATTCTACAAAAAGTAATTGGACAATAAGACCTACATTTAAGAAAAAAGTTTTTTGGATAGGATCAGAGAAAATTTCCCCTAAAAAAATCCCTACCTATTTGAGTTATTAAAATGGAAGAAAAAGGAAATGTGAACAATAATTTAATTTAATAGGCTAAAGGATTTTACTGTAATGGGTGTGTGAATTTCATTCATATTTTTCCTTATACATAACTCAAACTTTTAAAATATGTCATAAAAAAGCTATAATTCTCAAGGGTGTTATGTTTTTGAAAGCTCAATCTTGAATGAGAAAGAACATGACATCTGCTCATAATGGCCACTAGAAGACTGAGAAGAATTTTGACTTACATATACATATATTGTATTGTGTAAAATTTTCTTAAGATAGGGCTTGGTCATTTGAATTACTCTATGGCTTAAAGTGTTTTTGATTGTATTTGTATAAAAACTATTTTTCCCTTAAAGAAACCATTTTAAAATAATGTGAAAGATATGACATTTTAGTCAAAACGTGAAAAGAAGAGAGCAGGTTATTTTGTATATTATCATTTTGAACTTTTGCAAAATAGATAATAATTATATACATAGCTAGGAGAATCATTTATTTCTGGGTTAAAATCAGTATGCTTTTTATTTTTTATAGTTTAAGACCCATCTTCAAATTTATCCAACGAATTAAAATCACTTTCTAATTTGATTTAAACATGTCTGTCCGTCTATATAATTATTTTTGGACAGCTGCCAATCGATACAAATAATTTAAATACACGTTATGTTGCTAGAAAAATAATTTATTTTCTAGTTTTGATTTTAATAACCAATTTTTCGAGGAAAATTATTTAAAAAATCAGAACATATACTGATGATAAAATAAAAATAGTTTTACATATTGCTTCATTTAGTAACAAAAACAGAACGTTATTATAAAAGAAGGTTATACAATCAGGGACTGCAAGTAATAATTATTTACTAATTTAAAAAAAAAACAGTCACAACGAAACATTGGAGAGTCAAGTGAGAAACACCACCTTGATATTATTATTATGTACAATTTTTTGAAATTCAAGTTTTTATTTTTTTTTTTGCAGAAGCAATTGTTATACATATTTGAAATAAAAATTTAAAATATTAAGATTATTGTTATTATAATTAATTTCTATAAAATTTTAAAAATAGTACTTATTTATGTAAAAAAAATCTAAAAAGTAATAATAATTATTTATTTTTATAATTATATTTACAATTCTTTTGAGGTAAATTTTAAAATGATAATCTTCATGTAATTCAGATATAAAGACATTAATAAAGTTCTTCTTAAATAACTTTTGGTGCATTGGAAATAAATCCAGCCTTTCCCAATGCTTTGCAGAAAAGATCTTTGAATGCAAATATAACTTCTAGTTGTGTAGCTCATTTTTTATTCCATCATGGTTTACCCTCTACTCTCTATGTCTGGGAATCAAATTAAAGTGTAGAGGGGAGAATATCAAATGGTTTTTTACTAAACAAATATTTATAAGATAAGAAAGTAACAATAAAGATATCCTTAACTTATTGTACTTTAACCACCTGGATGAAGAAAAGTTATGCATTTAAAATACTCGTACATATGTAAATATTTAACAAAGTTTGTGACATATATTTTTATTGTTTACTAGCTATTCCGGTTCGCTTTGCTTCCTCCATTAGATCGGTTAACAAAAAATTGAAATTTACACTAAGAAGGTAATTGGAGACAGCAACTGCAATTTTGTTATCTGTATTATGTTAACATTTATCTGTCTGATTATGTTTTTTTTTAATAATTTCCGATAAATTTTTAATGCCGGCACTTTGCCCGCTCGTATGAGGCACTAATTACTTCTTTTCTTAAAATGAAACTGCTATATTAAGCATAATCTTAAATAAACTTAATATAAGTAAAAAAATAAAATGAAGCCTTCATAAGTATGTCCGTTTAGGAGGTGAAAAAATAACATTGGTGTAAAAATCATCCAAATCGGAGTTTTTATTGTTTTGGAGCAAAATAAACACATACAAAAAATTTTTTCTCTTTGTTATATTAGTTTAGATTAAATGACGACAAATTTGCAGAACAAACAGTGAGTACTTCAATGGCCAAATAATTTTATTGAAATATCGTCGTAGGTTTAAATCAGTGTTGCCATAAGATATTGTAAAAGTACCCAGCAAAATTTTTCGAAATTTGAGTAATGAGGTGTCTTTACTTCACAGGTTACAAGGTAATGAGGTCGTTCCGCCAGAAACACTACCTTTTAGTAAGGGCGTCAATAATTACATTTGTAGGTATATTTTCGCCATTACGGGCCGTTTTACGTAAAGTTGGCCAATTGCGATATGCTTTGCCCAGGCTTATTCTACACATCACTACAGTCGATCACAATACGCTGTCCATTGTGTTGTCTTGGAAGTATAAAGAAAGGAAAAAGTAGAAAGATTAATATTCTTCAAGGTGAGGAGCAGAAACAATGTAAAGATATAGAAAGATATATACAAATATTTGACTAAAAAGAACTGTTTATCAAAGTGCCTTACACGAAATTATAGGTATAAACAGGTAGCAATTATAGTTCTCGAGATATTTATGTATGTATGTTGTAAAATCGTTCTAATTGTATGGAAGCTAAAACACCCATTTCAGATAAGATACAACAAAATTGAATAAATCTCAAAATATAATAATAGTTTTTTTAATTTTATAATTTTTTCAAAAAATAATCATTATTTTTTAGTTATCATTTTTTTTTTTAGCAAAAATAATCATTTTTAGATTTTTATAAAAGTTAATAACAATAACAAAAATCGGTATATTTTTAATTTATACATATATTCTTTAAAAATAAAAAAAATATTTCTGAAAAAAACATGATAAAGTAATTTTTATTGCTTGAGAGTTAAAAAAAAAACCAAAAAAATTAAGATTTTTTTTGAGAAAAAAATTAAAAGCACTTTATTTTCAATAAATATTGTTTAATATCATCAAGATGGAGTACCTTGCTTACCTTTCCGACGTTTCCTTGTACAAGATTTTTTTTATTTCAAATTCAGAAGTAATTATGTATTATTATTTACAGTCCCTGATTTTTGCTAGAGCCGACTTTAGCTTAACATACTTTATGGAAAACTTAAAATAACAAAACTTTAAAATAAATTTTGTAAAAAAAGGTTGTTTAAACTTCTCACAATTAAACAACTCACTTGCCAAAAATTGCGCTCAAAAATAATTGAAAAAGTTAGTTTTTTTTTGCAAACTGTATTTTGCCATTATAAATGTCAAGCTTTCTATAAGTACATATGTATGTACAAATGTAGATGAATTTTTAACACTTTAAAAAAAAATAACATTTCACACTATTTTGAAGCCTTTTTTACATATTAACGCGGTCAACTTAACACCAGTATTTTCGTTTTTTATTAAAATACGTAATGGACCTAATTTATTGTTAGAAAATTTAAATATCACACAAATTTTAAAAAACTAATCTCGACTTTAAAATACACAAGCTGAAGCAATAACCAATAAAAAAATCATGGGAAAATATTACAGTGGCCCATTAGCACTATGGTGAAAATGAAAACAATATACAGTCAAATCCCGATAATTCGTAATCGCAAGGGACCGGCCATTTCTTACGAATTATAGGGGTTTTCGATTTAGCGGGATTTCGATTTAACGGGATTAAAATAAAATAAATACGAATTAACGGGGTTTTTCAATTTATTTAATAAAACGATGAAAAAACAAAAAACACTGATGTAGCAAACTGAGCTTAAGAAAATAAACACACACGCAAGCAAAAGTAAAAACCTACGCAAAAAAATAGCGGTAAACAAAAAATCATTCTTTTCATGTTTCTGTTGTTTTTATTACGAATTATAAGTGGTAGTTAGCAAACAATTACGATTTATAAGAGGTAAAGAAGATTTTATTTTCAAAAAAAATTACGAATTAGCGAGGGGACCAAAATGTATGGAAATTTTGCGAATTAACGAGATTTTTTCAAGGGACCGACAGTTTATTACGAATTATCGGGAATTACGATTTATCGGGGTACGAATTAACGGGATTTGACTGTATTCAAAAGATAGCATCAAACAACATACATAAGTAGCAATAATAAGATAGTGACGACATACACGCAAGTATAAATAAGAACACACACACGTATCATCCAAATAAGTATAATTTGTTTATGTCGCACATATTATTGTAAATGCATATTTAGTTAACATATAAAAAAGTAAATAGTTTTTACTTTGATATTTGCGAATAGTTAGCGAGTTGTTTTGATATCCAAATTGTGGAAAAATGTACGTAAGCTGTGTTTTCGCATTTTACCTTACACCCAGAAAATTATTACAGTATTTGACTGTAATTAAGTAAAGAATTACCTAATTCCAAAAGCTATTTTAATATAAAGAAAATGTTAAATTGTAGTATTTTACACAAAAATACTGAATTTCAATTGGAGTTAATTTGTTCAGTTATTTTTCATTTTTGCCTTTCTGAATAATGCCCTAAACACAACTGGAACGAACGTCGAATTTTTCGTTGCGAAAAAATAAAACACATTTGTGTATATGAAAATGCACACAAACAGTGCGTCGACTAAAACTCGTTATGCGTAACAAACTCTGCGATAGGTTTATTTCTATTTCTTACGCAGACGAACGACGAATAATTTGGCACATAGTGACCATTTTTATTTTGTTATTAAATAATCTTATTTTATACTTTAAGATTCGTTTTCACTTTTTATTTGTTGCTTTAAATACAATTAGTGTATTTTTAGTGTTGTATTTATATATTTTTTTAAATAGTTTTTTTTAACTATTATTTTTTTCAAATAGTGCTTCTTTTTTGAGAAATATGGTCAGTCTATCACAGCTGTTTTATTCGTTCTAAATGTGTTTCACTTATTCGTCGTGTAGGGCGAAATTTGTCGTTCGTCCCATTTGTGTTTAGAGCATAATATGTAATTAAAAAAATGTGATGTTTAAAGTCAAAATCTGCATCTGGTGTTAAAGATACATCATACATACTTGGTTGGTGTTGGTAAGAAAAATTGACTTTTCAAATAAGTTCCTTTTAGTAAACATTAGTTTAAAGTTTTAAATTATTCTTAGCAAAAAATCTTATTTTAAAAATGAGCCGAAATAATAAGAAGAAAAACTGGTCAAAGTTAATTTTGTTTTGAATTTTTGTAAGTTGAATGAAAATTTAGAATGTAAGAAGTTTATATTGCAAAAAAGGGTTAAACTATAATTTTGAATTTTTTTGTAAGCTCTTAATTTTTTTATAACTTATAATTTCATTATATTTTATACGAAAACTTCGTGATTATAATTTGATGAAAGTAGGGAAAACGTTTCGTTACATGTATGTATTTCTTTAATTTGTAAGTTAATAACATGAATGTTTCGTGCAAATTACGAAGCACATTTTTATATTAGAATTTTGTAGTGTTTTTAAAAAGAAGCAATTAGGGGATTCACAAGCTGTATTATTATGTCCTATTGTCATATTGTTATAAAATTTTACAATGTTTTTTTGTCTTTTATACAAAAATAGTTCTTAAAAAATACCACGTCCTTTAATATGCTCAATAATAACTCCAAATACACCTGCGCCGAGTGTCCAATATTTGGCAAATGTTTTTAAGCCATTGTGAAATTTTATGACAATAAGTATAAGTTAACAGAGAGTAACAGAATACTCGCAATAAATTTCCTAAGAACTAAAGTCCTTAAAACATTTTTTGAAACTTTTATTTAAAATTTATACTATTTATAATAAAAAAAATACTTACATTGAGTTTTAATATATAAAATGTTAAAATCTTGAGATGTGATTAAGAGGAAGCGGTTACTGCATTTTTTGTTAGTTATTTTCTACCTGTTTAAGAGGCGTTAATTGATTTTGTTTAACAAATGTCGCACATTACTTTTATACAATAAGTTAGTGACGCCAAGTCTTCTAAAAGTGTTACTAGCTAAGCTCCGGTATACTTTGCTACCCCAATCATAGTAAAATTACCAAAGTATGTAAACAAAAGCATTTATACCTATATTTATTAATTTACTGGTTGCCCCACATAAGTTGCCCTACTATTAAATAAACATATATAAATTGGGAATTTAACAGGTTTAGTTAGCAAAAATTCTTTTACAAACTTCTAAAGAGTACCAAAATATAATTCTAGCCTTTTAGTTCCCCTTAGCGCATAAATGTCAAAAATGTACCAAAAAAATATCAACATATTTTGGTAACCTGACGAATGCAATTGAATTTATGTTTCTATTTTAGTTGGTTTTAAAGTTACAGAAAGTACTAAAACATAATTTTAACCCTTTTCCCCCTTAGGGTCCAATAATTAAAAAAGGACCCAAAAACGTACTCATACTCTTTAGGCCTGTCGTACCCAATTTGAATTATGTACCTATCTTTATTGGTTTAAAAGTAACAAAAAGTGCCAAAAAGTACCAAAATATAATTTAACCCAATTTTCCCCTTTTTGGGCAAAAAAAACATAAAATCGCTGTCTGTTTATTTCTTAAAGAAAACGCAAAACTTTTTGAATTTTGTTTCTATCTTTTACACTTCAAGGATAGTAGATTACAGATTTTTCCCTTTTTGCCCCTTTTTTCTCTTTACAGTATTTATAACTAAAGAAAGAGTGCTAACTAGCAGTTAGCCATTTTTTAAAAAACTCTTGTGCTAAACAAAAAAAAAATGATAGATCCAGCTCTTAAGGTGGTGCTAAAATGGCAAGCCCGGCACTAAACACGTTTAGCTTGCCAATAGCCATTTGTCTCAACCAATGTAATCCAATCGTGTTTCCGTGGGGTGAACACTAATATGGTTTTAGATCAGTGATGCGCAGCCCATACCACAATTGTGGGAAATAAAAATACATGCATTCTTATTATCTTATATTTAATCTTCAATGAAAAGCCAACTAATGAACATGTGCGGGGGTGCACGCGCTCTTTTTTTGTTTTTTTATTTTTGCACACTGGGCCAAATAAATGTTAAATTTTTATATATATTAAATTAACTATTTTAAATAAATTTCTCTATAGCCAAATATTTTATACCATTAATAAGCAAAAACATTTGTTTTTATTTCTGCTAAAAAGTAAGAATATGTTTTTTTTGCTTAAAAAAATTTTAAATTTTACAAAATATTTAAATAAATTTCTTCACAACTCTTAATCAATAATATTTTTACTTATCTCGTTTTATCTTTAATTTTAAAAATATTTTTTTTAACAACTCATATCATGCCATTTTAAATTAACATTTTTCCTTTTGCTTTTTCATTAAAATTGGCTATGGTGCAGTAAATTTTATTTTTTTCACCAATACAAACACATTGTTATTTTTGGGCCTCACTGTTTTACATGCACACAACACAAGTACCTATTAAAGCCATAACAAAGAGAGAAAACACAAAAGAAATTAACAACAACATAGTGGACGTTGTATTGTTTTTAAAATAATAAACACAGTAAAAAAGCACCCATACAGTCTCATAAATTATCCTCTCTCGTTGGGCAACGTTGGCGTTAACTGTTTAGTACACATATAAATACATATATAAAGTGAATTTTACGTGCTAAACTGGTTATAAGAGTACACGAAGCACCTTTTAGGCTTAAAATAATATACACGAGTAAAACACGAATGCTTTGTTGATCTTGTGCAAATTTGTTTAACTTACTTCGATACGTACATACATATGTGTGTATATATGTACGTCAGAGAAACAAGCCGATCGACTCAGAGCCGGCTTCTAGCCGCCGCCGGTATATTTTCGACAGCCGCGCCGCCGCCGATTTATATTGGCTCAAAAGCTGAGCCGGCGCAAGCACAGCCGCCGAGTAAATCAGCTCCGCTGCTACATTGTATGTGCTGTGACAACCAGCGGTGGTGCTGAATGTTAGCGAAAATTTCGGAAAGCTTCATGTGTCCAACAAGGTCGTGTTAAAAAGACAAGTTCAAAGTGTATTGGTTCAATCACTTGCCTAATATTGTTTGATCATGCAGCATTCAATACTGCGGTTCAGTAACTTATTTTAACGATATTCGCATCGTTTAAGTAGGTTAATAAGAAATATTTCGATTTTGCGATTCAATTAAGTTTTTTAACGATATTCGCTATTGTTAAAGAAAGATGTTATTGTTAACAGCAAAATGTTTTAACGATGTTTTTAATCACTTTTAATTTAACGACAATAATTTTTGTGTTGTTAATTTTATCGATAAAAGTTATTTTTGTGTTTTAGAACGGCGTTTAATTATTTAGTAGCTTATTTTTATTATTTTGCCTTTGGTTAATTTGAAATTTATTTTACAGCCACTTTATTGAAAATACAATATATGTATACAAAAATCAAGTTTTTCGCTATCGTTAAACATTTCTTAGTGAATCACTTAACCGTAGCTGCAAACGAAAACTTCTTGCTCTAAACACAACTGGGACGAACGACGAATTTCGCACTACACGACGAATTCGTCTGTTAAAATTCGTTGCATAAATTCGTTAAGTGAAACACATTTAGAACGAATAAAACAGCTGTGATTGAGTGACCATATTTCTTAAAAAAGAAGCACTCTTTGAAAAAAATAATAATTAAAAAAAATTATTTAAAAAATATATAAATACACCACTAAAAATACTAATTGTATTAAATGCAACAAATAACAAGTGAAAATGATTCTTAAGGTATAAAACAACATTATTTAATAACGAAATAAAAGAAAAATGGTCACTGTGCCAAATTATTCGTCGTTCGTCTGCGTAAGAAATAGAAATAAACCTATCGCAGAGTTTGTTACGCATGACGAATTTTAGTCGACGCACTGTTTGTGTGCATTTTCATATACACATATGTGTTTTATTTTTTAAGACGAATATTCGCAACGAAAAATTCGACGTTCGTTCCAAATGTGTTTAGGGTATCTGTCGATAAATATTACGATCATTAAAATTTACTGAATCGCACTACAGGTTGCTGAAAATTCTCAATGTAATTGTATAAAACAATACACTTGAGCCGACATTTAAGCCGCCGCCGTCAATGTTGTCTAAGCGCCGCCGCCGCCGCCGATCATTTGACATCGGCTTGTTTCTCTGATGTACGTACAATAAATTGGTAATGTTGCTTGAGTTTTTTTTTTGCTGCTCACACATAGACATGTTTAGGCCAATCAGCGATACGGTAGGGCGGTTTCATACTTAATAACAATTAAGGAAATTAAACCATAATGCGACGACCAATCAATATTGAGAGTCAACGTTATTTAAGTGGCATAAACTTTTGATTTTTTAATTAATAATAATATTATGTAAATTATTTTTAAATAACGTTTGATCACATAATAAGAATGTTTTTGTTTTGAATCTAGTTAGGTACCTATGTATATTTAGGTTTTCTTAAAACTAGTACAAATGGGAACACTAAAAAATTAGTGGAAAATCCTTATAATTAGAATAAAACAGATTAAAAATAAGAACCCACTCAGGATGACCTCCGAGAATTTTAAAAAAGCGGCACAAAGTTGCATTAAAATTTTAAGCTTTATTTTTATGTTTCTTAATAGGTATTAATATGACGAAGAACAAAATTTCGTTGCGTTCCCATATTCAACGTTGGGATCTAACGAGAATTATTCTTTATCTTTCTGCACAAAGCATCCCGTATTTTTTCGTGTTATTAAAGCTACCTTCACACTATTCTACAAGTGTTTAGATTTTAATTGGATTTTGAGAGAGCCAAATAAAATGATATTTGGTTTGACTGTCAAAAAATCAAATAAGAAATAATGCGCATTACATTTTGTCTTTACACTATCACATTTGAAATAAAATTAAAATCTGTGTAGTACTTAAACATCTGTTTTTGAGTTAAAAAAAAAAACTTTAACTTTCAAAGCAAGTATTTTTTTTATTTGAATTTAACAAAAAGGTGAAAAAATACTGTTAGGCAATAAAAAGTGACGTTCAAACTTGCAGTTAGTTCATCAAACATGTTTTTTAACTAATTTCTGCAATAAATTCTTAATTTCACTTTTAATATTTACTATTTGTAAAAATTTTTGCTGGCGCTAAATCATTAAACAGCTGTTCATCAGGGATGGAACTTTTAGTAATATTTTAAACTTTTGCACATTCTTCGGGTGATTATTGGTTTGCCGCATAAACATAGAAAAATGCATTGGATATGAAGCAAACCAATAATTCTTCGACGTTTTGTATATTTTTTTTTTGTATTTGTACTTACATTTTTATAATTTATTTTAAATAAGGAGGTTGAAACTTAGGCCCGTAATAATTATAAATTTTCAGATGTAAAAAAGTTTTCGAGCGTCGCTTTTATACAAAATCTGTTTTAAAATTTATTCAATATATATATTTGAACATATGTGTGTATATGCCTTTAAGTTTTTATGTGATATTTTTATAATATTACTGGTTTTTAAAAGCGAGCTATAAAATCTAGTGAAACAATTTATAATAGTTTTCGTAAGTTTACTAAGACCATATTTGTCAGCCATTACATACATTTTCGTTAATAAACCTACCATAAGTATTTTCGCATAGTTTTCATATATCAAAAATTACCATAAGGTTAGAATTTATTAAAAATTGAAAAAAAGGCATTTTAATTTATTAAAAGTTGTGCTTCAGGTACATAAAAAAATAGTCCAAACTCACACAAATTAATCCAAACCTACCCAAAAGCGTTTCAGGTAACAAATTTTCCACAGCAAAGAGAACGTTTGAGATAAATTTCCTTTCCTGTACAAGGGTTTCAACAAAATTTTTGTTGCAGGTGCATTTTTTTATAAAAATCTATAGATTTCTTTAATATAAAATGCGATTTAGAACATTTAGATACATTTTATATATGATGTGTATGATATGTTTTAAAAATTCTATGGGGTGTATTCGTCTAAATAAAATTTTACTTTTTAACTAAGCAGCATGTGAGCATTTAAAAATTTTCAATTATAGTTTTTTGCGTTCCAGCTATTTTGAGCAACTTTGGAATGCTTGGAAAGTAATTTCTTTACTCTCATATGTCGGAACAAAATCGAGATCTTTTGGAACACGCTTAATATTTGTTAAGACTTTATAGCTGATTAAAAGAAATAAACAATGTTTTAAAAATTTTCTTGATTTGCTTTGGTGAGTTAATTAGTAAAACGCTTGTATATAATAAATTCAATCCAAAAAATTTGTTTTTTTTATACAAAGTGAGTTTATTTTGCTAAAAGACTCCATTTTTTGACACCTATCGATTTTTTAAAAAATATATAAATATACATATCAAAAGTAATAATTTTACAACACTTTTAATGAAAAAAAATTACTTTTACAACTTTTTAATTTAATTTTAATTAAAAATATTTTATTTCCTAATAAATAACTATAAATTTCATAAAAATATTATTAAAAATTATTTTACAATACCAAACTTTATATAAACTTTCCATGCCTGATTTTCTTTATGGCTGCTGTAAATATGCAACTGTGATACATGCAAAATCTAATGGCTTAGAAAAATTTCTAAAAATGAAGAGAGCCATACTACTGTCAAATTTCTTTAGGTATTTTCTGACATTTCATAACATAATGTCTTCACACTATTATATTTTCTCATTTTATTTGAGTTTTTTGACAACTGTTTTTACCCAGTATTATAGTCTGAAGCCACCTTAAGACAAATTCTTCAACAACCAGCTGTTTTAAAAACAAATAAGAAGTTATTACGCATTTGGCGAATATGTTGATGCCAGTAATTTTAATTCTGAAATGTTTTTCTGCAAAAACTAACAGGTTTTAATCAAACAAAGGAAATAAGAATTTTGGCATTGACAGTGGGTCACTTTTGTTTCGAATTTCTCTTCTTATACCTACATGTAGTAATAAATTAATCTTTTGAGTTAAAGCATAAACACAACAAAACCAATTAAACCTTTCTATTTTTAATAGTATGACGGATGTAGCAAAGACTAATTTTTAATATAAATATGAAAAACATTTGGCAAAGATGCAAAAATAGGAATTTAAAATGATCACTTCCGGTTTTAAGTATATACTAGGGACTGGTAAATCAACTTCGATTATAGTCGAAAATCGATTTTGACCCCCAAAAAATCGATTTTTTGTAATCGGCTTTTTGTTGAAGATTTTACACTGCAATCGATTATTGAGCCTAAAAAATCGATTTTACCTAAACAATTTTAAAATGCTATAAAATTTAAGAATTATTTAATTAACGCAATTTATTTCAAACTATTTGCACCGAAAACTCAGGTGTTAATATGAAGCGTTGGTGTACACTTAAAAAATTATTACAGTAACTGACTGCAAGTTATTTAAGAAGTATTCCGTAAAGTTGTTTTAAAATGAAAAAACAGTTAAATTTTAATACAATATTTTTTTAACTAGTTTAAAGGGTTATTCAAAACAAGCGAATAGCGAATATTGGTTTGTTGGATTCTTAAAAAAACTTGAACGTTTTAGTTGCTTATAGTAATTCTCATTTTGTTTAATGAGGTTATTATATAAAGACAAAAAATATTCATGAGTTTTTTAAGAATTTGGGTTGAAGACGTCTATTGACGATTTGGTGTAAGAACCAATGAAATGCATATAGACAAACTTAACCAACAACAAATCCTATAAATTAACAAGAAAATTGGGATTAAATCCTTAATAATATTTTGAAAAATATTTAAGATTGTTATTTTTTTTCTGATACTTTGTGTTTTGCTGCAAATGGCAGAAAATCTAGTTAATTTTAGACGAAAATGTCAGTTAATTTTTTGATGTCTGAATTTAAATAAAATATTTTGTTAATTTTAACGAATATATTGTGGGACGGTTTTTAAATGAATATCCAGTTATTTTAAATAGATTTCCAGTTGATTTTATATAAATAATCTTTTGAGTGTATTATTTTAACACCTGTAATATTTGACGCCGAAAGTTGATTAAAAATGCATTCAGATTTGGAAAAATTTTTAAACAATTAAAAAAAAAATACACTCAGTACACAGTACAATAAAAGTAACTCTTCGTCTTTGAAAATCAAATATGTATATCTGTTGTGTGTGCGTATTTTAATTTTATACATTGAAATTATAATGGATATTTCCACTTAAGTATATAATTATGTATGAAGTTAGAAGTTAGTTTGTTTATGACCTGCGTTTTTTGTAATCATTAAATAGGTACTTACACCTTTTATAATAATACCTTTCTTTGGGAAATGTTCAATTTACTTACATAAAAATCATTATTGAGAGTATCTATTCATTTTAGTATAGCATCAAAATAAAAGTCGACTTTGAATTATAATCGATTATGAGCTTCGGTTAATCGACTTTGAAAATCGAGATTAAAATAGTTGATTCGAAAATCGAAAATCGATTTTCGGCTTTGCTTACCATTTCCTAGTATATACCTATAAAAAATTACCATAACTTTTAAACGTATTGAGTGCCCACTACTAAACTTCTGCAGTATAAAAAAACATCCAAGGCCAACAAAAAAATATAAAAAAAACTTAAGATTTCGAAGTCCGTAAAATTTTTAATTTAATTAGTAATTTCAGGTTTTGCACATAAATTTTTTTTAAGATTGGACGATTCGCTAAAAAATTCAAAGCATTAGTTTTTATATTTTGCTATTTTGAAACAATAGTAGAAAAATATAAAATTTCAAATATGGCAGCATATTACTACCCTATTACTCGACAAATAAACATCACAAACAAAAAAATAATTGTTATGCGCATTTACATCTACTAAAAGTATAGTAATGACAAACATCCAGAAAATTTTAGGTTATCTGCTTTACGAATAATGCATTATATCTTAAAAATACTTTTAATTGGATAGAAGACTTTCACCTTAATGGGTGGGTGCGCCTATCCACAAGTAAAGGTTACGCAAGTTTTGGAACAATTGAATATAGAACTGGGGCCAAATCGTCGCATTCGATTCGAATCGAAATTTCATTCGATCGATCGAGTTGTCAATGCTTTGAGTATAGGAATTATAATAAGAATTTTTTAACTTCGATTCGAATCGAATGCGACGATTTGGCCCCTGTTATTTTCCACTTTGTAAAAAAATGTTAAGCCTAACAACAGCTTAACGGTTCATAAATTTAGGCTTCATATATCAAGCCCTATCTTAATACCAAATATTAACAAAATTAATAACATTTGGTTTTATTTACAATCATAATTTAAGAAAATTAAAAATAAAATAAAATAATATTACGATCCCAATTAACATTAAAACAAAAGTAGTATAACAGCAAATGTAATGTAAATTAATTAACATGTGTATATACAGTGGAACCTGGCTTAACTATTCATTTAAATGCAGGCCCTTTCAATAAAATCGTTAAATCGAAATCCTTAAGCGTAATCAATTTTATTTTTATCACACCATACAACTCGGGTTCCAATCCATTTTATAGCACTCAAGTGTTTAACACCAAAAAAAAAAAACTTAATGACTAGCTTTTTGCTTAAGCATTTATGAAACCGCAAACACAATTTTTGATCTTTATAAGCATAAGGCCAACAAAAAAATTTGGTTTTTCGTTACATTAGATTTTCGTTAAAGGGATATTTGTTATAACTGGCGTCTACTGTATGTATCTAAAAATTTTAGATTTTCGCATGCAATTTAAATCGAAACCATTTCTAACAAAACATAACTTTTTAAAAGCCTGAAAGCGCCAACAGCTGTAAATGTTCTAGAGTGAGTGTGTGTCTTGATAATGCGGCATAGATCAAATAGCAAAATATTGTGATTTCATGGCAAGTCGCAAATTGTCAGTAAGTCTATATGTCTGTCGGTATTTCAAACTAAAATTTTATGCTCTCACATTCTTTTTAATGTGTTTATTGTGCAGCTAATTCATTTCTGTGTCCATATGACTGACAATATTTCCGTTTTGCACACAATTTGATTTTGTTTTATAATTAAAACTATCTACTTAATTTCTGTGGAAAAGCTAAACGTTTACGTATGAAAACAAAGATCCCATAGCAAGTATAATGTTAAAAGAGAACGATCCATATGTTAAATATGTAATTTCTAATTTATATATCATTCTTATAACACGCCACAGTTTAATTTTTTATACTAGCTTACCCTACCCGGCTTTGCACGGGAATAATCTTAAGAGGTAAAATTTGGAAGCAATTGTCCTACTTGAAAAAATTTGTATAAAACTGGGGGTTAATTACGACATTCGAATTAAAATCGAAATTTTACTCGTTCCAATGAGTTGTCGATGCTTTTAATATAGGAGATCTTATACGAATCTTTCAATTCGAATCGAATGCTGTAATATGCACTCTAATGTTGTTAATAAAACTTTTACATAAACATTAAGCCCATAAACATAAACATACAATTAGGAGATTGACAAGGTGTTCTATTTGTCCTATTGTCATATTTTTATAAAATTTGACAATGGTTTAAAAACCTTTACCAACTATTGGACACTCGGCGTAGGTGTATGTGGAGTTGTTGTGACAATTACTTTTGTATGAAATACAACAAAACCATTGTGAAATTTTATAACAATATGACAATAGGACATAATAGAACACCTTGTGAATATCAAAATAATCCTAGATTATTAAATTTTAAATTATTATTTAAATGTTTGTAGCTAAGTTTGCATCTTATTGAAAATAAATAAAGGGTGATAAAACGCTATTATATAATATGTTGTAAGTGCTTACATTTGTTGCGAAAAAATTTCAATTTTTACCACTTGCTATCCGGGAACAAAAGCTGTTACTATTGCTGTTGATGTAAAATTTTCAATACAACCTAAAAAGCAACAGCAAAAGCAATTAATGTGTTGCGTTTTTTGAAACACTGAAAAAATCTATTAAGTATTAAAAAAAAAAAGTAAATTGCAATCAAAAGTTGATGTACTTAAAAAGTTCACAGTTTTTAAAATATAAAAATTTCTGCCTACTTAATACTACACTTAAAATATTATTTAAGAACATATCAGGGGGGCCATTAAACGTTTTAAAGGGAGAAGGAGAAACTGCACGATAATTTAGCCGAAATGTTGATGCCTATTGGCCGCCATAAAGCTGGGATTTGACGGGGTTAAAATATTTTCCGTGGGGTACTGTTAAAGAGAAGTGTTATACTGACAAACTGGAGACAATTGAGTATTTGAAGATACGATCGATTGATCCGATCGAATGGGGTACTGTGAGGCTAGCCGCGGCATAATTAAAATTTAACTTTAAAATAAAACCGTTTTTGTTTAATTGCAAGGCTTGTATGATAAACTATGGACAATATTCTATCCAGCGTATTGTGTGAAAGATTGAAATTAAAAGTCGACGAGATAATTGGGCCATATCAATGCGGCTTTAGACCTGGAAAGTCCCCTATCGACCAGATATACACAGTACGCAAAGTCCTGGAAAATTCCCAAGAAAAAGAGATCGACACATACCATCTATTTGTTGACTATAAAGCCGCTTTTAAAAGCCTCATACATACGTTCAAGCTATGTCTGAGTTTGGTATCTCTGCAAAAATAGTACGACTCTGCAGGAGGACCTTAACTGATGCACAATTCTCAGCTAAAATAGGTAGGAAGATTTCTTAGCCTTTAAGTACCAAACAAGGTTTCAGCCAACGAGACAGCCTCTGGGGTGATTATTTTACATCCTCTTAGAAACGGTTATACGAGACTCAAATGTGAATAGAACTGGCACACTATTCACAAAACAGCACATGTTACTCGCTTAAGCTAACGATATCGACATGATTAGGCGAACATTGCGAGCACTAACTTCCATTTTTAAAACAGTTGAGAAAGAATTAGCTAAAGTGGGTCTGGCAGTTAGTGCAGATAAAACCTAGTTGATGGTATCAATGCACAGAACGTTCAGTAGACTTGGGTAGTCAGTGGAAGTTGAAAACTACAACTTCGAAATAGTCAACGATTTCATTTATACTTAAAAATTTTTTACAGTATCTGACCGTAAAGTTGTTTTCAAATAAAAAATATCAATAATTTTTTGAGTGTAATATTTGATCCAGTTTTAGTTTGTAAAGCTTAGGAAGGACTAATGTACGGAGGCTACATGACAAAATTAACGTACCATTCAATAAACTTTGTCTCTTTTCAAAAAAAAACTGTGTCAGTTCTTATAAAAGGTAACTTAACAAATCCTACCATTAACTGATTCACAAGAACAAATATATGTGTAGATATCTAGCTGGTATAATTGAAAGTGCTTCACAGAGTTTTATTTTTGGGCAAATACACCTTAAAAAACCCCATAAATCTATTCTTTAGCTAATAGAAAAACCTTGTTCATGGATCCACAACATAAATATTGAAAAATGCAATTGAACTTTAACATACAAGCGATTTAATTGAGCACTTGCCTAGCACAAACCCGGTTTGCAAAAACTAAAAATTTTAGGTAAAGTATTTTATAAAAATTACATATCGAACACTTTTGATGTTTTCCGACACTTTGGAAAAATTCTAGTCATCTTGTTGCTTTTGACTGCTGCATAGTTAATACAACTTTAACAACAACAACAAAACCAAAGTCGCATTATATTAGAAAAAGAAGAAAATTGCATTAAATTTTCATGATGTTTCTTTTTTAACATTATTTTCAATCTTCTTTTTGCTGCTTATTGACATCTTACATCTTTGCAATTAGTTCAAATAACTTTAATGGACTCAAGGGAAAATTTTTTTATTGTTGATGCTGGCTAGTGTTAAACAGATTTTTTTTGTTGCTCATAAAGCGGTGTTTTTAAAAAGAAAAATATAAAAAAAACAATTTTAATTTATTGAATTTTTATTGATCTCGGCGGGTTGTTTTATTTTGTTTTTTTATATGTTTTTTTTTAAAGAATTTACTTCTTTAACCCTTTTTTAGGAAAAATATTTCCATGAAATGTCTTATCAGTAAAAAATATATTCTGTTCGAAAATAAAACAAATGAAAAATATTACTTATAGTTTACAGTTAAGATTTATATGCAATAAATTGTTACAATTGTCCATTTTTATAATAATTTTTTTAGCCATTAAAATACATGTTTCATAATTGGTGTCAAATTTTTTTGTATTAAGATGTTTAAACCACAAGGGCATATATTTTATATAAATATGGATGTACATATTAGTGCATTACAGCAAAAAAACCAAATATAGCATTAGGAAACAATTTGACGTATAATTTTATCTTATACATATGTAGGTATAATATAATGGAATATATCAGGGACCGTATATAATAATTACTGGCTTATTTACCCGGCGTTGCACGGAAAAATTGCAAGCAGCAGTCCAACTTAAAAGAACGCATGTAAAACTGGGGGTAAATTACGGCATTCGATTTAAAATGGAATCGAAATTTTACTCGTTCCAATGAGTTGTCAATGCTTTTAATATAGAAACTCTCACACAAATCTTTCAATTCCAATATAAAATGAATGCTGTAATATGCCGTCTAATGTTGTTAATAAAGCTTTTACATAAATATTGAACCCATTAACATAAACATACAATAATGTGTAGAATTATGGAAACAAAACATAACAAAATATAGGACTTTACAAATCTTTATAGCTAAGGTTGGAGGATATTATAAAAAATAAAGGGTGGTCATCTACTTGGTAAAACGCTATTATACACTATGTTGGGAGTTCTTCCCTATATAGGGATCATACTCTTTACATAAGTGATATATAAATTTGCCATTCCGTTTGTAGTTTATTTAATATTTATCTGCGACCCCATAAAGTATATATTTTCCTGGTTCTTATAGATAAGGAAGTCGTTTTAACGATTTCTGTCCGTCCATCTGTCCGTGTTATGGTTGAAATCAACTTATTGACGCTCCTCGATGTCGAAATATCTGCGAGCGTATCGGTTTTGTAATCCAACAAAATCGCTCGATAACTGACCAAAATATAAGCCAAAACCCAAAATAAACCTCTACAACTGCCGCGGAATTGCCCCTACACGGGTGAAATGTAATACCGACTCCCATTAATTTTTCTTCACAAACATTTTTTAGAACATTTTTACACCCTATCTCCGCCCCCAAGCAGGGTTTCCATACAAAATTTAAAAAAAAATAGGGTAAAACCCCCTACAACTTTCTCTGAGTCGCCCTTATAGTAAAAAAATGTATTGCAGACACCCATTAGTTTTCGCTCCCAAACATATTTCTATAACATACACAAATTTTGGGGAATTGTAGTGAATCCCCCACACAGCTTCCAGGAGGCTTCTCCAAAAGTCAAATGTAAGACTGATCCCAATTAGTTTTTCACTTCAATTTTATTATAACTATTGTAAAAATATGATTTCTCAAAAAAAAAAAAAATGTTTAAAAAAACAATAAAAATCAAAAAATAAATACAGTCAAATCTCGATAATTTGCGCCCTGATAAATCGTAATTCCGGATAATTTCTAATAAACTGTCGGTGCCTTGAAAAAATCTCGTTAATTCGTAAAATTTTCATACATTTTGGTCCCCTCGCTAATTCGTATTTTTTTCAAATAAAATTTCCTTTACCTCTTGTACATCATAATTATTTGCTTACTACCACTTACTCATAATAAAAACAACAGAAACATGGAAAGAAAAATTTTTTTGTATACCGCATTACACGCATTTAACGCCAAATAAATAAATTTGCTATTTTATTTTGTGTATTTATTTTGAATCTTGTTTTTACCATTTGGTTTTTATGTTTCTTTTTATTCGTTTTAGTAAATAAATTGAAACCCCCCGTTAATTCGTATTTATTTTATTTTAACCCCGTTAAATCGAAACCCCGCTTAAACGAAAACCGCCATAATTCGTAGGAAATGTCCGGTCCCTTGCGATTACGAATTATTATTATATTATTATTTTTTTAAAAAAATTATAATCAAAATTTTTTAAACTACGGGACACGATTATGGGGCACTGCTTCCGCCTCCAACGTAGAAAAAATTCAACGCCGTCCAAATAAAATCCAAAGAATGATAACTGGTGCTCCTTGGTACATTAAAAATAGCAACATCCACAAAGATCTGCAAGTTCCACTAGTTAAATGCGAAATCCTTAGTTATGTGGACAAGTATTTAAACAAGCTGGAAACACATCCAAATCCGCTCGCTCGAAACATTTTGCAACATAGGGGACACACTCGTCTGAAAAGAAGGGATACTATTGCACTTAGATGAAACTACTGAATTAATTAATTTTATTATGAGAACTTGAATTTTAAGATTTGAATACTTATTGTTAGTTCGCCAAAGGCGAAGATTCAATAATAAAAATATAAAAACAAAAAAAAAAATTTTTTTTTTTAAATCACTCGATTTACAAAAAATCTAGTTTAAGCCATCATAATATATATTTCAATTGAATTTTGATGCTCTTTTTCCTTGAAAATTCGAAAATAATTAATCACATTCCTTAATACATATAATAACATAAAAATGGTTATAAATAAAAGGTGTATTTATTATTATTTTTAAAAATTATTATCAGTTGTTTTGGGTAAATGAAATGTCAAGATAAAACTCCCATTGGCTAACATATACATTTTAAGCACTTTTGAAACTTTTCTTCCCTTTCGTTGTTTATTTTTAGACCAAACTTGGTTGAGAGGTTGGGAAATTTTTTTGGCATCTTCTTTGAGAACGCCATTGACTTTGGCAATTAAAGTGTTTTGTTTTTAAATTTTACACCTTTTTTTTATTAGAAAATGTGTTTTCACACTACTACAAATGAATTTAATTTTATCCATTTTTAAAAATTTGGAAGAAAACTAAAAAAATACAAAACAAAATTAAAAAAAAGAAAATACAACAAACCGTTTACTTCCGCAAGAATACTGATATTAAAAGGTCATTATTCAGAAGGTTTAAAAAATAATATTATTAGCGGTTACTTAATACTTTGTAACCTATAAAACAATGTGAACCTATTATATGATTTTAAAAAGATTTTGTTGGAAAAAATATCAATACTTTCCAAAGATTCATAAAGGTAGCATTCGTAAGCGGGTCTTATGTGGAACACATGTACTATGTTCGAATAACGATGTCCCAATATCCCCAACAATTTAAGCAAATATATTATTTTGTGTGACAATTTTGTGAAAATTTTTAATACCAAAGTGCATAAGGTATTCCCCATATCATGATTCGTCTTCGGTGGAAGATAATGGAAGGGACTGAACAAAATTCTAATAAGCAATTTCTATTTAAAAAGTTGCCTCAAGTATAGCTATTGACATTTTCTGCAGGGCATGTGTGAACGTATTTCATAAACTTTTTTATTTTGTAATTTGTAGAACTTAATAATAAATACGAATACAATTTTAATAGTCCCCATTAAATTGTCGTAAAAAGAATCCTTTAGGAAAAAGTATTTTCTTAATCTAATGAAAAAGTTTTAAATTACTTTCCATTTCTTTTGTCTTTAGCACACAGAAGCTGTGCAGTAGATTCTGATATTTATAGAATGAAATGTGATAAAATTTCTAACAAAAGCAATGAAAGGAAAAAATATTAAACGACAGAAACGTTTTATAAATCTTAATGATGCTTAAAAGATCAGAGGCTAAAACTGCAATTATATACAGAAAATATGTATTTCAATGTTTAAGGTTTATTTTTTGTTTGTTTGTTAATACAAACAATTTAATGTCAAGCATGTGTTTAGTTGTTTGAAAAACAACATAAACAACAAAACTGAGAGCAACAAGTGTTTGTTTGAACGTGCTTTTTACGGAGGGAAGTTCGCCTGCATATTGAATATATTATTTGGAGTATCCATTTGATTGGGTTTTAAAAATATTCAAGCATATAATTTTTGGATAATGGAGTTTTGATTTTGGTTGAATAATCGATTATGGTTTTAAATAGCTCGAATAATTCGAATAACTAAAATTTTTAGCCTGACCCTTACAATTTTTAAAACTTGATTTTTTGAATAATTAAAAATTTTAAAAATTTTTAAATTATTAATCAGGGGGAAAATTACAGCATTCGATTCGAATCGGAATTTAAAAATTCTATTTAGAACTCCTATATCTATTAAAAGCATTGACAACTCGACTGATCTAGTAGAACTTCGATTTGAACCGAATGCCGTAATTAGCCCCCAGGATTTGATCCCAATTTTGTTTGTGGGAAGTTAAGTTTGTCTATATGCATTTCATTGGTACTTACATCAAATCGCCAGTAGACTCCAAGTAAATTCTTGAAAAACCTCATGAATATTCTTTGCCTTTATACAATAACCTCAATGAACTTGTTGAGAAATACTATAAATAAGCCAAAGCATTCAAGAGTTCTTTCAAAGCCCAAAAAAACCATTTTTCGCTATTAACTGTTTTGAATGTTTTGGTTGTTTATAGTAATTCTTAATAAGTTTATTGAAGTTATTATATAAATGCAGAGAATATTCATTGGTTGAAGTCTACTCACGATTTGGAGTAAGAACTAATGAAATGCATTTAGACAAACTTAACCTTCATACAAATCCTATAAATAAAATTTGAAATTTCTTCCAAAATTTTTAGATTTTATTTTTAAAAATTTGTACGATAGAATTTTTTTAAAGATATCGACCAGCCATTTTTTGCATGTTTAGCAATATATGAATTTCGCACCGAAAAAATTTCTCATCTTTGGAGGCCAAAAACGAACCAAGCCAGTTTCGAATACCCAGTTCTTAAGTAAAGCGTATCACAGAGAAAGCGTTTTGCTTCAATGAAAACGTGGTAAGACTTCCCAACAACGAATAGTTTAGAAGAGGTATTGCATTTTGTGGCAAAGTGTTTTCATGATGCAATATTACGGTTTCATAACTGGCCGAAAATTAAGAAAATGCAATTGTACTTATTTTAGGTTCCTTGTGACATTCTGGCCAAATTTTTAGAAGCTTATGATAGGAAGTTGTTAGTCCCATAAAATGAAACGTGTCACCTTTGCGTTATTACTATTTGAATAAGGTGTAAATTCACAAATAACAATAATTATATTATCATTGTTTAAAATGCAAAAATTATTTATTATATAGCGTTTAAGTAACATTTTGAACCCATTTTCCCCATTTTTAGATGAAACTTGTTGCTGCAGTTCGAATTTGTTCGAATTATTCCTTTATCGAAATTTAAAATTTTTCTTTCTCGAGCGAATACTCGACTGAAAATTGTTCGATTAATCGAGCGATAATTGCTCAATTGGATACTCTCATATTTTTCTATTGTGTGTTTTTGTATATTAAAAATACAAATTTAAAATTAAGGAAAACTTATTTAAAATATAAAAAAATGTTAACAAATGTATAAAGAAGTAAAAATGTTAAGGCAATTTGTTATTGTGGCAGAAATTATATGACCGTTGTAATTTAAATTACATAGAAGAAAATGATCCCTTAATAATAAATCTAATCGTATTTAAAAATTCAAAGTTAAAAAAACTCTTCACATGATATTTTGTTTCCAAATATTACGAACAATATTTATTTGAAAATTGTTAATGTTTTATTATAAAATGGCATATTTTATAGAATATTTCATACAAAAGTGGTATATATATGTAAAATATTAGTACATATATTTATTGATAAGATGAATTAAACTAATTTTTAAATTTTTTAGCAAACAAATATTGAATATGTAACGTATGTGCATATTGATATAATTTTTTTAAATTATAATAATTATTCCCGAAAAAAGAGAATCAAAAATAAAATAACTGAAAAAACAAAAAAAAAAAAAATAATATTGAAATCAAAAGTACCTTACGGGGAACAGGACTAGTATAAGACTATTAACGTGAACGGTTATTTAGAGTAGGGACTAGTTCCTGCACTTTAAATGAAGGGTACCTGTCAAAATAAATACCTCAGAACGGGTTACAGGCCAATCCCACATACATACTAATTTTGCATTAATTGCCTAAGATCCTGTTGAAGCTACTTTGTTTGTATTTCCGTGTGTGTATGCGTATGTATAAGCAGATGTATGTATATGTGTAGGGACTAGTATTTCTATTTTTTCTGTAACTTATTTAACACCTTTTAAATAGCTCCGAATAAAATAATTCCCAATAAAAATGGAATAATTCCGATAAAAAATTAACAAGTAGGAAAGTTAAAGTCAGCCAAGTCCGACCATATTATACCCAACAACACATTTTTTCAGTATGATAGTGGCATAAAGATACATACATATATATGTGTGAAAAATTTTGAGAATTTGAAGTAATATTCGAGCCATTTGTATCCCAAAATGATTATTCCGGAAAGACATTTGTATGGGGGCTATTTCAAAAAAGAGACCAATCATTAACAAAAACAGCAGACTTCGTGCCAGGGCGAAAAACTTATCTGTGCCAAATTTTACAAAACTTTCTTCAAATTTGCGACCTGTAGCATGTTCGCGAGAATACATTGACACCTAGCCACACGGACGGAAGGATGGACGTACTTAAATCGACTCAGGAAGTGGTTCTGAGTCGATTTATATACTTGAAGGTGGGTCTTAGATCATTACTTTTGTTCGTTACAAATATTTGCACAAACGCAAAAAACCTCTATCAAGTATGTGGTGTGGGTATATATAAGAGTCAATGACATAAGTTAAAATAGAAATAAAATAACTCCCAGCATAAATGAAATAACTTAAAATTAGAATATGTAAAATGCGGAAAAGTTCCATATGCATAAATAAGATTTTACTAGCGTAAAATTATTTCCCAAACAAACAGTAGATCTGACAACCGTAGGATTAGTTAATTGTTGTGGATTCGAACTGCCGGCTACGTTATAGCCTTCGGCTAGACCCATAGACTTTAAGCTCTTATCTTTTCCAAGTACCAGGTTTTTTAAATTTAAATAATGTGCCTTATGAACTTAACTTTTACGACAACGTCAGATGAGTACAAGAATGATATAACAATTTGTGTTTTTGCAAAAAACTTAAACTAAGCGAAGCTGGAGGCAAATTACGGCGCATTCGATTTGAATCGAAATTTTAAAATTCTTATTAAAATTCCTTTATTAAAAGCATCGACAACTCAATCGATCGAGTGGAATTTCGAGTCGAATCGAATGCCGTAATTTGTCCCCTGGTATTTAAAATGCACTAGATAGAGTTTTTATCATTTGCACTCGGCCGAAGGCCGACTATTTATGACACTTTTTTCTAAACAAAAATTTGTTAGTTAATTGTCTCTGAAATCCGGCTATTGACAACATATTTTAAAACAAAACTTAAAGTACTGCATTACACACTTGTCTTAAATAAAATGGAATAACTTCCAATTCTACGATTAATGAAATAATTTCCAACAAATTTTGTTGGGATTTATTTCATTTGGGAGTTATTTCATAATATGTAAGAAAAAAATTTGTAGCTTTTTTCCTTTTTTTGGAAGTTATTTCATTAGTAGACATTATTAATGTAGATATTTTTAAAATTAAAAAATATTTTTTTTTGCTTTAAGTTTCTGTGTTTAGCTTTAGTTAGCTGTTTTTATCCCGTATAAATCTTTAACTTTTCTTTGCAATCTGGGCACACTAAAGGTGATCCTATTTCGATCGGTGTAATATAAAAATTTATAGATACATAACTGCTATTAATGTTTTGAAGATATTAATTTGATAAGGAAGTAATATTTACAAATTTTTAATAGATAAAGCATAAAACTCTATTTTAAAAATTATTCTAAAAAAAGTGTTCTGATAAGCATTTAAAAATATTGTACATAAAAAAACAAAAACCAAAATCACACACGATATATTGATCGCCTACCACCGTACATACTAAAGCAAGCTTGTTCCACACACACATAAATATACACATGTATTCGTACTTTGTGTGTATGAATGTGTGTTTCTACAACAAATGAAGTCGTATACCCCCTATTTTTTTAAGATTTAAGACAGCAAGACACTTATACATATAGACTACCACTGACTCATATCAACACGAACCCCAACTCGGCCTAACTTTCAAGCTTAACAAAACAAAAAATCTGCAGTTTTGTAAGTACTTTTCATTCGTTTTCGCTATCTTCGTTTTAGAAAAAGTAACAGAACACTTGGTATGACTTGATTTGGTTGCATGGTGGGTGAAGAAAATTTGTCAACAAGATCAGTAAATTTAGTATTCGTTGGCAATTTGTGTGGTGCAACTTTAAGCTCTGTTTTGTGTCGTTGTCGTTTTGGAAAAAATACAGACGTTAATAAGTTAAAAGTTTAATAATATGAAAAAAAGAGCGACGGCTTTTTAGAAAAAAATATTTAAGCAAATTTGAAAAGTGTTTTTTTATTTTTTTTAAATTAAATTAAATTCCATGTTAAATTTGAGTATCCTTTATTCGTAATATGGCAACAGATAGCAATCCCTCTACGAAGAATAACAAGACCGAACGTGTTAAGCCAGTAGAAACATTGGTTTTAGCTAATATTGCCTTGAAAGCGGAACAAAAACGTTTAAGTAGTAAAGATGGCGTTGGCCGCAAGGAAGATGAACGTATTACTTGTGCAGTTATGAAAGTGTTGGAAGGATACGATTGGAATTTAGTACAAGCATCAGCAAAGTAAGTTTAAAAAAAAAGAAATCAGTATAAGTCTAAACCTAAGTTCAAAAATTAAATACCCTACACCAATGTATGCAGGTAGGGGTGACATGATTTCCTGGTATTCACCTGCTGTGGCAAAAACAAATCTTAAAACGATTAATAGGGGTCTTTCTATTGCTGTGTAAGTTATTAATCTCTAAATAAAAATTTACTCACAAATTATGCGATTAAATAGAATTTACGAGGTAGGACCCATGGAAATTAAAGATTGGTCAGAGGAATATTAAGTTTGGCATCTTAGGTCATCACTTCCTAAAAGTATGTTTAATTTTGTGGAGATAAAGTAATATATCAGGTATATATGGCCGAAACGCTTATTGCGGAAGGACATTTGTATAATGGCTTTGCGACATAATAGACCAACCATCGCCAGTTTTACTATACCGAAAAACCTATCTGTCCCGTATATTATCAAAATAAATTAGAAAACGCGACCCGCACTTTGTTTTCAAAAAATATATGGATTATAAGCCAAAAAGACTGACGGACATATACCATAAAATATCTTAATGAACTAGTGAAACTTGAAGCTATTTGTGTAGCCACATCTGGACATTGGGGTCGTAAGAGAAGATCACTAGTAACGATTTGGTGATAATTTCAATTTTTGTGATTATTATGGGGGGTGGTCTGAAGATTGATGCAAAGAGGCTAAAACCTCAAAAAGCTCCGGAAATTAGCCTTCGGTTACTTGAAACTTAATGGCTTCTGGAATTTTATTTTGGTCTATTGACCAGTTAGTTGGCTGCCCAGATGAAATTAACGTCAGTCGTATTTCAGACACGGAATTATACAAAACGCAACTCCTAGGGCTAATTAGGCGGAAGCAGCGCAACAGCTGTTGTTTACCTAATTTTGATAAAAATAGTTTCGATGCAATAGCAATGTTTAAAGCATATGTAGAATGATTTCTTAAAAATTTTAAATTTTATTTCTTTCAGACCACAATTTTTAGTTTACAAAAGTAAAACAATAATTTCATATAATAACACGTAACAATTTTAAAGCCTAAGCAATATTTCTAAAATTCAGTTCTTGCACAGAATTTAAATATAAAAAAAACAAGTCATAAGTTTTTTAGACTGCCACAGGCTTAAAACATTACACGTACATAACACAAAATGAAACAAGGCCAACAAGGATAATATTAACGTCCTGTGGTATTGAAATAATACATGTATGTTGTTATAACTTCTAGAAAACATTGTTGTGCAATTAAATTTTAGCAATTTGTGTTACGGGTATGAGTAAAAACACGTGCCACATATACACGTAACAAAATATTCAGAAGATCCACGTTTATGTTCCATATGGAAACATACGTATATATGTACATACGTACTGACCATTAACAATTGCCCAACTATGCTAACACTGTGTGCACATGCATACAAATAAAGACACATACATTTATTTAACTTTAGAATGACAACAGTTCTAGGATTCATATAAAATGAAATTGTTGCTGTAAGTGGTTGTGCGGCTTTTATGTGGATAAAGGATGAATATATTACGTAGGCTTAAGTGTTCACATGTATGTTTTCCTTAGGCATGTGTATGTTTTGCTTACAAATGACTTGTTTTAAACTGAACAGAAAGTGTCTAATGTTTTTAGTCACACCACATACGTGATAGGGGTGTATTATGCGATTGTGCAGATGTTAATAACTCAATGATGATCGGTCCAATTTTTTAAAATAGCCTCCATGCAAATGCCCTTGTGAACAGCAAGAGCATGATTGTCTCAATATAAAATTAAGCTGAATGAATGTAAATAAGGATTCTGTCTGTAAGTCTGCAATATTTAAGCGTTTTCTCATTTTTACTTTAGTACCTATAAGGTGTGTTAAAAATGATCAAAACGTGTTGCACCTAACATTCCACATCTTTGGAAAATCAGACTAGACAACAGACTGTTGACTGATTGTTAGTGCATAGAAATGAAGATTCAATAATAAAAAAAAGTTTAAAAAGATTTTCCTTGACACATAGTGATGAAGTGCTTGATTTTTAAACCGCAGTGGCTTTGATGGTATAGGAGTAAATTTTCATACAATTTTTGTAGAATTTTAAAGGATGTTGATGATGTTAAGTTAAAAGCATTTGTTCGCTATGGTATTTAAAAAACTTATAATCGGGGAAGGCACGGCACAATGGAGTTTCATGCGTCTGCGCTTATCGTCACATACATACTAAACATCTGGTGAAGTCTGATCTAGTAAGGCTAATGGGTATAAATGTAAACTGAACTTATAGCTTGATGCCCTATCGTTGATACTTCAGGAGTGATACCTCTTAAATATCAGTAGTTTAGCTGGTAATCTTAGAAAAACTTTGTTCACTTAGGATTGCGAAAGTTATATAGTAATTGTCATTGACATTTAAATCGCGGGAAAAGCGTAAGCTGTTTGTAAATTGGCGATTGGCATTAACCTGGAGAAGCTGAGCTAGGCTCCGCTTGTAGCCACGGAATGGGGTGTGCCAAAATCATGCCGTTCTTTGATAAGAAACTTTAGAAATACTATTCAAGTGAGTGCTGCTTGATAAGCGCGGATTAAAGGGCGGGGGCGGAGAAGAAAATCTCTCTGCCCCCAAAACGATTAAAACTTCATATTGGATTTCATAAATAAAAATATTGGTCGCCGCGAAACAAACGTTTACCCTGGAGGAGCTGAGCTATACTCCGCTTGTAGCCACGGAATGGGGTGTGCCCAAACTAATGCCGTTTTTTATAACCAAGTGGAGAAACACAAGGAAGTGCTGCTTGATAACTACTCAATATCAAAAGGACAAAAAAGTACCAGTAATACAAAAAAAATGTATCATTGTTAGAGAAAACAGCAAATTTTTTAAAAAACATGCGGTTTTTCTGAAATAACCAGGTACAAAGTTGTCTCTATTATGCGAAACACGTGGATCGTCATGATTTAATTTTATAATTTGCAGTAAGAATAAAGCACATAACAGAGGCATTGGGAAACATAACAGAGAAAAAAGATAGGAATACGTCTTTAAAAGCCTTATTATTAAGAACTTCCCTGAGCACTTTAAAATTTATTTGCGGATTACGTATTCTAAATGATATACTTACTGTCACACAGCCACTTGCAAATAGGATCATCTCTTATAAACACCCTGATAATGCTTTTTGAGACTAAAAGAAACAAAGCCCATGCAGAACTTAAAACTATTTTTGAAGAATATTACTGCATTTACAAATTTAGAAATTTTAATTTCATAACTTGTAGATTTATTAAAATTTGAAAAGAATTATAAAAGAACTGCTTGTATCGAAACTAAAAGCTGACATTTTGCATTGGAAAGAAAAGTAAAATTTATAAAGACCGCCCAGAAAATATAGTATATGTTTTAGCAAGATATGTCCTAGATATTTTCCCAAATTTGCGAAAAATATTCATCACTTTTATTTTAGTGCCGGGCAGTTATGCTGCGGCTGAAATGTCATTTTCCACCCTTCGCCGTATTAAAACATGGCTGAGATCAACCATGATAGAGGACAGGCTTAACGGCTTAGCAATGTTGCATATACATAATGAAATTTAAATTGTTGCAAACAGGAAACCATAAACTATTAATTAATTAAATATGTTTTTTTACCTTTTATGTAATATTAATTAATTTAAATAAATTAAACTTTTTCGTTGAGACTTTGTTTTAAAAATTTTTGTCAATATGTTTTTTTTCTTCAATACTTCAACAATGAATCTAAACTAAAAACTAAAACAGATTCATGTTTTGTAAAAACTGAAACGGAATAAGATATATCACTTTTTGAATTAACTTGCACGGAAATAATACAACAAACTAATTGTCATATTACAACCAAATTGTGAATACAATTCTTTGAGTTGGCACTAACAACTTAAATTGTAAATGCAATAAATATTTTTGTAACCAGCCGTCGTAAGTTAATTTTTGATTGTAAAAACTATTAAGAAATTTAAAAATACAATTATACGAGTATACTAATGGCTCAACAAAAAATTGTTAATATTATAATAATGTAGCTTAGACCCAAATAATTTTATGTAACTACTTGATATCTGCCATTTTTTTTCTGTGTACATGGAGTATAAAAAATTTAACTGTTTACTTGCAGCGTTAAAAGCTCTACACTACATAGGCATTATGTAATTATTCCCTTGTAAAACATAAAATTTAAACTGAATAAAAATTTTCTTTCTATTTTTGCGATCGGTATCTCGGGATTGGCTTCTCTTGTTAATTCACATTCTTTGAATGTAAATTTCGCATAAAGTGAATATTTTAGCAAAACAATCTTTATTAAACTGTAAGGTTGTAAGTATTAAAAAAGTTTTGGTGCTTGATATATTTAAACATAATCAAGATATAGAATATATAATTTTGGATTAAGAAAAATTGTCATGCTAATTGAAAATGTGCGTGCGCTAAATAAAAGCTCGCACGACGATATATTTTTAGAGGTTTTAAAAATGTCGATAAATTAATAGATATATTTAATCGAAATTTTTTGCCTTTCCCTAGTATACAGACTTACATATGTATATGTAAGATTTATGTAACGAACACTCTTAATATTCATTGTCATTACTTTTTTTATGGATAATAGTGTAGACAACCTATAGATTTTATGGCTTTCATTAGTGTATGAGTGTGTGTGCGTATGTTTAAAATCTACAACAGAAATCCAATAGAGTTAACTTTGTTATTTAATTTCAAATTTGTTGTCCTTGTCAGGGGTTTTTGTTTTAATGTTGATACATGACAGGATACAACTTCATTTATTTAATTTGACATTTTATTTTACATTTTTCTGTTGATTGCCATTAGTTTGGTTGCCTGTTTATAATAGTAGCATGTTGTTTTCATTTAGTTTTATGGAAGTATGTATTTTCATCAGGTGAAATTAAAATTAATCCTTTTAGTGCAAAGTAATGGGATTTCGCTGCGTTGCATTACTATATCCTGTTTGTTTAAATAAAGTTGTCGTTTATTTGCTGGTTGTAATTAAATATTTACTGATCCAAACCTTTGTTTGTACAGGGTGTATATTTTTAAATACGATTATTTCAAAAAGTAATAAACGTTGCGAAGGAAGGGTGGCCCTGCTGGAATTATCAATTGTGCGGTTTTGTCAGTCACGGTGTCGCAGTGCTCGAGAAAGCATCGCGCGTTTGCTGTAACACATTTTTTAAGAGTAATGATGCTTAAGTAATTGCTCGTCGATAATTTTCGGTGTTCAGCGAATACGTGATGGATATTCCGCCTAAATGCTTCGCATGTCCCACGGCTAAGGCCCAGTCGATCTTCAAGGTCTCCTGAAAACATTAAACTGGTTGAAAGCGGTTGACGTGAAAATCCGTGACTTTCAATACGGAAAAGAGCAGCCTCACTGAAGCTTCCAAGAGCGATTATTCATAAAATTTTAAAAAAGGAACTGATACTTTTAAAATTAAAATCGTTCAAGAACTGAAAGAAAGTGACTTTTATTTAAGCAAAAATTTTTGGGAAAAAATGTTGCAGCATTTTCGAACTGTAAATCCGATTTTTTGGAACGACGAGGTTAATCTTCTCTTAAACGCCAACAAACAAAACTACCGCTAAAGGTCTCCAAGAGTCCGCAGTACTCGATTGAAACATCAATAACCATTGCATTGGCCCAGGGTAACTGTTGTGGTGCCTTATATTATAGACGCATGAGTACGGAATTCTTTTTGCCAAACCTGCGAGCTGTTATATTATACTCACGCACGTGGTTTCAACAGGATGGGGAGACTGCACATACAGCCAAAGCTTCGATGAGTTTGCTTCAGGAAAATTTACCCCGAAAACTGATCAGTCGCTTTGGGGACATCTCATGGCCACCGAGGTTGACCGATATAAGTCCGATAGATTTTTTTATGGGGGTACCTTACAGAAAGAGTTTATAATGACAATCTTAAATCTCTTCCGGCTTTAAAGGTAAATATTCGTCAAAAAGTCAGCTCTATTGAACCAAGCTTACTGCAGCGTGTGGCGCAGAATACAAGGCTCCGTTTTGAACAGTGTGCTCTACTCAACGGAAGACATCTGGATGACAAACTGTTTAAAAAATTAAATCCGCATTTCTATTCTATCATTCAATGCTTTTAACAAAATTTTGTGTAAATTTTTACGTTTTTATTGAAGTTTGAAAATATAAATCTGCCACCAGACATCCTGTACATCACGTAAAATAGTCCGTGTCCGTTTTTAGAAGATAATAACTACAACTTCAAGATTTATATGTTTTAAGCTATATTTATACCACCTAAGTTCTCATCCAAATTGAATGTCAAAAAAATAAGTTTAAATTTTTATGAGTGTCAAAACACAATTAGAGTTTTTAATATCTAGTATAACATTACGTCTAAGGAATTAGGTTTAGTCCGCTAATTATAAAACTTCTTAAGCTGGTACAAAGTGTATGGCTATACCACAACAAGCATTTAATCCGGTGACTTTTAAAAACTTAAATTTAAAACTCAGACGTTTCATATTTTGAAAATAGAACACGTTCTATTTTTACCTTAGATTATACCAAAATATTAACAAATAAAAATAGACATGTTATTACCCTATACAAATGAGTTAGTTGTGAAGCTCAGATGATAACTCCGGTAGTGTAAATATGGCTTAAAAAAATAAGAGCAGTATTTGGGGCTTTGCCAAATCTTATGTTGCCTTAATATTGGCGTTTTTGTATTCCTACTAAGCCAATATAGCTAAACGGTCTTCAAAATATAAATATCAATATAAAAGGTTTAAAGTTAAACGCTATTTTTGTATCTTAGATAAAGCGTATCATAAACTTCTTTAAATTGTCTGTTTGTATGGGGCCTACCATCCCCCTTGCTATCATTTAACGATCTTATCACATATCCAAAATTTTATAGAAATGGTTGTTGGTGTGCGGGCTACCCTTTCCCTTGCTCTTATCGGAGTATTTGATTTTCTAAATAGTAAACATTATGCTCGAACTGGTCTGTAGTGGGTTTGAAGCTGATAAAAACCGTATCGTAAAATATCATAAAATTTATGTTGTGGGGGCTAAAAGTTTTCTTGCTCCTATCCAACATTTTTTTATATATTAAGCTTGCTTTCTCCAAGTGTCTGTGCTAAATTTTATGCCAACAAGGCCTACATATATTCACACATTTTAAAAGATATCGTCCTTGGCAGTAATATATAGCATTTCTTTAAAAGTGACAAATTTAGATATTTTGCATTAAAATTATTGAATTAATTAAAATGGTCAGACCCGTTACAATGGAATCGCCCATATATGAAATATGAGGATTTTTCAGATTTCTTTAATATTGAAAGAATAATTTGAATTAAGAAAAAGGGCAAATTAGTAAGAAACAAAATTGACACACATGATAAAAGTCGACAATTTTTCTCAATCCATGTTTTGTGGAATTTGTTTGATATTGAGAAACATAACAACTTAAATATGTACTTTTTGTTTAAATCTTATCTTTGACAAAAAAATAGAAAATAAATACTTTGTTAATTATCACACTAATTTCTTTAATGTGCTCAAATTAACTGTCAAAATATCTTAAAGATGTTAACATCTTTAAGTTAACATATACTCTATATCTGCAAAAATGTGTTAATTGAAAGTAAACATGTTTTCACATTTAGTTATTTAGTTTGTTTTCCCAACCATTATTATTCCTTTTTTTCGATTAGATTTAAGCCTAATAAAAAGGCAAATATATGACTAATATTTGTATGTGGTCAATAAATAATTAGCACAATTTCACTTAACATCTTGTTAGATAAAGACATAAAATATTTTTTTTTGTGTTCATAAGACTTAAGCCTGAATTAAGCTTATATTATACATGCCATAACCATAACTGTTGCCATAAAAACCAAAACTCAATTGGTTTCTATGATTATGATTATGGTATACTGGTAAGTTCCCTATAATCAGATACAGTGTTGCCCATAAGTTTGGTTCGAGCAGATGTTTTTTGTGGTTATGGTTGTGTTACGTATAATTGAATCTTTAAATAAAATGTAAAAACTACTTGCGGATGCAACTCTGATGTATTTTTTATATTATCATAGAGCTGTAACTACTCATTTAAAACTAAGTAGTTTTATGATGACGTCAAAACTACGTCAGAGTTACCTGCATTTAATTTATTGTTATTTATAATTTATTTGTCATTTTATTTTTTGTTTTGGATATTACTAAATACAGAAAAAGTTGAAACTACAGATCAATTAACCATTCGTTAGTCACATCTTACCTTAACAGAAATAAACCCAAAAGCTACTGCTTTTACGCTACAAGTGCGTAAGAAATATGCACATAAACTTTAACATGTATTACCACAATGTCAATATTTATAGTAACAAATAGCTACAGTAACAACTGGAAATCAGCTGAAAACAAGTAAGAGTGTTATATTCGGCTGAACCGAATCGTATATGCCTTTCATTTTAAACCCCGTGCTTCTTTAGCAGTTTCGTATAAATTTTCCTTAAAATATGAACAGAAGTAATTGCGAAATTCTTATTTACCATGCTTGAAATCGATTAAATAGTTTTGAGATGTAGCACTAAAACCATTTTTTAAAATTGGTAAAGATCGAGATTAAGCAAGAGGATCGGGGATACCATCCCTTATGAAAGGATCTAAGTTTTTCCAAAAATATAAAAATTATAGTAAAAGCAATTTTATGACAGGCCTGAGTCTGTAGCTTGTATAGTTTTCGAGATATGTGGCATAGCTGTTTTAGTTCTTTAAGACTTATATATTTGCTTAAAACCATTCCATTCAGTGATCCAAAAAGTTTTTTTTTTAAAAACGTAGAAACTGTAAAGAAGAAGTTTGAACCACGATTAAAGTCAATAGCACATACACTTTCCGAAATATGACGTACAAAATTTGTATATTTATTGATTTGAAAGAGGGCTCCTTCCCTTTGTCATTCAATATATTTTTTATCAAATTAATTACCCATCTTCAAAAACACCATATCATTTTTTTGTTTTATTTTGGATCGAAGTTAGCCGATCTTGTTGATTTGGTAACTGTTTTAAGGATGTTTTTTTGAAAGTTTAACAATTGTTAATATTACAAACGGAACGACAAATGGATATATACTCACTTAGTGAAAGATATAAAAAGAAGCAACTAAAGCTTTACAGACGCAAAAAAGAAAAAAAAAGAAACTCAACAAATGCAAATCAATTCAAGCACTTAAAAGCGTGTAAATTTAAACATAATAATTTTTTAAAGTTTTCGTATAAATATGTTAAGTGGCTAACAAGGGAGACAATATTTAAAATACAAAAAAAAATGTTAAAGCATTAACGGAAGAGGCAGAAGCAGAAGCAGTGGCAACAGTACTTTACACTCTAACTGTGTCTTTGAATTTCAAATGACTAAAATATGAATTTAAATTCACACAAAATTTTTTTTTTAGCCGTTTCCTTTTTTTATTTTCACACTTGAGAAAATTTATTTCTTTCATAGTTTAAAGTTGGTAGGCGGCCATTTACTTAGTGTATTATTGTTTTCTAGGATAATAAAAAAGAAACAAACCGCAGAGGTTAAATGTCATTGTCTATGGAATGAAGAAAAATCGTCGTTTTTTTACGCACAGATACATTTACATGGAAAACAGGCATAATATTTACAGTGCTTGGCTTTAATCTTAAGTCAGATGAAGAGAATGTCAAAACTATAATTTTAAGAGAAAAATTTAACATAAAGGAAACATAGATTTTATTTTTCTCCCTTATTAACGTTGAACATTTAGATATCTCATGAAAGTACACAATAATCTTACAATCTGTTGTCAACAAACTTACCGTCCTTGACATCTGTAAAGTTTTTTCAGAAGAATTTACAACGAGCAATGGCCGCACTCTTTAATATTTATTCTAGGAAATCAAATATAAGGCATCCCGCTAAAGTGGAGTTTGGATTTCCCTTTTAAAGCAGAAAAACCATCTGACAGAATAGTTAAGATTACATTCAAGGGTCGGACTACTGCATGCTAGTTTTTCCCCGATAAAACGCCAAAGAAATTTATTCACAAATCTATCACTGAAAATTAGGTAGCCTTATTACAGGACGGGCTTAGCAAAGGCCAGAATGGCTTTCAAAGCGATTTTCATGTAATAAATTTTTCGATTTGCCTAAAAATTTCATTTGGACAATTAAAAATGCTTGAGAACTATCTAATCCTTTATCCCTAAACCCAAATGATCCTGACAGCCAAAAACCACACATTACACAGTTTGCTAAAAAAACTTACTTCTCAAAAACCACTGAGGAAATTGCTACAGAGCTTAAAACACCAAAATCAAAAAACCCCTTTTCCGGGGTTACGTAAATCAACTATAAAGCCGGTGAAATAAATTTAACAACAAAGACTAGAACTGGCTCTTAAAATCCGGTGTACGACACACTTTGTTTCCTGCGAGACGGTCTTGTGTTTCATATGTTCGTATTTATAACGGCAATTAAGTACCTCATTTTAAACACATTTTTAGTGTAAACATCTTTTGCTTAACTTTGTTTTTATCTTACGTCACACTTAATCCAATCGCAAAAACGACAATAATACAAACACTAGTATAAAATTGAAGACATAAAACGAAACGTAAACACATTACAAAATAATATTGACAAATTTTGTGATAAAAACCCTGTTAATGATACAATAACAACGAATTACGTTTTGATTATTTCTGTTAAAGTCGAAAATTGCCACGAAACGTTTTTTTTATTGAACTTTTTTACTTTATATGATGTTTTACAGATAAAGTTTGTTTAGGAAGGGCAAACATTTTGCACGTCTTTTGTTATTGTAATAAAAATAAAGAAACTTTTAGATATTAAGTCAACTTTTAACAAAAGTTTTTTTGGAGGCTGAGAAAGCAAGTTTCAGTAAATAAATGCCACAATATAATAAAGATCAACTACATAAGTATTTACATATGTATTTATTTTAATTGACTTTATATATTTAATCACATCACATTAAAGGACATGAAATTAATTTCGAAGATAATCGCCTCGAAAAATTTGATTGACTTGTTTTACAGACAATGTAATCGAAATGAGAGGAAAAGTTTGCTTATTTTGAATCAGAGATGGTGTAATCACATAAAGTGCTTTTAGACAATATGTATTATACACATGACTTTTCAAATTTTGCAGTGTGAAATTGTTATATGCCGTGTGAACGCGCTTAAACATTGCATGTGTGAAATACATTTGTAAAAGTCATATGATAAATTTGTAATTAGAGCGGGTTCTATATTCATCCGACAAAGCATGTTCCATCAGCTGTTTTTAGAACAACAACAAGTAAAAGTAAGTTTTGTTCATTTTGGTTTGAAGGTTATGTCAGATGTAATTACAAACGTTCGTGTGAAAGCAAAAATTATAAACCATCCGTAAAATGGCAATTTTGACAGACATACGCAATTACATGCAGATTGCAAAAGGGACTAGTCATGTGTAAAATACATATCGCGGGAAAGCACTTTTAATATAAACTAAGGTTTTGTTTTTATACATTAAATTTTGCGAAATTTTTTAACCGCTTAATCTGAGAGTTTTAACAGATATGGGCTTGAAACCAGGTTCAAAGAAGTATTCGTATAATGTATACAGTTTGGAAAAAAATAATAGCCGTCCTACAAATGAACATACATACTTTTAAAAAAATTTTTTATACGAAATAAATGAAAAACTGTTAAAACTATCGATTCCAAACTTTCTATTTTGATATTAAATTAAAAAAAAAATGTTTGACAGGAGCTTGGAAATAGCAATGCCCATACAAACGCTTCAATTTCGTGAAGTTTTGTATTTCAAAAACTAGGACAGATATCAGCTTCAAACCCGGCATAAAGTAATTTTATTTTAATATTTGCGGCTTAGAAACATTTTGACAAGATCGCATGGTTATACAAAAAGATAAATGTGAAAGGTACAGAAGATTCGGCACAGCCGGAGATAGCACTCTTTGTTACAAGCCGATTCAGTGACCGTCTTAGACGTGTATTTTGTTATTGCAACAAAAACAAAAATTACATAAATCGTTTAAGACAATAACTAAATGCTTGGTATCTAGTTATTTGATTGATTTTTGTAAGGACATTTGTAAGCGGGAACAACTTTTTCCAAGGGGTCGAAAAGTAAGGTGTTTCTTTATTTTCAATAATAATTTTTAACTTACTAGGTAAGCAGACAGTTTTTGGGTTATATGTATATTAGTATGTCATTTTATTTGGAATTCATACAATTCTCGCTAAAGGCTTCAAAAAGTCATCAATCTGCTGAAATCCAGCTTTTGAAACTTAGTCAAGTCCTACGAACTATAATGTAGGTTGGTTCCTGTTCCTACAAAGTGAAAATTCTGAGTGCTGTAAACAAACTTAGGAAATTTTTTTAAGGAGCAAGGCGGTTGGTAGCATACTTTGAACTAACTGATACAGATTTTCAGCACACGTTTTACTTAGCTCTTCTAGAAACAGACGATTTTTATTTAATTTTCAGTGTGCTCTTAGTAGTGACAAGTATGTGACTTCAAGCAGGCTAAGGTACAGTCGTTAAGAGTTTAACGTGACACCTGCCGTGCGGGCAATAATTCTCGGTGCTGTCAACACTTGGTGGGAACAAAGCGTCCACCAGCGCCCCTAGAATGGCTCACCTAGCCACCCAGGCACTAATTCTCTGTCATAATTCTGTGTAGCCATAACAGACCCATTTGTGAGGAGTTTTGCTATCTAAACCCGAATTGCATCTCTAGTTTTGATCTCGCTTCTTCATAATCAAAACAGATCCGCGCCGACAAGATACACTTGTGAAACAGCATCCAACCTTAAGCAAGAAAGATTATGATTATCATGTCGCACCCAACGAATGCGACACCCAGTTCTGTTTGAAGGATTTCTTTTCATTCAGACAAATCAATTTCTCCACTATCATCAACGCTTCGTAGTCTTCTCACCGCCAGTCAGGACCGAGTCACGCACATGCTTCAACATGACAATGCCGGCCTTTTCATTATTTGCTACTACTTTAACGGGATCTTATTTTAGATCCTAGGGTCCCCGGCCGTAGCCAGTTTCCCTATTCACCTACTTTCTAGCACACTTACACCTTTTCAGCTATTAGCCTACTTCAACAGTTGCTCATGTGCCTGGGTAGACCCGCCACAACTAGCGACTCTATCTTGAGAGCCTTCAGTTCATATAAGACCGCTTACACGGTCACTCTGTGGCTCGTACAGGACGGACCCGAGTATATCAACTTTCGTTCTACAGTTGCCCCGCTTAAGGGATAACCACAACCACCACGTGAGCTCCCGAAGGAGACCTTACCATTAATCAGTTCATGCGCTGGTAAGCACATGGGGCCAACTGATTCTCGTGGTACTAGATAGGACTCCTGGTCAGCCTCGGAAATCTATTTCCATAAAATTCCTACCAATTTATATTTAACACAGATAAGGTACTGGTACCCTTAGAACCTTGTATTGCTGTGCCACTTAATGGTGATGTACATAACACAGCGACAACAAGAACAACCTGCCTCAAGCCAGACCGGTAAGTTTTCAACCACTGATCACTTTGGCCCAAGACAGACTGTTTTCAATTTAGCCATGTCTGTAAGCCTTTCAGTAACTGAAAGTTGCCCGGTTGATATCACGAGAAGGTAGACTTAGGCACTTGTGTTACATCACTTTTCAACCATGCTAAGGTACAAATTGATTAAATAGAAACCCCTATACAAACTGACCAATTTAATGGACTTTTTGATACGATATATGTATTTTAAAAACTATTATAGCTGTCAACCTTATACCTGCCACAAGGGACTTTTACTTGAATGTTTACTTTAAGGAAAACTATACAAAACTATTTTCCTTCATCAATTTTATTTTGCAAAAATTTAGTTATTCTTTACTTTTAACAAAAGATAGAGTTTAGTTCTTTTACACTTTAAAACATTGATAATTTTAATTTTCTAAAAAAATTCTTTGATGACTAAATAAAATAATCTTTTTGTATTAAAGATTTTTTCTTCAGTTCTGTTTTGAACTTTATTGAAAATGTCTGGAATTCTTAGAAAGTTAATAAAATTTTATTGCTTTTTTACGCAACATAAAACACAGATTTATCGATTGGTAAATTAAAAAAGAACGCACATGCTTATACCCATGTATAGTTACTTTATTAAATTTGTTTCGTACTAAATTTGCTTGAGCACCTGGTAACAGACTAATAATGCATTTTATATAAAAGATTTTAAATTGCGAATAAAATCCTTTTGCGCAAAAAAACAGTGATGCTACGTTACAGAGTAAAGGAACGACAGAAGCATGTGCCTATATAAGTTAACTCTCCCAAAGTTAACACCAAATTTTTCTTTTCTCACGCTTCTGGCCTGGCAATAAACACAGGTGTCATGATTCGATTCTTAAGAAATGTTTACACTAATTGGAGCGCGCGTTTGCACTAAATGATAAATAATGCAACGCAAGCGTCTGCCACAAAATTAATAGGAATCGAATCACGCCACTTGTTATGTAGAACAATTAGTTTGAATATAAGAAAAAACATTGTGTAGAAATAGTCAGTTCTTTTTATAACTCAATAAAGTGAGGTCGTAAGGACCAAAAAACAAAAAAATAAAAATTTGTTTTTTTTCAAGGTTTTAACATAAAAAACCTTAACTGGCGCCCGAGCATTAAAATAAAAAAATCTGGTGTTTAGGTACCCTAGTAGGAAGCGAAAAGGAGGGCATTACGTGCCAGCCTTCACCAGTACCATAAAGAAAAAATCGTGCGTGTAAAAAAAATTAAGATAAAGCCGTAAAGGATAAGACACGCGTAGATAAAATATAAAGCCGTAAAGGATTAAGATAAAACATAAAGCCGTAAAGGACGTTTCACATTAATACATCCTCAACAGAAAGGCAACAAGGTAGGGATGAAGATAAACAGTTCGGCGAACCAACCGTGTATGAGAGTTAACTTATCTCGAAGTTAACTAAAGTCTTTCCTTTTTTGTTTTTCAATTAAAAGAGTCACTTTTCTTTTTAATTTAATATTTAAACAATTTTATTAAGACTTTACTTTAGTTTAAATTAATTACAGTTTTTATTATATTTAGAGTTTATTAAAATTTATCACAATAAATTTAAATTGAATATGTCTCTTCGCAGCGCGGCAGATCGAGAACCAAAAATATAAGAAGTTATTGCAGCTAGGCAGTTAAAGAACAACTCATAATTATTTGCAAATATTTCAATAACAAGAGCCAAAAATTCCTAACAGTACTGAAATATTTTAACTATGTACATATGTGTGTATATACAATGTTTATTTGTTGCTTTAATACGTGCAATAAATAAACCAGTATTTTGTTGTTGTATGAATTAATGCAGCAAGCATAAAGAGAATTAAAGAACTACATAAACATACATATGTACATATATATGTAGTAATTAAAGGGCTACAAAACAAATATGTATATAAAAACGTAAGTTTCTAAATGGTATGTTCACACTAGCCATTGAATTTAAAAACATATAAATAAATTAAGCAAGATAATAGATATTATAAATTAAGATAAATAGAAACAATAATAAATGGTTTTGATTAGATTTATTCTCCAACATTCTCCCCCACTAAGGACGACAGTACTTAAACCTCGGAGGAATCATCAGTATCGTTTGGTTTGGAGTTTTAATCAGGGTCTAGGAAGCCATCATGCAGAGTTTTTATGTGCTCATCTAGAAATAATAAATTAGTCAAAGGGTTGTGTTTTTTAAGTAAAATTGTGTGTTTTGAACAATAATTTAGGCTAGAATTTTGTATTCTACCACCAACTCTTAGTATTTTAGAGGAAACAAAAAATGGGCATAATTGCGCAACCGCGTTGTTTTTTATAATTTGACCTCTTTTTTGAATTTCATCAAGTTCTTGAGCGAAATCTACCTCTTGCGAAAGCTTTATTAGCCTTAAACGAGCCAACTTGAGTCCTTCGGTTGAAAGGAACCCTGTCATCTTACCGTTACCTTCAGTTTGTGATTTTTTACTGTTTTTAACATTGTATTTAAATCGAAGTATGTATGCAGTAACGCGAACCAGCTTGCAGAGTGAAGAAAATCGTGTAAGCAATTCAGGATAGGCGCTTACGTGTGTTACAACCGAGTGAAGATTTAAAGTTGGGCTTGTATAAATTTCATCAATTTCATCCAGATTTAGCTTAGGTTGTTTGGGCCAAGATTCGGAAGGTCCAGTGAGCCACTTAGGACCATGCCACCAGAGTTCATGTTCAACTAGTTCATTCGATGATATACCACGCGAAGCGCAGTCAGCAGGATTTTCACGTGTAGATATATATCGCCATTGAGAAGTACGAGATCTGCGTTGAATTTCTGCAACTCTGTTTCCAACGTAAATGGGCCACCTAGATGACTGACCTCGAATCCACGAAAGTACAGTCGTGCTATCAGTCCAATAGTATACATTAGAAATCTCTTGATCAAGAGATGAGATTATTCTATCTACCAATTTAGCTAATAAAGTTGCACCACATAGTTCCATTCGAGGAATTGTTAGGCGTTTTATAGGGCCAACTTTTGTTTTTGCTTGTATTAAATACACTTTCGGACCTAAATCTGAAATAGTCTTAGCGTACACTACAGCTGCATACGCGAACTTAGACGAGTCAGAGAAACCATGAATTTCAACTTTTAGGCCGCTGCTAGTTCCAATCCAACGAGAAATTTTTATATTTTCAAGATATTTGAGGTTATTACGATACTTTAACCATCTTTTTTCAATATCGTCAGGCAGACGATCATTCCAGTCAATTCCAAGGAGCCACAAGTTTTGGAATTCAATTTTAGCGAGAATTGTAGTAGGGCAAAGCCAACCCAACGGGTCATAAAGTTTTGCTGAATCCGAGAGCAAACTTCTTTTAGTCACCTCTGACGTATTTTCAAAATTAATTTTAAATGAAAAGCAATCATTTACAGTGTTCCACTCAATACCAAGAGCCTTAACTGTGTTAGGTTGATTAAGTTCGAATGTTTGCAACTTTTCCCTAAACTCCACAGGGATCATATCTAAGAATTCATTCGAGTTTGTTGTCCACTTACGCAAATTAAATTTTCCTTCGCTAAGGAGATTACATAATTGAGTGTGTAATTGGTAAGCCTCTGATACACTATCAGCCCCAGAAATAACGTCATCGACGTAAGTATCTGAATTTAGTACGCTACAAGCTAACGGATATTTGTCCTTTTCATCTGACGCTAGTTGTTGTAAAACCCTTATCGAGAGAAAAGGAGCCGGGGTTGTACCATAAGTAACCGTAGAAAGTTTGTAAACCGAAATATCTTCAGAGCTACTATTTCTCCACAAAATTTGTTGAAATTTATGCTGTTCTTGAACCACAAGAATTTGCCTAAACATTTTCTCTAAATCTGCCCGAAACCCAATTTTAAAACGCCTCCACCGATTTATAATTGTAGGCAAGTCATTTTGCAATGCAGGACCAGCTGCCAGTTCCTCGTTCAACGAAGACTGACCAGACCGCTTACAGCTACCGTCGAAAACAACCCTCAATTTAGTAGTAGAACTACTTTCTCTTAAAACACCATGATGGGGCAAGAAAAATCCATTTTTATCCAAATCGCGTGGATAAGTGCCAACCTTGTTCATGTGTCCAAGATTTTCATACTCTTTCATAAAATCTGTATAAAGTTTGCCAAAGTTTTTATTTATTTTACATTTCGATTCAACATTTTTCAAGCGAGAAAGAGCTGCATAGTCTGTATGAGCGAATACTGGAAGTGGAAGACCCTTGAGAAGCGATTTAAATGGCAGCGACACGGTATAACGACCAGACGAATCACGAGAAGTCGTGTTTTTAAAATGTTGTTCACACAGGATTTCTTCTTCAGTTAAAACCCTCTTTTCTAAAAGTTCTTCTTGTTCCCAAAACAACTGCAACTGCTTGTCTAGGGAGCAAACATTTACCGTAATAGTATGCTGATAAGAATTATCACGAGTAGGGCCAGAAACTATCCACCCGAAATGTGTTAGTTGCAAGAACAAACCATCATCAAATTTATGTTGCTGAGGTAGCACGATATCTCCATAAACGTCTCCTCCTAATAAAAGGTCTATTTCACCAGGTTTTGAAAAATGTGGGTCAGCTAATGGGAATTTCTTTAAATTAGGTAAAAGTTTTTCATTTATACCCATAGGTTGATATCCCGTTATTTTTGGTAGAACTAGAGCCTCACAATCAATTTTAAAGTTAGTTTTAGTTCTTGAGAAAATAGAAAACTTAGCGCAATTATGTGAAACCGTAGGCTTATCTCCACCTACTCCACTTATTTCAACAAACGTCTTTTTGTAGGATAAGTTTAAGGTATCTACCGCCTTTTTAGTGATAAATGTGGCCTGAGCACATTGATCAAGAAGAGCTCGTAAAACAAACTCGCCCTGAGAGGTTTTTAGCACCACACGTATCGTAGCAAGAAGAACTTGAGGCCTTTTGTTACTACTATATATTTTACTATTATCAACTACATGAGCATTTACGTTCTCAAGCACTTGAGAAGATGAGGAGGGTTGCGGTGGCATAACAGGTTCAGGAGCTAAAGTTTCAGATGAACGGTTAGTGAAATAGTCATTATGAACAGTAGTATGGTGATTTTGTTGACAGACTTGACAACGAGAAGTTACATGGCATTTGTTACTAAAATGACCTGGGGTTAAACAATTTCTACATATGCGCTTTGAATTCAACAAATCTCTTTTTTCAGCAGATGCTAGGGCAGAAAATTTGAAACACTTTACGAGAAGGTGACGCTTATTGCAGCAAGGGCAGTTGGAGTCACTATTGGTAGATACAGCATTTGCGTAACGTCGAAAATTAGTTTTACTTTTATTTTGTTGTTGTGGGATCCTTGACTTCGAAAAGGACACACTAGGACTTGAACCAGGCTGGTCAGAAATAGTCTCTAAGGTACGAAAAGTCGCCTCCAAAAATCTAAACAAATCGTCAAGTGGAGGGATCTCAGTTGACGCTTTGAGCGACTGCTCCCATTCTTTACGCGTCTGAACATCTAGCTTATTTACAGTCGTATATATAAGCATAGCATGTTCACCTTCGGTATTTATCCCTAAAGTGCGAAGTAGGGCAATACTAGTACGGGTTGTATCCAAAACCGTTTGGATGCTTTCTGAAGAGCCATCAGAAGCAGGAATTGAAAATAGTTTTTTAAAAATAGTATCAACAATTTTCCTTTTATTATGATATCTATTTTGAAGTGCGGTCCATGCTAAAGCATAGCTTGAATCCGTTGCTGGATATTCATTCACAATATCCAACGGGGTTCCTTTACAAGAACTTTTCAGAAAACAGAATTTTTGAACATCAGTAAGACCAGGGTTATTATGAACTAGTGAAACGAACATGTCCTGATACGACATCCAAGTTAAATAGTCACCAGTGAAAACTGGCAGATCAATTTTCGGTAAACGAGCCTGAACCGAAAAGGTTTCATTTCGAGAATTAGAGGGACCAGCAAACGTACTGGATTGAATTTCAGGAGAACGAGAACCAGAATTCATTAAATCAAGCAACTGGCTTTTTAGAGTAAAAAATTCATCTTGAAATTGAAAGTAAAGATCTTCTTCGAAATACGGAATATCTTCTACATTAAAAGTATTTTCACGGACTACGGAACACAATTCGGAATTTCCTTTTTTAAATTGCAAAAAATTTGATTCTATTTCATCTAGAACCGATTGTGCAAACCCACAAGTTTTATTTTGCTTTAAATCATATAATCTTGCAGTTCGCTTGAAGTTTAAAAACAAATCTTTTTGTTGCTCAATAAGATGGTGAATTTCCGCCATTTTGTTCAAAACTTTTATTCAATTTCACACTTTTAATCTTTACAATAAAATTTCATGCATACATACAGTTTTCCAGAAAACCACAAATTCCAGTAACAGTAACGCAGAGTTCACAACCTTACTTATTTTGTTGCACCAAGTTTCGCTATCCTCAAAGAGCACACACAATTTATTTCCATAAGAAAACACTTCAAAGTAGTCCACGAGCAATAGCTTCCAATAAAACGATTCCAAGTTGATTCACTGATTCACAATTCCTTGTTCCCTGTTCCCGGGTTTCGGCACCAAATAATGTATGAGAGTTAACTTATCTCGAAGTTAACTAAAGTCTTTCCTTTTTTGTTTTTCAATTAAAAGAGTCACTTTTCTTTTTAATTTAATATTTAAACAATTTTATTAAGACTTTACTTTAGTTTAAATTAATTACAGTTTTTATTATATTTAGAGTTTATTAAAATTTATCACAATAAATTTAAATTGAATATGTCTCTTCGCAGCGCGGCAGATCGAGAACCAAAAATATAAGAAGTTATTGCAGCTAGGCAGTTAAAGAACAACTCATAATTATTTGCAAATATTTCAATAACAAGAGCCAAAAATTCCTAACAGTACTGAAATATTTTAACTATGTACATATGTGTGTATATACAATGTTTATTTGTTGCTTTAATACGTGCAATAAATAAACCAGTATTTTGTTGTTGTATGAATTAATGCAGCAAGCATAAAGAGAATTAAAGAACTACATAAACATACATATGTACATATATATGTAGTAATTAAAGGGCTACAAAACAAATATGTATATAAAAACGTAAGTTTCTAAATGGTATGTTCACACTAGCCATTGAATTTAAAAACATATAAATAAATTAAGCAAGATAATAGATATTATAAATTAAGATAAATAGAAACAATAATAAATGGTTTTGATTAGATTTATTCTCCAACAAACCGACATACATTTTTTAGCATGATTAGCTCTTCGTTGCCATATTTCGAGGTTAAAACGGAGAGCGGAAACATTTTAAAATTTTTAGTAGACACGGGTTCAGGTAAAAATTATGTTAAACCCGAGTTAGCAAAAAAGCGTATACCAAATAAAAGCCCATTTTTTGCAAGATCAATTGTAGGAGATATAAAAATTAGTGAACACACATTCGTTAAACTTTTCGAATTAGATAATAATATAAAATTTTACCTAATGCCCTCTTTGGAAACATTCGACGGCATCTTAGGGAACGATACGCTTAGGGAAATAGGAGCAGTTATTTTTACCAGCGAAAATATTATGACACTAAAAAATGGCTTCAAAGTAAGTCTAAAGCAGCTACCGACACAGTGCGTAAATGCAATAAAAATTGATGAAGAAAATTTGTCAACTGAGCAAAAGAAAGGTATGAAGAAAATAGTAAATACATACTATAAGCTTTTTGCCGAACCTAACGAAAAGCTTACGTATACAACTAAAGTAGTGGGCGAAATTAGAACCACAACAAACTCGCCTGTGTACACAAAGTTCTACCCTTACCCCGCTTCGCTTAAAGCCGAAGTGGAGAGTCAAGTAGAAAAACTTCTGGAAGATGGTATAATAAAACCATCTCGATCACCATTTAACTCTCCTGTATGGATAGTTCCGAAAAAACCGGACTCAGCTGGTAACAAGCAATACAGGATGGTCATAGATTACAGGAAGTTGAATACAATAACAATTCCTGATAAATACCCAATCCCGGAGATTTCAGAGGTTATCTCTCAGCTAGGCAGCAGTAATTTTTTTTCTGTGCTCGATTTAAAAAGTGGGTTCCATCAGATCCCATTGAAAAAATCAGATACCGAAAAAACTGCATTTAGTATAAACAACGGTAAATACGAGTTTACACGTTTACCCTTCGGGCTAAAAAATGCGCCATCGATTTTTCAACGCGCACTTGATGATATCCTACGGGAATATATAGGAAGATGTTGCTATGTCTACATAGACGATATCATCATTTTTAGCAAAACGGAAAAAGAGCATTTCGAGCATTTAAGCCACATCTTCGAAGCATTAGAAGAATCCAATATGAAGGTGCAACTGGACAAATGCAATTTTTTCAAAAAAGAAGTTGAGTTTTTAGGGTACATCATTACACCTCATGGTATAAAAACTAATCCAGCAAAAGTTAAAGCTATAGAAACTTTTCCAGAGCCACAAAATCTTAAAGAACTACGTAGGTTTCTCGGCATGTCAGGGTACTATCGACGATTTATTAATGACTACTCCAAGCTTGCAAAACCCCTGACATCCCTTCTAAGAGGGGAAGGAGGACGAACGTCCAAAAATAAATCTGCAAAACTAGAGATACGTTTAAACAAAGAAGCGAAAGAATCTTTTATCAAAATCAAAAACTCGTTTACTTCCGAGGACGTTGTACTCGCTTATCCGGATTTTAGTAAAGATTTCGAGCTGGTGACAGATGCCTCGAACTTTGCTATTGGTGCGGTTTTATCGCAAGATGATAGACCCATCTCTTTTATTTCCAGAACGTTAAGCAAAGCGGAAGAACACTATGCCGCTAACGAGAAAGAAATGTTAGCCATAGTATGGGCCTTGAACGCATTAAGAAACTACTTGTATGGGTCAGCCAAAATTAAAATATTTACGGACCACCAACCATTGACCTATGCATTAAGCAATAAAAATAATAATAGTAAAATGAAAAGGTGGAAAGCTATACTCGAGGAGTATAATTATGAGATGTTTTACAAACCAGGGAAAGTAAATGTGGTAGCCGATGCTTTGTCTAGGATAGCGCAACCGGAGCTATATACATTATCGGTAGCCACGCATTCGGATGAAAGTTCGTCGCATAATCTAATATATAGCGTGGAGTCACCAATAAATGCGTTTAAAAACCAAATATTTTCAAACAAAGACGTAGTGTCCTCATATCATTTTAAAATAATCTTCCCCACGTACCACCGTCACATTATTACGGAACAAGACTATAGTGAACAAAAATTGATATCGATTTTGAGAAGATACCTAAATCCGTCGGTAATTAATTGTATTAAAACCGAAGAACATACTATGGGAAAAATACAGGAACTCTACCCATTGCATTTTGACAAATACAAAATTAGATTCACCCAAGTTCAGGTGGATGATATAACTAGTGAGGAAGAGCAGGAAAACATCATAGTAAAGATTCATAACAGAGCTCACAGAAATTGTAAGGAGAATAGGGCTCAAATTCTAGAAAAATACTACTTTCCTTCCATGGCAAAAAAGATAAAGAATGTAATAAAAAGGTGCATAATCTGCAAGGAAAACAAATATGATAGGCACCCAATGAAGCCTCAAATTCAACCTACCCCCATACCAAAATATCCTGGTCAACTAATACATCTACACATTTTGATGATTGGAAAAGAATTGGTACTTACAGCTATTGATAAATTTTCTAAGTACGCTATGGCGAAACCCATTAGATCAAGAGCTGCAGAAGATATACGACAACCATTAAGAGACATTATTTTTTCAGTTTTCCCTGAAACATTAGTCATGGACAACGAAAAGTCATTTTCTTCAGAATCTATCAAATTCATGATTGAGAATGAATTCGGTATAGAAATTTTCAAAACAGCACCGTATACAAGCTGCTCCAACGGACAGGTTGAGCGCTTCCATTCAACGCTACAGGAGATCATGCGTTGCATCAAAAGGGAACAAAAACCCCGATCGTTTCAGGAGTTACTAGAAAATTCCGTAAAGGAATATAACTACTCGGTTCACTCAGTCACAGGCAGGAGACCTATGGAGGTGTTTTTCGGTAGAAGAGTGAGTAGCGACCCAACATTGCTAGCAAAAGACAGAGAGGAAACAATGAAAAAAATCCTTGAAAAACAAAAAACTGATCTGGAATACCACAATAGAAATAGATCAGCTCCAAGGGAATATGTAGAGGGAGAGGAAATATTCGTTAAAATAAATAAAGGGTTAGGAAACAAGTTATCCGCTAAGTTTAGAAAAGAAATAGTAGCTCAAAACTATAATACGACAGTAAAAACTAAGTCAGGAAGAATTGTTCACAAAAATAATATTAAACAGTCCTGATGAGGTCAAGTTCCTTTGCAAATAAATCTTTTCTCTTTCAATTTTTTTTACAGGACAGAAAATGCTAAATTTTGCAATTTTGACATTTTTAATGGCAGTGACTGCACAGCACCTCGACGTACAGGACCTAACTAACAACAATGGCTACATACCTATTAAGACAGGAGAACTAAAGGTAATTGGACACTACGATAAAGTCCTACATTTTATAAATCTGACGGCGTACGAAGAAACAGTAACGTTACTGTCAGACAACCTAAGCGCACTAAAAACCATTACATTTGAGGACAAACAACTTTTAAACACACTTAACAAAAATTTCATTTTATTAAAAGCAAAAATAGATAACTTACATATCCACTCCAAATCAAAACGAGGACTCATTAACGTACTAGGAAAGGGCCTAAAATATATTGCAGGTTCCATGGACAGTGACGACGAACTAGAAATTAGGGACGCAATAAACAGAATACACGACAATGAACAAACGATTAACAGTACGGTAGGCAAATTAACACATATAAATAACTTTATGACTGAACAAATTGGGAATATTACGAAACACATAAACAAACGACAATACGTTATTAGTAGGTATATTAATGTATTTAAAAGCGAGACTCAAAATAGAATCAAAACTTTGGAAGACGAAGTTCAATTTATTGAACAGACATACAGCCTAAACAATGATATAATACTTTTAACAAATCATATTAACGACATTGGACAAATCATATTTTCTTGCAAACTAGGTGTTATTCCGACAGACATTTTAACACAAAAGGAACTCCATTTGATTAGCGACTTTGACAGTTATACAAATACAAAAGTGGCAGTACTTTTCCAACATAATAACATAATTCTTACCTTATTCATACTTCAATTCTCCTCTAACACCCTAACCAGGATAAAATTTGAATCCTTGCCAGATATTTTGAATAAATCAGTAATTTTAAATCCATCAGAAATATTAGCAGATAGCTCTGATAAAGTTTATGATATAAATGTGAAAGACAATTTAGAAAAAAACTTGATTGCGTTAGATAATAAGTGTATTGAAAACATTTTACAATTTAAAGAAGCTCAATGTAATTTAGAAATTTCAGAAAAAGCTAAAGTAGTAGAGATTGTTCAAGGAATAATAATATTTAAAAACTTCAAAGGGAATATAACCCATGATTGTAATAAATTGAAAGTAATGCAAAAAGGAACATTCCTTATTAAATTTGAAAATTGTAAAATTAATGTTTTAAATAAAACCTATACAAATGTTAACTTAAAAATTTATGAAACGCTTGTTTTGCCAAATTTAGTAACGAAAATCAAAGAAAAGAATAATGTAACAGAATTTGATTTGAAAATTGAAACCTTACACTTAAAACAGATGAAGTATGAGGAGAACATTCGAATATTAGTTGATAAGAATAAAGAAATGCATGTATTTAGTCTAAGTTCAGATATATCAATTATAATTTCTATTATTACCATAACAATAATTTTTGCATGTATAATTAAGTCTAGACGAATATCATACATTGTATCCGAACCAACAGAATATGGTCAAAACACAAAGGCTGGGCTATTTCTGCAGATTACAACAACACAGTGAAACGCTCGATTGGGGACAATCGACTTAAGAGGGGAAGAGTTAACTCTCCCAAAGTTAACACCAAATTTTGCTTTTCTCACGCTTCTGGCCTGGCAATAAACACAGGTGTCATGATTCGATTCTTAAGAAATGTTTACACTAATTGGAGCGCGCGTTTGCACTAAATGATAAATAATGCAACGCAAGCGTCTGCCACAAAATTAATAGGAATCGAATCACGCCACTTGTTATGTAGAACAATTAGTTTGAATATAAGAAAAAACATTGTGTAGAAATAGTCAGTTCTTTTTATAACTCAATAAAGTGAGGTCGTAAGGACCAAAAAACAAAAAAATAAAAATTTGTTTTTTTTCAAGGTTTTAACATAAAAAACCTTAACTTATATACATTTAGCTCTAGTATAAAATAATTTTAATTTTTAGTTATAAAGCTTTAATTAATTGCTACACAAAATAACATTCAAGGAAATACTATTTGATTAAAGGGTTGTTGTATGTTTAGTTTGTCTATATGATTAATTCTGAGATTACGGGCTGGTTTCGACCTAATTTTCGCCGTCGAAGTTTTTTTGCAAAATAACATATTTGAACTAGGTTATTGCATATATTAAAATTACAACTACTGAATGATCATAGGTGTACCTTAATTTTTTTTATTTTTACACCGAATTATAAAAAGTTTATAAAATATGTCCCCAGACGACAAGTAAACCCTTTCTTTTTTTTATAATGAATTGCTTAAATTCAATTCCATTACGAAGCTTAAAAAAATCTTTTTGCCAGTTTAGTTGCAAGTTTTCATTGCTATGACAAAAGTCATTCCCTTGACTGAATACATAAAAACTCCCTGTAATGGAAATTTAATTTCTCACTTTTAAGAAATTGGCATGAATCGAGAGTTGGAATTAAAAGTGAATTCAAACAAGTAAGAGCGCTATATTCGGCTGTGCCGAATTTTATCTACCCTTCGAATTGGCCTTTCGAAACCCCAAACTTTTTTTATTTTCATGAAATTTTTTATTTATGAAATATTTCTAATTTTAAAATAGGGGTCAGTGTCATATTCTAATCCTCTCCGGGTGACTACCGGGAAGTTAAAGGTGGTTTTACCCTAATTTTTCAAATTTTGTATGGAAACCCCTTAGGGGTTGAAAAAGGGGGTAAGTAAGTTCTAGGAAAATTTTTTCAAGGAAAAATGAGTTGGGGTCAGTCCTACATTTGCCCTACCCACGGGCACTCTGGAAGCGGTAGAAGGGGGTTTTTTACAAATTCCCAAACTTTGTATTGGATATCGCCCCATAAGGCGATGGATGATAGGAGGAAGTATGTTTTAGGAATATATTTGGGAGAGGAAACAAATGAAGGTCGGTCGTACACTTTATTTCTCTAAGACCGACTCTTGGGGAAGTTATAGGCGTGTTTATATAATTTTTGTAAATTTTGTATTGCAACCCGCTTAGGCGATGGAGGTAGCGGGTAAGTATGTTCTAGGAATTATTTGGGTAGGGGAAATTAATAGGGATCGGTTGTACACTTAATTTCTCTAAGGTCGACTCTGGGGAAGTTAGGGGCATTTTAACAGAATTTTTGTAAATTTTTAAAGGCAACCTTCATAGGCGATAGAGGTAAGTATGTCCTAGGAATTGGTTTGGAGGGAAACTAATGGGGCCGGTCGTACACTTTATTTTTCTAAGGCCTTTGGCTCTTTGAGAAGTTATGGACGTTTTTACATCATTTTTGTAAATACTGTATAGCAACCCCCTTAGGTGATGGAGATAGGGGCTAAGTATGGCTTTGAAATATGTTTGAGGGGAAACACTAATACGGGTCTGTAATAATTTTATTCCTCTAAGGTTTAAACCCTATAAGGCTGGAGATAGTGTGTAAGTATGTTCCACAAAAAAGTTTAGGAGGAAAAGTTAGTGAGAGGTGGTGTTACATTTGACTTTTGTAGGAGCACCCTGAAATCTGTAGAACCGTTAAAAAATTTTTGGAAAAAATTAAACTTTGTATGGCAGCCCTGTTAGGAGGCGGAGAAAGGGTGTGAATATGTTTCAATCAAATGTTCGTGCAGAAAAATAATGGGGCTCGGTATTACATTCCACTTGTGTAGGGGTGATTCTGGGGCAGCTGAGAAGGTTTTTATGTACAAATTTAAGAGAAATAACTTGCCACCCCCACCCGGAGGTCTATAGGCCCATTGTAAGTCCCTTCGAAAGAGTCAAGTGGAGAAAAAGAAAAAAAAATAAAAGGTAAGAAGAAAAAAAAGCCAGAGTGCCGTCTGGAAGAAGTCTAAGGAAGTCAGTAGTCATTGGCGCTGTATCCCCTAACTGTCGAGCCACCCAACACCCTTGACGAATCCTATGATGCTCCCCAGCTCAGCCAGAGACCTTACCAAGTCCTCCCTCCCAACCACCTGTTTCGGCAGATCTGCAGCCCAGGGCAGTGGCAGACAAGACGTTCTACTCTCTATATCTCATCCTAATCCCCGCATACCTTGCAGAAATCTGGTGAGTTTCTCTTCCATTTGATCGTCATATACCTTACATCGCAGTGCCCTGTGAGAGTCCCAATAATGCACCTTAGAACCCCCCTGCTCTCCTTGAGCAGCAGGTCATTTGCACACATATGTATGTATACATGTATGTATTTATATATGTTTAAATGTACATACATAGAAACATACATACTAAAAGCATTTTTATTATAAGGTTTACAGTACGAAATAACTCATTCGGCTGGATCGGATGGCTGGGCATATAAAAAGACCAATGTGAAGGGTATTTAAGATTTGGCATAGCCGAATATAGCGCTCTTACTTGTTCAAATTTGGGCGTTTTAGTTCTTTATAAATATCAAGTTATTTAAAATAATTAAACCCGTTCTCAAGAAAAGTAAGTAAGTTGTGTAAAATACACCTAATCCTAAAGTTAAATTGCGATGTGATGTTATGTACTTTTAGATCTTTGACGACGGCATCGAAGTGTATTAAAAAAGGAATAAATAATTATGTTTGTGTTCACATTCTACCAATACTTCTAAATGAAAATGTAAACAAAACAAAGAACGTCTAATCGTAAGAAAACTTGATAAACATTTTCTAAACTTGAACATTTGCACTTCAATTGTTACCTTAAAGGCGATTGACAAACAAATGAAAATAGTTTTCCCTTCTACATTTGCTTTATATTTTAAAACTGACACAACATACGTGGTAGGGGTATTATGCGTTTGTGCAGATGTTTGTAACACCCAAAAATTATGGTCTGAGACCCAACTTCAAGTATACTGATGGACACAGAATCTCTTCCTGAGTCGATTAGGGCATGTTCTTCCGTCTATCTGTCCGCCCGGCTGGGTGTCCATGCATTCTTGTAATTAAAGTACAAGTCGCAATTTTTGATAAGATTTGGCACAGATAAGTTTTGAGCACTTTGGGCTATAATTGACTCGAATATTACTGTATTTTAACCAAATTTTTACATATGTGTCTGACTTTATTCCACTAACTAGTGTAGCGAACAAAATATGATAGGTCCATGGTGTAAAAAGCCCCCATGCATATAACCCTCAGGAAAAGGCATTTTACCTTCTCAAAATTTTGCACGCATGTTTATTTTTATGCCGCCAACTATTATACTAAATACATACATATATTTTTTTCAAAAAGCCCAATAAAAATGTGGTGTAGGGTATAATATGGTCGGGCTTGACCGACTATAACTTTTTTACTTGTTTTTTATATAAATTTTACACAATAAAAGAGTGCGTGGGAAAGTCTTTTAGAAAATAAATCACGGCGGCTACTGTGTACTTTTGGTGTTAAACTTTAGTTGCTAAAGAAGTTTAACTATTTCACACATTTTGTACGTAAACAAGACACTAGCAAGCTTACTAGTTGTGTAACTACTACATACATAAACTTATAAAACTTCGAAGTGGAGTTGACAAATCGATATTTAAAGTCAATATTAATAAGTTCATTCGTTTACTTTCCCAGTAAAGTCCAGTAACTTAGCAAATACTGAGTAATTTTACCAAATTTCTCTCACTTAAAATTATTTAAGTAAAAAGTACGCGAACGGAAAATTTTACAAAAAGTTTACCTACTTAAAACAGCTGATAGATTAAAATATATTGCAATAACTTGATTACTCGAAAAATGCATTAAATTTTTTTAAGCAAAAACAAACTGACTTTTGAGAGTGGGGTTAACTTGGTTTTGGGGTTAAAATCTATTTCGATCACCACCACAAACAATGAGCTTGCTCCCTATGGCAAAATTTTTTTTTCAGAAATGCTACCTTTACTTTGAGCACACGAATATATGGACACCCAGCCAGACAGATATGCTTAAATTGGCTAAGGAAGTGATTCTGAGTCTGTCGGTATAATTTAAGTTGAGTCTCAGACTATTCTTTTGTACGTTACCTGGAGCAATACATACTGCTAGGGAAAGACTTAGCGTTAGTAAAAAAAACATTAATATTTAATTTTGGGTAATAAGTGACTGCACCGAGTACCCAAGTAAAAAGTAAATATTAAGAAGAAAAAGCCGCAACAAAATTGATTTGGATATTCTAAAATGTGTTCGAAACTAAACATCCGTATAGGTCGGGACCGTGTCATGGAAGTAGCTTTTAACAGAATTGCGTAATACTCTTTCCTTTCTCAAACACAAGTTAGGGTGAAGAAATCCTGGCTTTTTTAACATTTAAAACAAACTTATATCTTCTTCATCTTTGCTTTCATATGACGATTCTATTAGATACAATACTGCATTTTGCAAAACATAGCCATGTCTGGTTACATTTACTCTTTCCCCTAAACTTAAAGTACTAGCTATATTTCTTAGCTGTTCCATTGTTTCGCCTGTGAACATTAAATTACTTTTTATACCATTTTAATTTTTCTCGTTATTTAATTTGTTGGCTGTTTGTTATTTCATTTTTTTGTTTACATCAGAAAACATATGTTTTATTTTACTAGTAATTTTTACTAGTAAAATTTTGTCCAGTAAAAATTTTTAAATACTCAGTAAGACAACTGTCACTTTGCGCTCTCAATTTGTGTTCTCATTTACTGGATTTTGTGTAAACGAACGCAATCCAGTAAAAATATTCAAAAATTTTTAAAAACTTTGAGTAAACGAATGAACTTAATATATAGAAGCAGAGAAAATACTAATTTTGTTTAGTGTACGGTAGCTGCACAGCATAATTAAGTTAGTTTAAACTCTTTCTAAACTTTAAATGCAAATACTACGTTTTGAAACAAAGTTCTTTTTAGTATATGTTAAAAATAAAATATGCGTATTTACCCAGCAAAAACGTACATTGCTTTGTAATGAGTTAAAATTCTAAAAACTGTATCGGCACTATTTACTCGTTAGCGTTTTAACTCATTATTTCAACAAGGTACTTACCATGTTCGCTTACAAAGAGGTATTTAAATAAGCTATTAAATTAGTGGCATTAAAATAACTTTTTACTGTTAAGGGATCCAAGAACTTATTGTCGCTTCTTAAATTTTTTCTTAGATTTTGGGGTTAAAACTGCTTTAAAATATTAAACTAAAATAAGATAAAAAAATTATAAAACTAAGACCATCTGCTTGAATTTTAGATTAGAAATAACTCATTATCTAACAACTGCTAAGTAATGTAGATCATATATAAAAGTCATTGAAAAGTAAGTTGTTTTGCAATGATTTCTAACTACCAAGTTTTTGCTGGGACTGACATAGTCCGGCATCAAGTGCTTTCTAACGTTGAGAACATTATTTATATTAATTTACGGAAAAATTATTGCACTCTAAAAATTATTTATTAAAATTAACTGGAAATGCTATTAAAATAACTGAATATTCTTTAAAACCCGTCCAACAAGATATTCATTAAAATTAACGCAATATTTCATATAAATTCATACATTAAAAAATTAACTTGAATAAACTTCTAAATTTAACTAGATTTTCTGTCATTTACAGCAAAACACAAAGTGTAAGAAAAAACAGTAAATTTTTTCAAAAACAGTCGAAATTTAAAATTCTATGTATAGATTTTGTTTAAATTTTTTTTTATAATATTAGATTTTTGAAGAGGCTGCTCATTGATTGTATCATAGCTCCGAAAGAACTTATCCGATTAAAAAAAAAAACACCGAAAGACAATAAAAACATTTTTAAGCTTAAATATTAATTGTTTAAATATTAACCAGGTTCAAAATTATTTGTTTCATAATAATAAAAAATAAAAATTTTTGGGCAACATTAGGAAAATTTTGAATTTTTGAAAATTAATTACAAATAAAAAGTGGCAAAACTTTCGATTGTTATTACACAATTATAAAACTTTAGATATTTTAATTTTTAATAAGAAGGTCTTACCTCACATTTTTCCATAATTTACAGCTACTGGGCTGCCACTGTAGTTAAAATTTTTAATAATTAAAATTAGTGTTGTGTAAAAAAAATTGTTACAAAATTGATAAGGTTATGCTTATTTAGATATTTTATAACCTTTCGAAAAATAAAAATTTTTTGATTTAAAAAAAAACAAAAAATACTTTTCATGATTTCGGTTTAAATATGTAATTAAAAAACCGCAGACTATAGAGTATTTAAACAAAATTTTATAACTTTAAGTTAAAACGGTTTTTTCCACTTCTTTAGTATTTTTTGTAACAAAATTGGACTATTTGATCGCAAATTAAAATAAAATGGCTTGGGCAGTCCTTAATAAATTAAAATTTTGTTAAAATCAGGTAACTTATCTTTATAATTAATAAAACCGACATTGATCCAGTTTGAAACCATTGAAAATTGTAAAAATAATACTCGTATCCACACAGCTGAGAGATAATTTTGTTGTTAATCTTGAAGTGGCTTTAAGAATGTCGAGGGATATACTTTTAAAAGTTTTAAAACTATATTGTTAATATTTTAAAAGCTTGTAAGAATTGTAACAGGTATATGTTCTCAAATGCAAACAGTAACTAAAGCTGTTAAGAAAACACCTGAATATGCAACTTAAATTGCCTATGCTCGCTCTGAACTCTTAAAAATTGATTTAATTCCACATAAGTTATAGCCTTATGTGAAAAAACGCTTGTCAATTTCTTTCGAATAAACTTAGGTAACATATCTATTTCAAAAACTTTTGTTCGCCTATACACAGTAAAACGCTTACATTCTTCTGTTGCGGCCCAAAATGTGTTTATTATTTTTTTCTTAAAGTTTTGTATTGATATTTCTTAAGTTACTATAATGTAATTGCTCCCAACGGTATACACTGTCTTTGTTGATGGGGATTTTTTAATTTTTTATTAAAAAGTTTTTCTTGTAAAGTAATAAAAGTTTTTCACTTTTTTGATAATGTGTATCTCTATCAATGTATAAATTTGTTGAGGGACATAATTAGTTTCTTAATTAAAATTATTATAAAATTAGCACCTATTGAAAGAAGGCAGATCACATATTGCTATTGAACGGCAAAATTAAGTTGTCTAAGATCTAAAATTAATGAAACAATTTGATTGATATTAAAATAAATTTTCTTGAATTATCCTAAACTTAACTTGACCAGCTTGCCCTTTATGTATGTAGAATGCAAAGAAAAAGCAATATATACACACATATGTATATGTCTAATATAACAAAATCAAAACTTATATAAAAATATATTTTATTTGAATTGTTTTTTGCGACATAGTATTAAGTAAACACACATATGCGGAAAACATGAGTTTTTCATGGAAATGTTTGTTATTTTCTATTGTTTATAAGCCAAAGTAAGAACATATTTATATACATATGTTCTCACATTCAAACATACATACTAAAGCCCTAATAGTCACGTTTTAAATTAACTTAAACAATCTTAATGTTATACTCGTACAACTGTTAAACCAATCGTCAGTAAGTTTGTGTTTTTCTGTTTGTTTAGGCATTAATAACAACATCAACACGCATCCTTTAAATAAATGTAGATATATTTAAATAAGTACATATGTACATTTGTATAAATATACTTTCAACTAAACTGTTTGAATAATCTTTGGGAGCTAATATTACTTATATGTATATTTTTATTAAGTTTATTCTGCTGAGTTTTAAGTTTAATTTAAGCCATCCATGTAAAAAAGTATAATCAGGCCGACGCACAATGTCAGATTTGGAGATTTTAGCGGAATATAATAAAAACAAGTAAGAGCGCTATATTCGGATGTGCCGAATCTTATGTTCCCTTCACATTGGTCTTAAAATATACCCAGCCGAGTAATTTTGTACTGCAAATAATATAATAAAAAACCTTGTGCGAGTTTTAAAGTTCATAGAAAAAATAACAAAATTTTAACGTTCGTGTGAATAATAGAAATAGATGAAGAAGATTTGAGGTAGAGAGTTGTAAAAGTTTTCGACATTATTCATATTTAAAGGTTAATAAAACTTATTAAATGTTCTAGTCCCCCTGCTCTTCTCCAACTTTTTCTCCAAAATGTATGAATTATTTGATTATTACTTTTTGTAGAATATTCGAAGTCGATAGCTGTCATAGTTTTCCAGAAGTAGCGTATCGAAAATTTTATAAAAATTGTTAATTTGTATGGGAGCTACCCCTTCTTCACCCCCCATCCGAAAATTTTTTTCTTCAAAGCGTAGCCCTTGATGTCCAATCACTTTTTGTAGAACATTTGATTTCGATATCTGTTATAGTTTCCGAAATATAGCATATCGAAAATTTCATACAAATCGTTAATTTGTATGGGGGCTACCCCTTTTTTTGCCCCCACTCAAAAAATTTTTTCTTTAAAGCGTAGGCATTCTTACCCAATTACTTTTTGTAAAACATTTCGTTTCGATATCTGTTATAGTTTCCGAGATATAGCGTATCGAATATTTTATAATAATTGTCGATTTGTATGGGGGCTACCCCTTTTTTTGCCCCCATTCAAAAAATTTTTCCTTTATAGCGTAAGCCTTCTTGCCCAATTACTTTTTGTAGAACATTTCGTTTCGATATCTGTTATAGTTTCCGAGATATAGCGTATCGAATATTTTATAATAATTGTTAATTTGTATGGGAGCTACCCCTTTTTTTGCCCCCATTCAAAAAATTTTTCCTTTATAGCGTAGGCCTTCTTGCCCAATTACTTTTTGTAGAACATTTCGTTTCGATATCTGTTATAGTTTCCGAGATATAGCGTATCGAATATTTCATAAAAATTGTTAATTTGTATGGGAGCTACCCCATTTTTTGCCCCCACTCAAAAAATTTTATCTCTACAGTGTAGGTCTTTGCGTACAGTTAGTTTTGTTAGAACATTTTAAGTCGATAGCTGTTATAGTTTACGAGATATAGCGCATAAAATATTTCACTAAATTTGTGAAAATGTAGGAAATATACCCCTTCCCTTGGTCCTATCTAAAAAAAACTTTTTCCATTATTTAGGTCCCTTCTTTAGGAGTATCCGTGTCAAGTTTTGTGGCAAGAGTGAGAATACTTACTGAGATATATAGGGATATATGCACGGATTTTGTCCTAAAAAAATGGGTTGGTTTGGGTTTTCGCTTATATCTCGGTCAATAGTGAACCGATTTTGCTGATTTTAAATGGCGATTGTCTCCAGGATATTTCTAATAGTTTGACACCATTAACTGGTCTGTATCTTTTTATTTGACTCCGGAAACTTGATTTCAACAGACGGACAGACGGACATGGCTATATCAACTTCTCTATCTATAAGGATCCAGAATATATATACTTTATGGGGTCGCAAATGAATAATAAAGAAATTACAAACGGAATGACAAAGTGATATATACCCTATCACTATGTGAAGGGTATAAAAATGTGTTTATTTAAAGAAAAAAAGTACCAAAAGCTATATTCCTGGTAATAACAAAAATAAATTGATACTTACATACATACATATAGGCAAAATATGTAAACAAAGGCTTTTTCATTCATTATTATTGTAAGTAAAATCCAGGGCAACTAAAAATATGATCTGTGGGTCGCATTAACCTGTAATGTTGTTATTCTTCGGCTTCAGGACTTTTGCAAAATTTTGTCATCTATTTATCATATTTTGGCTATAGCAGCAAATTTGACATATTTTTCCTTTAAGAGCATAATTTTCTGTAAAAGCTGTTTAAAAATATTTTTTAAGTTTTTTATATTTAGTTTGAAAAAAAGGTTATACAATTTAAGTGTTATTATCGCCTTTGTTAGTGTTTGCTGTTTTATTTAATTATTTATTTTGGTGCAAAAATGATTATTTTTATCATTCTTTTCAGAACTTTTGCAAACTTTTAAGGACATATTTTTCATATAACAGCATATTTTGACATATTTTTCGCTTATAGGCATATTTTTGTATAACCCGTTTTTAAAACATTTTTTGAATATTTAATTTGCAAAAGCCTAACAAAATTCTTTCGAGTTTTCATTGTTAGCTTTTGTTTTTATATTTAATTTTTTATTTTGAAGCTAAACCTATTCTGGTTTGTTTCGTTTAAAGACTGGTATTTTAACACTATTTAACTTTATTTTGGTTTGCCCTTTTTTTATTTTGTATCGGAAAATTAACCCCCTTATTTCCTAAAACGCAACGCCATAAAACAAAAACAAAATGTATGGGAAAGTTTTTTAAATTTTAATTTTTTCCATACAATTGTTTGCATTATTATGCGTTGCGTTTTACGTAATTAGGCCCTAAGAATCTATTGATTTTGAATATAAACCTTTAAGCTTAATTGGAACCGATATTTCTGACACATAATTAAGGTGATATTTTTTTATGCTTACTTTCATTTAGAGGTCAAAAATAAAATAATTTGACAAAAAGCAATTTTCTCCTTCTTGCCTTATTTTGCTTTTTTGAAGAGTACGAGTCTAGAAATTTAAAAATAAGGACTTATAATCCTCACGAGGCCTGAAGGCAATAAGCTCAACAAGAAGTACTTTTTCATATTTTTTGTAATATTTTGCATTTTTTTTAAATTAGGGAATATTATACCAGGTTAAATTTGAGAATCATGAAGACCATGACATTATGAATCCTTCTCATTAACGGCCTATACAAAAACTTTTATGATTAAGATTCTAAATACAAAGTAATATTCTTTTAAACTGTATTAAAGCAAGAAGCCATACAGTAAGCCAAAAAGACTTTTGAAATGTATGCATTTAGGTACAGAGTAAAATTTTCTTTAATGATAAAAGTTCTTCTTCAGCACTCCAAAATATAATTTAAAGTACGCTTACAAAGAAGCAAGTTAACTGATTATTTTAATAAAATAAGTTTTATAAAAAAAATTAGTTTTAATTGTAGATTAAAATTTAAATTTTTTTAATAACTTCCTTTTAGTAAGAAATAAACGCTAAAGGATGAAGCGACCCACACACCTTTACGCATGAAAGTGCAAGTTCCACAACATGTGTTTTCTTCTCTATTTGTGCTAAAAGTTTTAATTCAAATCCAAGAGTTATAGTCATCTGTTGTTTAGTTAAAATTATGCATTACTTTTCTCTTAACGTACAATAAAAAACAAAATTGTGTTTAAAAATAGTCAACTGAGAGTTTTTTACATAACTTTTCTTTTAGTTTTTTTAAGCTCACCAATATAATATTGCTGATGGTTATATATTTTACTACACTTTTCTACAACTTTTTTGTACTTTTTTGTACTTATTCCAAAAATTTATAAAGAAATTTGTTTTAAAATTGCTACTTGTGTATAAATTATTCTAAAATAAAGTTAGGCAAGGAAAGCCATGACAAAGCATTATGGAAAATAATTCGCAAAAAGCAAAAAAAAAAAAAATTATAAATACATAAAAGCAAAAAAAAAGAAAAAAATTAAAATTATTTTAATATTTTGTTGTTGGTCAAAAACTGCCAGACAAAAAATTTTTGTTTTTATTGTTGAAAATAAATTTTTTATTTTACGATAAGAATAAAAAAAATGGCCATAATAATTGTCTACGAAATCCTTCATTACATTTCATAATCATATTAAATGTTATTAAATGATAAAATTAAACTGATAAACCCCAGAGCATGTTATGAAAGTCCGTTGCATATTTTGTTGTTTAAAAGCATCAAAATGCTTGCAAATATTTGACGCAATTTCAACTTGGAAAAAAACCACATCATATCAAGTACATCTTCATATGAGAAGATATATTTCTGCAGAACATACAATCGTATAAATAGTATGACGTTTTATTTTGAAAACCCTACACTTTTGTAGGTGGTAAGGGTAATACAACTATGTTTACACCTTATTAAAAAGAAACACTGTTTGACTTTAAATAAACTTTTGAGCAAAAAAAAAAAAATAAATTAATAAATATGAAACTCAGCCTTTAAGTACATACATATATAAAAAGTCCCTTTAAATTACTTAAACAAAACAGTGGGTCTCTTATTTAGTGTTTTTAAACGAATCTGTATTTCAAAAACCCTGGTTTTTAATACTTCTGCATTTTACAAATATTTAAGACTATTAAAACGATTAGTATAAAAAAATGTTTCCAACTGAGATCAATTATCAGGAGTTTTATGGCAGACTAGCAATTACCCCGCTACCTCGTAAGCACAGTTAAAATAATTTTTAAAGAAAGCGTATTTTACCTCAACCTGTTTAAAAGAATTTTATTTTATATTTAAAATTTATATAATTTTAAATTGGAAAGAGAAGAAATCAAAAAGTACCAAAATGTAAAAAAAAGTGAAAATGTACAAAAGTGTCTTTTGTCCGTTTTGTTTGCCTTTGATCTCTATATGGATCTTTAGTACTTTATTTTTATACTCTAATCTCCAAAGTTACAAGAACGTTAAGAGTACTTTTGAGCACTTAATTGATTTCCGAACTTCAAGTAGCCCTTAATTTCAAATTTCCATACGCATTACCTCAAAAAAGGTAAAAAACCCAATAATATTGAAAAAATAGCTCTTAACTTAATTGTTTCAGACTCATAGTCTCAAGAGGCTACAAATTTTTAGACCAATAATTTAAAAAAAAAGAAAAATGTAAAAAAAGTAATTTTTTATAGACTAGTTGACTTCCGACAACCGCGAGCGATGATGGCCACCTTTTCCATATCTGAAAAACGCAGTTTGTCTTTATTTTAAAAGAAGTAACAAAAGTGATCTAAAATTTACTAAAATATAACTTTTAGCATTTTCACCCATTAGGGTCTAAAATATCACAGATTTTTTTAATTTTTTCCCATATTTATACCCGTAGGGTTCGAATTTTTCAAAAGCCCTTTTAAGTGACTCTATGCATTGGAAGAAGTACCCGTTGTCCAAATTTCAGGTCTATATCGTTACACCTTCGGGCTGCACGATGATGAATCTCTCAGAAGTAAGTCATCTTTATATACAAGAGCTCTGGTAGAATAGTTAATAAACGAGCAATGCTACCAGTCTGGGGTTGTAGAGTAACTTCTTGGCAAAGCCTTAAGTTATACTAGATTTATATGATGCAATTTTTCATGAAATAACTTTCTTGAAATTCTTGTTTGTAGACAAAAGGGGTAAAAAGAGCCTATTTTTCTACACCTCTTTCAAGGCACACTCAACCAGGTAATATCAAGAGCCCAGCTGATTAAAATTAGTTTGATATTTTCACTTTACAAATATTCAATTTTTTATGAAATTTTTAATTTTTCTGACAATCTACTTTTAAAACACAAAAAGAAAATACAGAGGGTGAATTATTTGAATTCGCCTTGATACTACCTTGTTTAGTGTGCCCTGACCTCTTTTCTACAAACAATTTAATGGAAGTCATTTCATGAAAAATTTCATCGTGCAAGTCTGGTATAAGTCTGATATTAGTCTTTATGATCTAATTTTTATGTTTGTCTTATCTTTATCTTTACTTTAAATTCACTTCTTTCTGTTTTTACTCTCTCTACATTTTTTAGGGGCTGCCCTTCATTCCTTAAACTGCCTTACCTTATTAATTTAACCTTATCTAAGTGTTCACACACGGTCTAATTTTAGGAATTTACATTGCGACTAACCCGACTTCAACGACAATTTTTGCCTTAGGTTTTATGTAAAGTTTTAACTTAGAAAATTATTTAAATAAGTGTCACGCTCACCCACAAGGATCTTTGAAACCGATTTGCTTCTTAACTAGTCATTCACCTTATTTAATGAATAAATTTATCATTTTTTAAAACCTAGAATCGTATCAAAAACTTGACATGATTTTTATTTCTGAAATTATAGTGTAGGGTAAAGTATGTTCGGGCATGACCTGTTGTAATTTTCTCATTTGTAAATTAATTTTTTTGCAATGATTTTTATGTTTCTTGTTGATTATAAAATACGATGAATTTCTTCCGTTGCCTATAAACGCGAACAGACAAAAATATTTGGTCATATATTTCACTTTATGTGTTTTTTTTGCTTTCGTTTTTGTAGATGCGTTAATTATGGTGCATCTTTCAAATTTTTTTTGATTTGCTTCATACCAGTTTTTTTTATTTCATCTTTAAAAAAAATACGGCTCTTCAAATCAGAGTGAAATGATGCTTGTTGCAGTGTGACTGACAGATGACAAACGAAAGTGTATCCGCAAAAGAATTCACAAACTTTAAGTGGATTCGCATGCAATTTTCTTTTCTCTTATATGTATGTCGAAGTATTTAAATGCTTGTTTATTTGTTAATATTGAAACACATTTTTTGCCTCTATCATTGAGGTATGTTGGGGAAAATAACAGTTGGGGCAAATGAACAAATGGTGGTTTGTTTATTGTACAAATTAGTATTCTTGATTTTCGAATTTTTTAACTTTTTATATACTCCTTCCAAACGAATACCTTAAGAAATTAAATTAGAAAATTTTTTTAAAGATATGTATGTACAATTAGGTAATCTTTTAGTTTTCATGTGCCGCGCTGAAGCAGCTTTTTGTTGTATCTAACATCAGGCGACAATCGTGGTCCTTAAAAAAAAATATTGTAAAATGAAAACATATAAAAAATTTTTTATGAACGGTTTGTCTAAATATTACACGGGCTTGGCGGTCAACAGGCAGCAGTTAATGCACGGACTGGACTTTGTACGGGAACATGCGCAGGTCTTTGACCTAAATTCGCCTCAGGATCGACAGGCTGATGGCTGATTTCGAGACACGGCGTCTGGTCGATGTTTCTGGCAACAGTTTGACATCCTCGCCAACAGCAGCGATATTCTCGGCAGAACAGGTGCTCCAGTGCCGGCCACTTTTGGCAGCGTCTCATGTGCTTCCATAATGTTCAAAATTGTTGGCCAAACGGCGTAGTATTTGCGCAGTTGGAGCCGGACGACCGGGGAATCGGCGACGGAATTTGCGCTGCGCCAACACCACAAAGAAATTGTTACAAAAAAAATTGACATGATTATTCGGCGTTCCTGGGGAGTTCATTGCCTCAAGGCTACTTTACTTGTATTCCACATTTGTTTAGTTTACAAATGTCAAAACATATTTGACATTTGCCGCCATTTGCAAAAATAAGAGCATCTTTTAATAGGATGATTTATTTTGGCCCACCTTGTATAAAACACTATCACACCAAATGTAAAATATAACACTATGAGGAATAATCCATAATTTATCATGGATTCCGTACAAGTCCAACTCCCGGAGGTCACATTTTACTTTATAAATTGTAAATAAATATTGTACAAATCAATTAAGGTGTACAATATGAGCGAGACTAACCGGCTTTCTCATTTGTCATATATTAAAATGCATATTCAAAAAGGTAAATGAATTTTAATTCAATTAAGTTTTTTGATAAAAATTCTTTGCTGGGTTGCTATGCTAAAATTGCATTGCACACGCTTCATATCATACTAATCAGTATCTGAAATCCAACTACGAGCAACTAATGTGTTTTATGGACTCTTTAATGTCATTTTCATTTAAATTCTTATTTTTCCTTTTGTGATTATTTCTTGTTTTTATTCGTTTTCCCCCTTTTTTTGTTGCATTAATGATAAGTAATTAATGTTGTTGTTAAAAATTAAATGAGTTAAACAAAATCTTATTAAAATATTACATATTTGCTCAAGTGTGTATTCTTGTGGTTATTGAAGATGGTAAAAAACTAAAACAATGCGTATACATGTGCTTTTGTTGTTATTAAACAGAAAGAAACGTTTAAGTATCAAGATATTTAAAAAAAATATTGACGATTTGTATCACCTTGACTTAATTTAATAAAATTTTGTGCACAGGAAAAAGTCGAGATCGTTGTTCCAGATTTAGGAATAAGTTTCACTTGTTCTTTTGGATTTATAGCTATTAAAGCATCAATAAATAACTTTAATAAAAATAAAGGCCTTTTGAAAATATTAAGAAAATAATGAAACATATAAAATAATTGCTATGGGGCGGTTTAATAACATTAATATTTAAGAAAGGCTTATGGAGGCTGAAATTTAATTTTGCCTTTTAAAGCATAATATTGTCCTTAACAAAAACAAAAACTTTCGCAGATATACAAATATTTATATTATCTATTTAAGGATAAGCCGATTGAAAAATATAAAGGAGTACACTCTAAATCTAAAATCTCCATTATCCTATATTTTTTTTAATGTAATCATAGGTGTAAGTTGTAAATATTTTTAATCAAAATATTATAAAACAAATAATTTTTTGTTATTTTTTTTTTATAAATAAACAAATGAAATAATGGTATGAATATGCCAAGTGTATATAAAAAGGTACATTTTATTTACTTTATTTTATATTTCTAAAATTAAAGCCTTAAAAAAAGTCAAAAACTTTAATTAGTGTAAAAAATACTTTTTGCCAACTTTGTTGATTTTGGACCTTAATTGGGTACATCATACCTTAGTTTCATTTTTGCAGATGCAAAAATTACCAAAATGAGAAAATGACACTTTTTGACCTTCTAACTGACTTAAAACCTCGAACTGCGTAAAAAATCATTAATTATAATTTCAAGATTCAAAGACTAAAGAATACTTAAAATAATAAAACTATGAAAGACGAACCTAATCAGATGTCCATATCCCTTTTTCTTTGATTTCTATAATATTGGTTCGAAAATTAGAATATTTAATTGTTTTAAAAAGTCAGTACGTACAGTACTTTTTTCAAAAATTAGAACGACTCAGAAGTACATTTTTAATTAGTACATCAAACGAAAAACTAGTAGGAAAGTAGTGGTCGGTTAAACCCGACCATATTATACCTTATCCCAGATTTGCGTGAGAGCTTTGTGAAAAAATGGACCAATAATATTTTTATCCAGTATAAAGTTGTACATATAAAAATAAACATGTGTGCAAAATTTTGTCAAGAAAGAATAGTATCCGGGTCAGTTAAAGTCTAAAATCCTTATTTTGGGAGAGCATTTATATGGTTGCCATATCATAAAATTTACTAATAATTTTTTTGTTCACGATACTGATTTTTGCTGAATATATAGTAATTTTTAAAAAATACCACAGCCCAAAATGCTAAGTCCAGGAGGGCATTTGTATGAGGGCGAAATAAAAATATGGACCGATTATATTCGTATTCAGTATATACTAGTCGATGGTAGAAAGTTAGACAAATGTGATAAATTGTGCAAATATAGAGTAATATTCGAGTAAACAACAACCTAAAATGCTTGTTCCTGGAGGAAACTTGACATCAACGCAATCAATAGGTTTTGTGCCGAGCCAAAAACGTATATACATATCTGGGTCAAATTTCTTCAAAAGATCTTTAGAATTGCGATCTGTACTTTGACTACAAGAATACATTACCACCCAGCCGGACGGGCATTCCAAAATTTAATTAGGAACTGATTTTAAGGCGATTGGTGCAATTGAAGGCGGATTTCAGACAATTACTTTGGGCATCACAAACATCTACATAAACGCATAACAGCTCTATCACAAACTTATGTGGTGTGGGTATAATTAGTACACGTACTTATGAAATGCATACAAATGAGACCCATATATATACATAGGTTGACCATCACTATTTTTAAAAGGAGTTTTTTCGATGACAAGAACTTATCTGCGCTAAGTTTTATTAAATTATATGTTACAGGTACTTTGGTGAAAAACAAGCAAGAGCGATATATTCGGCAGTGCCGAATCTTATATACCCTTCACATTGGTTTTTTTGTATACCATCTAATCTAGCCGAATTATTGCAAATATTATAATAAAAATATGTACTTTGCGCCAGGTTTGAATTCGATAGCTATTCTGGTTTTTGAAATATAAAAACTTTTACGTGTGTATGTATAATAGAAATAAAAATACCGTGTAAGTTTGAGGTCGAGAGTTTTAACAGTTTTCAACATATTTCGTATTAAAAGTTTAATAAAAAACGTTTATTTGTATGAGGGTTCCCCTCCCCCTGATCCTTTCAACTATTTTTTTTTTCCAAAATATAGGCATTGCTGTCCTATTACTTTTTGCAGAACATTTGAATTCTAAAGCTGTCATAGTTTCTCAGACTTAACGCATCAAATATTTTACAAAATTTTTCCAATTGAAGGGGTAAAACCTGCTTCCCCTGCTTCTATCTGAAAAAAGTTTTTCTTTAATTTAGTTCTCTATCTCCGAAGAATCCGTGCTAAGTCTTTTGGCAAGAGCTGCTGTATTTACTGAGATATATAGAAATATATTCACGGAATTTGTCCTAAAAAAATGGGTTATTCTGGGTTTTCGCTTATTTCTTAGTCAATAGTGTTTCAGGGATATTTTGGATTTTTTGATACCAAAACATTTTCTGTGCAACTTTATTAAATTCGGAAACTGGATTTTTAACAGACACATACATACATGACTAAAGCGACTTTCCTATCTATAAGGATCCAGAATATATGTATATACTGTACAGGGTCGCAAATGAATATTCAAGAAATTATAAATGGAATGACATCACTATGTGAAGGGTATAAAAATGCATTCGCAGCCAACCAAATGGATAGACGGACATTGCTTAATCGACTCAGCTAGTTATTTTTTAACGATTGGTATAATTAAAAAAGGTTTTAGGGATTTAGCTTAAGGCCCTACAAGTATCGGCACTTTAGACCTCTACTATTTTGGTGGGGATGTATGTACATATATTTAAAAAATGGTTGCCCTATGTTTTAAGCACATTTTTTTTAATGCTTTAAAAAATTAATGCAAAGTACCTTTTGAATAGGTCAAACATAAAGAAAAATATTTGCTCATTATTAATTTACAGATGATGTTAACACCTGGCTTTACTTGTTAAAAGGCATATTTGTAAATGTTTAGTGTAAAGTCTTGTTGGATAAAAAAAATTCTTCAAGTTTTCTATATATGTAACGTTTAATATTGAATTTATCTTAAAGTGAAAATAACCTCTATTTAAATGCAAAAGTAACCTTTCCCGACAGCTGTTAAAAATAGAGTAAATTTGTGTTTATAAATTTCTTTGTTTAATGCAGTACTTTAAAAAGCAAATTGACATTTTAATATTTTACAAAATTAGCGAAAAATAATAGGATTCACCGAATTGAAATAAAAAACTTTTTTATAGAAACCTTTTATCGTTTTCTTTTTGTTAAAGTGTATGCGCGTGTCTCTATGACAAAAGTAATGACAGAGAACGTAAAGCTTACAAAGCAAAATGTAAACGTGTTTAAAAAACAGATGTGACACTAGAAGTTGTTTAAAAAGTATAAATTTTTTAATTTGTTCTCATAAAAAACGAAAAATCCAACACAAAAGCAGTTAAAAACAAAATAATAAAGTACAAGAACATTTGAATATTTAAAGAGTCAGGATTGCTAGAACGACTGTGTGTGTGCTTTTGGCTGACAGAGTGTTGAGCACGTGCAGTGGATTGTTTAATGTAACCTTTGTATTTTCAACAAACGAGTGGCACTTGTTGGTTTGAAAGTAGGGGACAGGAAAATGAACCTATAAAATGAGTTTTTGTTTTGTTTATTGTTGTTTATTTTTATCTTTTTTCATTAAAGATTAATGTTACTTTTTAACTTTACGTTTTTACAGACAGCCATCAGATCGTAAAAAGGAACACATTAAACGTCCTATGAACGCTTTCATGGTGTGGGCTCAAGCAGCTAGACGAGTTATGTCTCAACAACACCCACATTTACAAAATTCTGAATTAAGCAAATCTCTTGGAAAATTATGGAAGTAAGTACGTGGATTACATTTTGATATCTTAATAAAAATACAAAAAATTTAACTGGTAAAAAATGGTTGTGCTCAAGGGATTTTCTATCACCCTTAAATTTAAAATGTATTAAATGAAAAATAACCAAAATATTTTAAAGTAAGTTTCTGTTAAGTAGTTTGTTTAAAAGGGAAATTGTAAAAACTTTTATTTATTTTTTAATAATAAATTAAGGGTCTTTTTTATTAAGGGAGGTATAATTGCAAATATATCTTTAAAATTTTTGACATTTGCGCATTTAGGAATGACTTGGGGAATAGCTAAAACCCAATTTTATAAGCCAACAGACTCGCAGTCCTGAATGAGAAATAGTGAACACCAGAGCTCAAGGTATTAAGTTTCTTAAATTTAATTATTAAAATATATATCTAGGAAAGTGAATATTAAAAGGTTTACATATTTATTATAGTTTATAATATAAGACCGATATGAAACATAAGTGCAAATAAGTTTTAAAGGCAGAACATTTAGATTTTTTTATCCAAGAATCAAAATACGATATAAAAACATATAAATTATTTTTAAGTTTTTAATAATCCATTTAAAATGGTTTAATATTATTTCACAAGCTTAAGTACTTACTAGATCATTCTTTTAATACAGATCATAGAATACGCGTTCTCCATGGTGTATTTCGAGAGGAAATACGACCTTTTGTGATTTTACTATCAAAGCACACAATTTTCTTCTTTTATTGACTGTAAGGATATTTCTCTTATATTTTCAATTTGTTTAGTCAAAATGAAAGAATACTGAGAGAGACCAGGTTTTTTGAATGTTATTTCTTTAGTTGATAGCATTAAACAGTTTTATATCTTAAAAACGCTTTTCATTTAATTTTTTTTTTATTATTGTCTACCCAACTGTTAAAAATCTAAATTAAAAAAAGCCAAAAATGATTTATTTTTTGATTTTGTGAACATATTAGAAAAATTCGCCTAACTATTGCCAGATTGTGCAAAAAGATATTTAATCGTCCAGCAATTAACAAAAAACCTGCGCATCACTTAGAAGAGTAAAATACGATTGTTGGCAAATATAAACTCCTTAAAGGTTCAATTATATGTGACTTACCATAACGCCTTAACCATAACCGTTGCCATAAAAACCAAAACTTAATTGGTTTCTAAAGTTATGGTTATGACGTAATAGTAAGCCACCTATAATCTAACACAGTGTTACCCATAAGTTTGGTTCAAACAGCTGTTTAATGAGGTATGGTTAAGTCACGTATAAATGAACCTTAAACCGTCGTTAGAATGTTTAAACAACGATTGTAGGTTAACATAACCAACGTTTACTCAACAAGTATCAAAATAATCCTAAAAAATTTGACTTGAAAAATTTCAATACGATCGATGCCTAACAAAAATTTTGTTAAACAGTCTTTCAAATACCAGATTGATCATTTAATGCGTCAAGTACAAGTATTTAGTTTTTTTGTATCTTAGAAAAATTTTTGAAAGAAAGATTTTTAATAAAATTAGTACATTTAGTACTGTTTTTCAAAAATCAGTACACACATTTTTAATCAGTACAACAAACGATTAATCAGTACATGTAAGTTCTAATGAAATCAGTACCTTACTTACATAGATATTAATACAAACGGTATCTAAAACGTGTCACATCCTCGTAATGTGCATATTCAACATATCCCTTATTAAGCTAAGTTGGACTCTGTTTGAGTCCAACAGTAAAAAACAATCTTAGAATAGAGTAACTTAAAGTAAATCTAAACAAAATACTAGTGTTCGGTCGTCAACTGGTTACTAATTAATAAAAAAGAAATAGTGTTTATAATTTTTGAGCTGTGCCTGCCTTTGATGTAGTATAAGATAAACACAACTAGGACGAACGACGAATTTTTCGTTAGGAATATTAGTCTTGGAAGATAAAATAACACATTTGTGTTTATGAAAACACACACAAACAGTGCGTCGACTAAAATTCGTCATGCGTAACGAGCACTGCGATAGGTTTTTTTTCTATTTCTTACGCCAACAAGCGACAAATAATATGTCACAGAGTGACCATTTTATTTTGTTTTTAAATACTTTTACTTTATACTTTAAGAATTAATTTTAATTTTTATTTGTTGCATATAACACACTTAATGTATTTTTAATGTTATAATTATAGTTTTAAATACTTATGACAATTTTAATTTTTATGTAGGCTCAAGTTCAATTCTTACTAAATTCTCATTATTTTGCAAATAAAGAAATTAATATTTTTTTAGCTTTTTACTCTATTAGCGTTAGTTAGGAAGGAAAATTTTTATTGAAAAAACGTGTTTCTTTTTACGGATACTAGCAGAGTTGAATGCATTTTCGAAAAAATAAATATTTTTTAATTAAATTTTTTTTTCTATTAGTGCTTCTTTTTCGATAAATATGGTCATTTTATCACAGCTGTTTTATTCGTTCTAATTGTGTTTCAGTTGAGGAGCTTACGAAACAAATTTTAACAGACGAATTCGTCGTGTAGTGCAAAATTTGTCGTTCATCCCAGTTGTGTTTAGAGCTTAAGCGGTGTTTATATTACTCGCTACTTCTGCTTCTACCGCTCTTCTCTGGATTTTGTTTTTAAACATCAATTAAAAAAAATATTTTTTGATTTTAGCGAAACTGGCTCATAAGCTTCTGTCTTTGATGTAGCGTAGTATCAAATTTTGAGTTAATTGCAATACGTATAATTTGTATGTGCTGTTTGTAATAAATATATACATTTAGGAAATTTATGTTTGTCTTTCCTCTACCGAAACACAAATAAAACAAATATTTATTTTTGTAGTTTTTTTGTTTTGTTTGTTCTGCAAATACATACACATATCAGGATAAATGTACACATATAGGATTGTACATACCCTGCATAAAATATGAATAATGCAGATGGGATGAATCATTACTGACGCTGTCATCAAAACTCCTGAATAGCTATACCACATACAACGCTTTCTGCTATAGATATTTTATATGTGCGTGTCATTGAAAATTCATCACCGACGCTAGTGCTGTTGACTGGGCTCTTTTGAGGGCATATTCAGACATTTTAACCAGTGGCTAGTAAGTACATTTAGCAGTTCCAGTCTACAATTCACTTAGGAATTTGTCAATAACGAAGCTGTACATTTAGTTGAGATTTGCGTTTATTAAAAAAACTAAAAAAGATAAAAAGAAACTAATATCTAACAAAAAGTCGATTCTCATTAAACATGTCGATGCTTTGTTTACAAAAGTGGTGACTTGAAAATACTAGTGTCCAGGTTTCCTTTAGGGTACATCTGCTTAATTATGTATGTGTAATAGGGAGGGTCAATTTGTTTTGACGAAAAAATGAAACTAATAAATCTTATAGCAGAAATGAAATCTACGGAAAATTCTAAAAAATTTTCAAAAGAAATTATAGGTCTTAAATCAAATCCTATCCTGCGCAAGTCTACATAAAAATTTGAATGGACAGTAAGGAATTGAAAACTCGAAAGTTTCAAATATTAGTAAAATAACTCCAAACATTTTTGTTTCTTGAATTTTTTAAAAATATAAAAAATTTACATTAAATTTTACACAAGCATAAGCAGAGGAGTATTAAAGCTTATGCTTTTAAGAAGACATCCCTTCTTAGCTCAGAAGTGGCGCTATAAAGTCGCAAAAGGAGTACCTTGGGCATGAGAAATTTTTCAACGCTTATAATTTTTTTTGTATTTATCCAAGAAACATGTTTACATATATTGCTTAGCTTTAATAATTATTGAGTTATACCTTTTTACAAATTAAAATTTCGTAATTTTTTAAAGACTTGTCCTGTAGTGCGATTCAGTAGTTTATAACGATCCTTACGATCGTTAAATTTATCGACAGAAATTGTCGTTTGATTCATTATGAACTTTTTAACGATAATGGTAAACTTGCTTTTTAAAGGTATTTTATTAAAAAAAGGTGGCTATAAAATAAATTAAAAAAAAACTAAAAGCAAAATAATAATAAAGAACTGCTAAATATTTAAACGCCATTTTAAATCGCATTATTAAACAATTAACAACACAAATATCGTAAACATCGTAAACAAATTTTTTCTGTTTACTAAGCAATTACAGATGGCTTTAACGAAAGCAAATACCGTTAAAAATTTTAACTGAATCGCAAAATCTTTATACCTATTGTAAATTCGTTTTAACGATGGGAATATCGTTAAAATAAATAACTGTATTGCACTTCTAAAATTTATTTTCTTACACGGCATTCAGACTATTTTACTTGTAACATGACACTTTTCTTATTTCGTTTTAAAGTAACTTACAAAAACTTAAAGCAATTACATTATGTTGCTACAAACTTGTCTCTTTTTAATTTTTTGTTTTGGTTTCGCTGTTTATTTTTCTTCTTGAACGTTTTGACCATGGTACAATTACCTTACAAGGTAGTATGCAATACCTTAAAGGTAATTGTGCCATGGTTTTGACTGTCATTATAATGGCATATACGAAAAAGAATAGAGAAAAATAGATGAAAAAACGAAAGCGTCAAAAGAGAAACGTCAAAAAGTAACATAAAAAACAGAAATCGTGTTACTTTTGTAACGTCTCTGCCTTCTTCACTTCCTTCGCCTTCTAAAAAATGTAACATGTTACAGTAAAGTGTTACAAGTAACATAGTCTGAATGCCGTGTTAGATTGACATGGAAAATTTGTAAGCGACAAAAGAAAAAACTTTGGCAGTACTTTTCCCAATTTTAAAATATACAATTCAGGGTATACTAAACAAGGTAACAGCAAGGCGAACTAAAAAAAATCGCCCTCTGCATTTTCTTTTTGTGTTTGAACGGTGGACTGTCACAAGAATAAAAAATTTCATACAAAATTAAGTATTTGTAACGTGAAAATGTCAAACTTATCTTAATCAGCTGGGCTCTTAATATTACCTTTCCTTACCGCTCTCTGCATTTCCCAAGGTACATTATTACAGATAGTGTTAAGAACCCAGAACTCGCTTTGAAATTTTGTGAAAGTGATTGTCAGATTTATTAATTTTGTTTAAAATTGACAATTTTTTCACTTTCTCAAAGACAAAGAGGAAATGCAGAGAGCGAATTTTTTGAATTCGCCTTGATACTACCTGTAAAAGTGTATCCTGGTGTACCCTGATACAATTTTAAGTCTGACAATTCCAAAGCTGCGATTAAAAAGAAACCCTGGACTTAGAACCCCTTTTAAATTGGTATAGCATTTTGTCAGCCCTACCTTAATTACATCAACAATTGTAAAAAATGTGGGATGTTCTTTTATCAATTGTTTGTTTATTTCTCTTTTTTTTTATAGAGAAATAGTGTTTATAGAATAATGGGAGCTGAAAATCTTTAAGTTGATTTGCGCAGCTTAATATTTGATCAGATGTCCATGGTCTCTTAAAGCCTTGCTATACGATTTTTGATAGAAAAATTGATCCACCCTAATGTACATATGTGTGCATGTATTTAAAAAATTTTTATGACAATTAAAAATATAAAAAATAAAAATTTCACGGTTCATAGAGAACTCAAAGATAAGAAGCAAAGAAATCATCGTGTGATTTATGTCTGTTTGTCTATAAATTTTTATTCAAAAATTCACACACAAGTTTTTTTTTTTTTTAATAATGCCACCAAGTATTGATAAGAAATGTAAAATTTTTATTCATTCGTTTGAAATTTTTTCGCTTTGTATTTCCTTAGTGATCAATTGCAAATAGACATTCTTAAATTTTTTAAGGTTAAAAATACTAATATAGTTTCAATATTTATTTAAATAATTGAATATGTAAATTATTAAAAATATTTTTCAAATTTAATTTAATTACATGCAGTAAAATATTAAAAAAATTAATTGCAAATATATATAAAAATGTTTATTTAAATTGAATTATTTGCATGTTTGGCTTATCTTAAAAATGTGTGCTAAAGTCTTTTGTTAGAAAAATTTTGTTTGTTTATTAAATGTATAAAAACCTTTAAAAATAATTTAAAAATTAACGAATATCCACAATATATTAACCCTTTACTTAGCAATGTAAATTATGTGATACGGGCACTTCCATTGCATTTAACCCACAATTGGCCAAAGTTAAAAATTTTTAAGTTCCTAATTAAAAAAATTGGCAATGTTTTTCAAGGAAGTTTAGTCATAAGTAGTCATATACAATTAAAGTATTTCCTGTAGCTTATTAAAAATTAAAAAAAAAAAAATAATATAAAACGAAAGTGGTTAAGCAGTCATTAGTTTTATTTCAACTTGCTTAAGGACTAAAAAACGTAAAAAACTCTTTGTCAAGTAGAAGACCTTAATCTGGGTCAATATTTTTTTACTATATATCTAGACTATTAACTAAAAAAAGTAGGGAAAGTTAAAAAACGTCATATTTTTCCAATTTCCTGACTTTTTTACCTTAATTTAAAAGGATCTCATAGAGACTTCCGGACGAGTGCAGCGTTTTCAAGACTGAAATTATAGTGGAATTGAAAGGTGAGGACGAGGATGGAAAAGGGGATGTGAAAATTTGCGTTCTGGATAACAGTAGACGTGTTCTTAGGGCTATCATGGCGACATGCAGGCTTAGACTCTGCTGGGTCCTGGGTCATTGTGAAGTTTCCGGCAATGTGACTGCCGATGTAATTACAAGGAGGGGATCGGCCCGGTATATTGGTATTGGTCGTGAGCCGGTTAGTAGGGACTTAGGTAATGGACAAGGTGTGGCAAACCTGGAGAGACAGGGCTGATTGAGGGATCTCCACACTTCTGTGGACCAGGTTGGACAGGGTAGGAGCTGACCTGCTTTCCAAGGAGAACAGACGAGCTCTGAGGTAAATTACTGGAACTTTCACAGGGCAACGCGATGTAAGATATATGACGTGCAAAATGTAAAAGAATTCTTCAGATTTCTGCAGATTGTGTGGGGATAAGGAATATATACAAATGTACAGATATACAGAAAACCTTGTTTGAAACTTCCTTAGGCTGCATATCCACCGAAAGAGGCGGTTGGGAGGGCGCTTCTTAGATGGACTTGGTGAGGTCTCTGGCTGTGGGCTGGAGACAGCATTCTACTCCCTTTTCTCATTTCTTCCTCTGAAATTCTTGTCTTTCCTATTTTGCTTTTCGAAGAGATTCATAGTGGGACTAGAGGCCTGTGGGCGGGCGGGGAGAGTTGCACTCGTAACTTTCGTAGCCTAACCTAAATCTATTTCCCTTAATTTTTAAACTCAAAAGTCATAATGCGTTTACCCGAAAATTATGTTAACACCACTCATGAAGGTCGCCTTAACCTACGACCGTTTTGTACATAAGGGTGTACTAAATATTAATTAAGTTGTGGTTTAAGGTAATATATAGTCTGGCTTGACTGACTGTAAAGTTCTTACTTATGTCTTATTTGTTTTTGATTTTAATTTTTCCTCTTTTTTTCTTTTTTAAAGTATAAATACTACTTAGAAAATTCAACAGGAAAGTTTTTAAAAGCAGGATATATTTTTAAAGTTTGTAATATGACAGCTTACTTTAAAGCATATTTTTTAAATTCCATTATTTTTACAAAATGGGTCAGCAAAAGTACTGCTTGCTGTTCCATACATAACAAAATCAATTTTATGTTCAAAGGAAGAGGGCATTGTTTTCCTGCAAAAATAAACCATAAATAATTCTTTTGTTTTAGTTACAAAAAAGCTTTGCCTTCTTATTAATAATTCAATCTGAGTTCAAAAAGGTTGTTGTTTTTAAAAATTTTTCATTAAACATTTTTCACAACGTAATTAAAAACTTTATAAAGAGTTTTAAAAACTTCTTAACTTTCATATATTTAAAAGCTGTTGGCAGAAGCCACACTTCTTAAAACTTTTCTTATTCTTGCGTTTTTACAGAAATCTTAAGGATTCTGATAAGCAACCGTTTATGGATGTGGCAGAAAAATTAAGAAAAACACATAAACAAGAGCATCCTGACTACAAGTATCAGCCTAGAAGGAAAAAAGGACGTTCTCTGAGCGCCAGCGCTGCACAATGTGGCGAAGCATTTAATGCAGCCGTAACCTCAGCAGCAATAATGAGTTTAACTAAAAGTAGCAACAAAAACAATGGAATAAATAGTGGTAACAACAATAGTGGCATAATGGAAATTAAGCCTTCTAATGGCCATAATAAAAAAACAACCCAAGGCCAAATGGTGGCAAACATAATTGAAAAAAGTATAAGTAATAACGGAAATAAATGTGGGCGAGTTTCTGCTTCTAAGCAAATGAGTGGTAACTCTGTCTTTAATAGCATGACGGACAAAAATAAAACTGCTAAGAATATGTGTAAAACGGCAGAAGTATTGCCACAAGGACAAGCACTGGCCAATGGCATGATAATTGGAAATGAAAATACTGATTTCATGTTTAGCAGTTATAACTATACAAAACGTTTAGACAGTCCATGTTCTACTACAAGTTCCTTGCAATCCTGTAGCACCACAGGAAATGAAGCCCAACAGCCTTTGACACCTCCAGCCACTCCATATATACGTCCCACAAATCAACTGCAGCAACAGCATTCGCATAACACAATGATGGTGCCACAAATGGGTGACACAGCAGGGGCCTTAAATGAATATAATTTACTTAATATAGAAGGACGAGAGTTCATCCCAATGGACGACTGTTCCTTTAACAGCACTAATAATGAAGGGAGCGTGAACAGCAAAGGAGACTTAACAGATAATCAAAATCAATTGCCACCATATGGTCTGCAGTTCTATGGAAATCGTCCTTCATTTGAACAGCTTAATTCTCTAGAATATCTAAACTACAATAGCTACAATGCTGGTGGTATTAATATGCCACAAAACTCAAACTATCGTCGCTCCGATTTTGCATCATCTCCCATGATACACACCACTGAACCGTTAAATTATTTTAACATATCTTCACCGCTTACTAAGCCATCCAATCTCATGCCAACGTCTTCATTTAAGTCAGCCACGGCGAATGTTAATAATTATGTGGCGCCATACAATGGTCCTCAAGCAGCCGTATTAAATGAAGATGTTGAAGTTAATATTGAACAATACTTTATAGATCACTTAATGCCAATAGAGCCCAACAGTACTTCAGTGCAGTTGACAAGTCAACAAGAAGAAACATCTGCCTTAATGGCTGCCGGTAACAGTTCTGCAAAATCTTTATTATACTCGAAAACACCACAAAAACCACACATGTTGCATACCACAAACAGTGTCTTAACATCACCTACAACAGCAATGACAAACTTAGGCTGTGAGTCGGCATTATCAAGCTCTTCTACATCTTCATGCTCCTCCTCTACAAGCCCTTCGTTATTGTCATCAACGCAAAAAATTTCAACTTCATCATCAACGTTAAATACCTGTAACACAAACTTGTTAAATACACATGTACATGCTGCCGACAACTTAAGTTGTTTTTATGTGCCTCAGGAGCATTCAACAAACACATCATCCCTTACTACAATCGCATTAACAAGAGCAGCAGCATCTACCTTTACTGAAAACTTACAACTACAACAGCAACCACCACCTCCAATACCATCAGAGTTTACCCTGTACAGAAATGGTAGTGATTATCGTCATCATGAACATTCAAATAATCACTCGACACAAAATTCATCTACATCCGTCCAACTAAAACAGCAACAACAACAACATCATCATCATCAACAACAGCAGCAACACTCACAACATCTACTCTGGAATGGTTATAATGTATAATGAAAGTCAGTTAGTTGTAATTAGTTTTGAAATTATCATATAAATATACTTAAATACAATTAAATATTCATTTAAATAACTTTAAACTATTTAAAAAAATTTAGTTTACACACACACTCGTACACTCGTGCAAATATATATAAAAACGATTTCGTTATGCAATAGGAGTTTTCGCAGTCATAAACTGTTAACGTGGTGGTAATTTTAAGTAATTTTTAAATTTATACTTATATACGTCAGTACATATATACATATGTATGAGGGTACACTTATACCACATTTGACAATCCTGTCTTCTTGTGTTATACCCTTCACATAGTGATAAGGGTATATATCAGTTTGTCATTCCGTTTGTAATATCTTTACTATTCATTTGCGACCCCATAAAGTATATATATTCTGGATCCTTATAGATAGGGAAGTTGATATAGCCATGTCCGCCTGCCCGTCTGTTGAAATCAAGTTTCCGGAGTCAAATAAAAAGATACAGACCAGTTAGTGGTGTCAAACTATTAGAAATATCTCGCTAACAATCGCTATTTAAAATCAGCAAAATCGGTTCACTATTGACCGAGATATAAGCGAAAACCCAAAGTAACCCATTTTTTTAGGACAAAATCCGTGCATATATTCCTATATATCTCAGTAAGTATAGTCACTCTTGCCACAAAACTTGGCACGGATACTCCTAAAGAAGGGACCTTAATAATGGAACAAGTTTTTTCAGATAGGATCAGGGGAAGGGGTATTTTTCCTACAATTGCACAAATTTGGTGAAATATTTTATGCGCTATGTCTCGGAAACTATAACAGGTATCGAAATCAAACGTATTACAAAAAGTAATTCGACAACAAAACTTACGCTCTGAAGAAAAATTTTTTTGGGTGGGGGGTGAACAAAGGGGTAGCTCCCATACAAATACACAATTTTTATGAAATTTTTGATATGCTAAATTTAGGAAACTATAACAGCTATCGACATCAAATGCTTTACAAAAAGTAATTCGACAACAAAGCCTACGCTTTGAAGAAAAAATTTTTTGGGTGGGGGGTAAACAAAGGATAGCTCCCATACAAATTAACAATTTTTATGAAATTTTCGATAAGCTATATCTCGGAAACTATAACAGCTATCGACATCAAATGTTCTACAAAAAGTGATTGAATAACAAAGGAAAAAGTTTTTTGGGTGGGGGGTGAAAAAGGGGTAGCTCCCATACAAATTAACAATTTTCATGAAATTTTAAATACGCTTTATTTTGGAAACTATAACAGCTATCGACATCAAATGCTCTAAAAAAAGTAATTTGACGACAAAACCTACGCTTTGAAGAAAAAAATTTTGGGTGGGGGTTGAACAAAGGGGAGCTCCCATACAAATTAACAATTTTTATGAAATTTTCGATATGCTAAATTTAGCAAAAAGTAACAGGATAATAAGACCTACATTCAAAAAAAACTTTTTTGGGGAGAGGCAGGGGAAGGGGTAGCTCTAATACAAACTAACAATTTTTATGAAATTTTATTTATGCCATCAACTAGTAGTATAATGAACAAAAATATATTCGGTCTACTGTTTCATAGAGCCCCCATATAAATGTGGTGTATGGTATACTGTGTTCGGGCTTGAGCGACTATAACATCCTAACAAGTTTTTGTTTACCCAAGGTAACGGTTGAGAAATGGATTGTCATGGCTTTAACATATCAGCAACAAATTTAACCTGCATTAAATCCAATGTAGGGTTGTGTTTAATTAAAAGTGTTTAAAAGAAATTTAGAGACAAATATTAGAAGGAAAAGTTAGAGAAGAAAGTTTATTACATCAAAAAAATATTTCATTTAATAAAACTCAACTTCAAGAAGGCTGTTAAAATATTGGCCGTATCTGGGCGTATTAAAACTATCAAAAACATTTTACTTACCATGTTTTTGATAGTTTCGTATTTACTAAAGCCCAACCGAATTCTCAGGATGGGATTCAGAGTTAGGTAAAAACATTGTTCGGTCAATATTAAGGATTCGGGTTTTTCATCCGAACTTAACCGAACACTGACTGGACTTTCCATTTAAATCTTTGTACAAAAGTGTCCATTGTGGCTTAAAATATAAAAAAACACAAATATTTATTAATTAAATCGTGAAAAAAAATTGTTCTTTATATTAAATAATTAAAATACTCCATTTATTTTCTTTTTCTAAGTGTATGGTTTTACATATTTGTGCTATTGTTTTTAACTAAAAAAACGTACATAAGTACATATCGCACTTGTTCGTCTAAAGATTTGTTGTAAAAATTGAGAGCTGGAACTGGAAAATTTTGACTCGACTCCTTTTAAAGGAACCAGTGTAATATGCTGACTTAAAAAAAATCTATTTTTAATATTTTTTTTTGTGCAGAATGTCTGCTTGAAATTTAGCGAACTAATATCTGCAAGATAACGACATAATTATGTCTCTTTAGAAAGTGATTTTTGTATGGAGATTTTTTGTGTTAAAAATAAAAATTAAAAAAAGAATATATTGAATTAAATAGACATTAGCTGTGCACATGCTTGATTAACTGTGGTTAAAAACGAATTTAAATTTTATTAGATCGTGTCGGCTATCGATTTTAAAAAACTTAAATTCTTATCGAAATTCAAGGAGAAAAATATCGTACGTATTGCAGAATATAGAATTTGTTCTAACAAAAATATTTATTAGTGCCACTAACGCTATTTATTGTCAATATATACACAAAAATCTCAATTTATTTAGATAAAAGCAAAACTATGTCAAACTTAATAAGCCACATAGGCGCGTAAGCCTTACGATGCCAAATATGTCATATGATTAAGTCAACACAAACAACATGATGTCAAGGAAAATCTCCCAGTAGGGTAAAACAACTAATAGGAACATAAATTCGCACTTTTCTTAAGAATATTTGTTTGCGTAGAACGTAAAATTGAACAAAACTGAAAAAAAAATACTAAATGCTAATCGATATAAAGTAAACGATAATGCCTTTTAGATATAACGACACATTAAAATGTATTTAGTCATTAAAGTACTTGCTATGTAGCGTTTACTTTTTTATGTATATTTTTACATAAAAAACCAAATCACTTTTACAGATTCAAACCAAGGACAACTACGACCTCGATTCACCCCCTTGTTAATGTTGTCTTAAAATTGACGTTTTTTAACGCTCGTTAAAAAAAATGAGATTTTTTTGACAATATTTAAAACCAACAAACGTCTCTGGAAATATAAAAACGAAAATGCAAAACAAATTTGTCTATTAAATATATTTTTAAAAATTCATTAAAAAAAATATCCATTAAAAAGAAAATTATTTCATTCCCATAAAAAAGCAAAAATAATTTCTAATGCAAACGTTTAAATATATAAATAATAGATTTTCCAGCAGTACGTAAATACGTTATTAAAATAAAAATTATTATATTAACCTTTTTTTAAAAATAAATTTAGTGTTTCCATTTGAAAATTCAATTAACTAAAAATAATAAGAATTCTTAAAAAAACATTTGAAAACGAAACGAGGGCCTGTTTTCAAAAAATCATTTAATAAGTTTTAAACAATAGAAATAAATTTTCTTTTATTTGTGAATAAAATGATGTGAATTCAGGCTAAACTTCAGTGTTCTAATTTAAAAAGAAGCCTCTTTTTGAAATAAAAAAATTCCAAAATTCCCAATTCCAATCTACAGCACTTTCATACAAACATACAATATCAAAACTTTAACTTTGAACTTTAATTTGTGAAAAAACTAAACTAAAATTTGTTATGGAAAAATATAAGGAAAGCTAACGTGTTTTATTTCTTAAGACATTTTATCATAACCAATCATCGATTTCTGTGACGATGATTTCAAAGAAAGAGGTACTGTAGCTGATAGGCTCAAGCATGGGCCACAACGTACTTCAGATCAAGAAAGTGTTCAAAACAATACATCAATCCTAATCTTCTAAAAACAACTTTGGCCACAATTTTGCACAGGGATTTGCATTTGTTTTAATTTAAGATTCAGTTAACACAAGAGCTTCTTCCAGAAGACCATTTACATCGCCGTGCATATTTTAATAGGATATTACAGTTCACCCATGGCAGCCCCGATTTTCATGAAAAAATCATAAAGAGTGAAGAGTCATATTTTTATTTAAATTGATATGTGAATAAACAGAATAGTCGGTCCTGGACAATGGAAAACCCTCAAATTATTCATCAGTTACCTTTGCATCCATTTAAAGTGACAGTCTGTTGTGCAATTTGGTCAGGACCCAGCAAAAAAAAAATCGAGATTTTGTAAACAGCAAATACTTTTTCTAGTATACTAATGCGCTTCGCAGCAAGCACTTATCTTTTCCCTTAATAAATGCAATAGTGTATGACAGTAAATGTAAAACTTTCACTGTTTTACACACTCGATTACTCAAGTGCATACTAAGAAGCACTACTGTAAGGCAGTAAGTAAAAAAACATTATTTTTTCGTCAAGTAACGAACATAAAAACACTGCAAAACATTTATTTCGATGACGCAATAAATTTAAACAACTATAGAAGCGCCAAAACTACATAAATTAACTAGATATTTGTAGCGTCTAAATAAGTAAATAACATGAAATGCAACTAAGTGGGACATCACGAATAAATATCATGTCATACGTAAGCAGGTTTGTAAGCTTTGCTGTCTTGATATTCCCTTACAAACCTACCTACGGCGAAGCAGCAATTTTTACTGGGGAGGAATCACTTGACCTTACTTTTTTGAAAATGAAAACGGCGTAAGGGTAACTGTCAATGGGGAGCGATATCGCAATATGATTGAAAACTTTTTGTTGCCACAACTGCATGCTTTAGGTTTGGTTAACGTGTGGTATCAACAAAACAGTGTCACATCGCATACAGCCAGGATTACAATGGAATTTCTACGAGACCTCTTTTTACAACAAGTTATTTCAAGAAATATTGATGATGATTGGCCTCCATGGTTGCCTGATTTGTTTTTTCCGGATTTTTTTTATGGGGATGTCTAAAAGATTCATGCAAACAAACGAGAAATGCTGGAGCAACTCAAATAAAATATTTGTAATGAAATATGTGAAATACCACGTGACATATGTGAAAATGTAACGAAAAATGTGCTCAAAAGGGCTCGAATTTCTGAGGCTAACAGGGGAGGATATTTATCTGATATTCTATTTCATACATAGTTGGCGACATAAAAAAAACATTTATCAATATAAGATCATTTCTCTGTCAACTACAGTTGAAAACGTTATGTGCTAGAAATGCAAACAAATTTCGTGAAGCATGAAGACAGGCAGACCGATGAGACGTCAGACATACTTTAGTGGACTTACAGACTTGTTTTAGACCGAACAGTATAACTGAAGATGAGCTTCTGATAATTATTTTTGAGTGAAATAAGCATCTGCACATAATACTCCACCACGTATGTGGTCATAACATATTCATTCGATACTTGGCAACACTTCTCCTTTGATGCAAAACACTATTTGGCCACATATGCGATTATTTATTCGGCTTTTGATTAAATTTTTTTACACCTGCGTATTCAAAAACCCACTAATTTATTTACCACCATAACTTAAAAAAACTGCTGATTCAAAAATCCAGCCCAGAGGCTAGTATTGAGACATATGACTTTTTTGTCTATGTAAAGCAAGCAATGTAAACTTTTCTTTTGTTAAGAACAAAAGCATTTTTCTGTATCAGGCGCAAGAACATATTGTCCCTTTTTTAAAGACTTTCATATACATGTAGAGTTTATATTATACGTTAATTCTTATTTGTTGTATTAAATTTTAAACTACCTTGTTTCAGCTTAAAGTATAAATAAAAATTAAAATTTTTTGTGTGTAAAACAAAAACCTTAAACCCTTTTAAAACAGTTTTTAAACTTTGTTAAAACAGTTTTTAACAAAGTTTATAAATTTTGTGGTCCGTGCTGATTTTTGAAAAACAAAAATTGTTGTTAAATTGTTGTTTTTAATTTGTTTGCTTTCTATGATACTTTTAGTTTTCCACACTGTTGATCAAATTAAAAAATATTATTTTTGACTTTTTTTTTAAAGTTTATATTTAAATTGTTTTAATAATATATGGCATATGGTAATACCTAAATTGGGAAACCTATTACAACACATTCTTATTACACAGATCGACCCAGTATTATTTGCTCAGCCGATTATAACATGTCCCTCGGCCTGTCCAGCTGAATTTCCATGTATTCTTGTAATCAAAGTACAGGTCGCATTTTTGAATATGAAATTCTGCACAGATAAGTTTCTTGGTATAGGGACCAAGCCTTTTTTTGCGGTGATGACCGGTCAATTTTTTAGCAAAGAACCTTTTCAAATGACCGCCCGAAAGAGGCATTTTGGGTTATAGCTGCCATAAAATTTTGCAACTGGGGAATCGGTGACGCAGTTCGCGCTTCGACAACACCACTGACGAATTGTTACGCAAAAAAAATAAAAGATTATTGCTCGTTCTTGGAGAGTGTATCGCTCCTTGGCAGGTTCACTTATATTTCACATCTGTCTAGTTCACTAATGTCAAAACAGATTTGACATTGGCCGTCATTTGCAAAAATAAGAGCATCATCCAATAGGGTCATTTATTTTGGCCCACCTTCTATTAAATAGTGGGTAAGTGACTATTTCTTCTTGACATTTCCTAAGCTTGCACCTTTTCAATTCTGGTTGCTGATTAAGATATCTCAAAAAGTACAAGGTTAAAAATCTAATAAATCCTTGAAGTATCTTAATAGATCCTACCATTTTTTGCAACTTGCTTTTAATAAAGGATTTTCATACAATTTTTTTAAGAAAATATTCACAATTTTATAATTCCGTTAAAGCCGTTTTTGTTATATTTTTAGCTAATACCCACATTTAGAGGAAAACTTACTTTAAAAAGGCATAAATGAATTTATTTATTTTATTATTTCGTAGTTGTTAGTGGTAAATAAAAGTCAACAAGAATCTGAAACGAACTTAAAAATAAACAAAGTTTCAGTCACATATTCAATTAGAAAATGTGCTGTAAAAGGATACTAAAAAATATTTCTTGGATATAAGAAAGTAAAAATACAATAAAGAGAAAAAACTCTTAGTTAAGTATTATTTTGACTTTACTGTTTCTTAAAGCAGATGCTTGAAAGGAAATAGTATTTGCTCAAGAAGATATTTGCTCTTCTATTCAAAAATTTGTTTATTAACTTAATTTAGACATTTAACTGGCCTGGACTTTATTTAGATAATACTGGCGCCATTAAACGAACGAACTTTGTTAAATTATAAAGTTAAAAAAGTTAAAATATAATAAAAACTTTATACCCTTTCGTTATATTAACGATGTAATTATAAATTCAAAAGCGCCGTAAGGCATGCTACAGTTTCTTTGTTTTTCTTTAAAAATTCAAAAAAATAAAATAACAAAAATATGTTTGATTTTGTTCCAAAAACTTTACCATTGGATAAATATAAGCTTCTTATTTAAAATAGACATAAAAAAATTACATCAACCATATTTGCTATGCATTTGTCGCATATTGGTTGATACAGTTAAGGTTTAATATTATGTAGGTCTTGTTTATTGAACTTAAAAAGGCTTCATGACCCCTTATTTATCAAACTGCCTGCAATGATTTGTAAATAAAAATATTACCGAAAATGTAAGGAGACTGATAAGCGAATATATATGTATAGCCGAGTTAGAAATTTAAAGTGTATAAAGGAAAAACAGCTTCTTAGTAGATACAGCAATCTTTAAAATACTTCCAACTGAAGTAGTATTTAAACTTTTCGTGAACTAAGTTATAGGCTTTTTTAAATAAAAAAACAATTTGAATAATCATTTTATGGTAAGTTCGTATTTAAGATTTTCAAACTTTTACTTTGCTTATTTAATTTAATTTCTTTATGACTATTTTCTTATGTACAAGTCAGTTAGTTAGACAAATTATTCTCGATTGTTAAGTTAAAAAAATATATGCGCTTGATTTTTTTTTTGATTGGCGAAAATAAAAACAATATAGATTTTAAGGCAAAGTTTTAAAATATTTGGTTTGGAATTTCGCAAAAGCACATTCGTGTTAAATTTAAGAATTTTTTTTAATGCCGAAGATGGCAGTGTTCATTCTGTGCAGGAGGGCCACATGTAATTTTTACATAAAATTTCAAAACCATTCCAAAAAAGTTAAAACAAAACCTTTCATATGACCTATAACTTTCCACTATAAAAAAATATGCAAAAAATACGGTTTCAGAAGTCTAAGGAGTATCAAAGACCATACAAGTCGAAAAAGCAGAGGCGATATTTGATTTGAGCTCAATTACAATGAAAGAGTATATTATGATTTATCTTTATCCATTTTCGAGAACCGTTTGGAATTGCAATTATTTACGACCTTAAGGGTAAAAATTATTCTAATCATTCTACTTACTACCACAGTGAAATATGTTTGTTGAAATATAATGAGGTGGGTGTGTTTTCTTTCGAAAATCCGTTGGTCCGATTTATGATAACGGGGAGTTTAATTGCCAATTAAACCCTGAGCTGTATGAGCTTTATTTTGACACAAATGTAGTCAAGCATTTTAATATACCACAGTTGCGCTGGCTGAGCCATGTCGGTCGAATAGACGAAAACGCTCCATTAAGAAAGCGGTTGGATGACAACTAAACTTGGAACTACCAAGCTGATAAAGGCTTTTAGATCCATTTTCTAAGATTGGCACCGAGAAAAAAGAAAAAATTAAATGCAACTTAAACTGGCCACGCTCATCTTTTGTAGAAATAAAAAACACTTTTTTATATGTGAGCATATGATTATATATTGGAATTAAGGCAATAAGTTTTGCAAACGTGCGTTAAATATGTAATGAACTGGAAAAGAATTAAAATTGATTACATTTAAGAAATAATATCTTAAGGGTTTAAAAGATGTGCAGAGGTAATACGAAATCATGGCAATGTCAAATTAATACTGACAAAATAGTGTACTATCGTTAAATTGAGAGTTTGAAATGTTTTAAGCCGTTAAATTTTGAAAGGTTAAATCAAACATTAATATTTATTAAGTTTTTGTTGACAAGTAGTTCTAAAGTATTCTAAATTAAAAAAAAGCAAAAAAGTAAATGATAATACAGAAATATATTTTTAATATTTTAAATTTTTTAAATTTAAACTGACTTAGAAACTGTATTAATATCAAATATTTTAAACACCACAGTATGTATATACGTATCTGTGAGTGCTTGTAACATAAAACATCAATTCTCTGGCATAGTTTTATTTAAAAGTTTATTTATATTTTATTGAACATTTATTATAGCTAAGACGACGGTATTAAGTATCTACGCGTATCTGTGTGTTTCATATAAATACAGTATTTATCTTAGAAATAGATATAAAGTGTGGAATTGAATGTAAATATTTACAAGAAATTCCCTGCGTAACCAAAAAATATTTCTTATTTTAAATTTAAATTTGTGTTTGCTCAAAAATAAATTCCATTTTAAATGTTTCTTTACGCACATTCAGTGACACAGACATATGAATGTATAAACATTGTACATTATTATGTGTTAATAAGGATTAAATATTTGTGACAATATAATCACGATACAAAATACGGGCCTTATAATGTTTTTTTTCTAAGTTGATTAATGTTGACATAAACTTTATTTTAATAATGTAATTACTACCTCTATGAGAGAAATGATGTTAACGTTGAAACACTTACTCACTATATATACTTACATATGGCACACTTTATTAAAAACAGTCACAACTCAAATTTCATCAGAATCATTTTCTTTTCCATAAGCCAGTTCCTAGAAAATATTTTTAGCGAACTCGAGAATTTTCTTTGGATTTCAGTAAACTTCATTCTTAAACGGTCCTTGGCAGCTGACCTTAATTTGGTTATACAATTGAAGCAATGTTTTTAATAGCAGAAAGCAAAACTCTGCTGAAAAAAATGATTTTAAGTTGTGAATGTTTGTTTGCATAAAGGTTTTTTCACCTACACAACATATATACGTTTGTGCAGATGTTTGAAATGCCACAAAATAATAGTCTAAGGCCCACCTTCAATTATACCGATCGCTTCCAAATCACTACCTGCGTCGACTTAAGCCTATTCGTTTTTCCACCCGTCCGTTCGAGTGTCCACATACTTTTGTGATCAAAGTACAGGTGGCATTTTTTTGAATAGGAACCAAGAATAGAGTTCTGTAATAAACAATCCCAAATTGACTATTGTTCCCATTTAAGTCCCACTCCCGGAAATCACATTCAACGTTATAAATTAAAAATCAATTATGCTATTTAAGATACTAACATATGCGCAAATCTTTCCTTAAATAAAAACGATCCAACTATATATTGTGAAATTGTTCCATTATTGGCCAAACCTTCTGTAGTAGGAACTTACACAAAATTAAGCTGACCCCACAAACGAAAGTCAGTTTCGCCTGCGTACAATTTGTTGATATAGTAGTCCTCTTTATATCATAAATTTCTTACTTGTTTTTTTGTGGTAAAATGGCAGAAAGGACCCAGAATTGAAAGCTTAATTATAATTTATGGTAATTAAAAAATTTGTCAAAAGAAATAAAGATATAATTTCCAAGACTTTGTATGGAAGCCCCCTTAGGAGATGGTGGTAGGGGGTAAGTATGGAATATGTTTGGGAGGGGAAACTTAAGGGGCCCCGTGGTACACTTTATTTCTCTAAGATCGACTCTTTGGAAGTTATGGACGTTTTTACATCATTTTAGGTAATGGAGGAGAAACTAATGGAGGTCTGTGATATATTTTGTTATTTTAAGAGCGACTTCGGAAAAGTCGCAGGGGTTTTTCCCATTTTTTTTTAATTTTGTATGGCAACACTGTTATGGGCTGGAGATTGGAGGTTAGTATGTTCCAAAAATTATTTGAGCGGAAAAATTAATTAGGGTCGGTCTTACACTTGACCTGTGTGGGAGAACTCTGGAAGCTGTGAAAGCGATTAAAAAAAAATTTAACTTCGTATTGCAACCCTGTTAAGAGGTCCAGGTAGGCTGTAAGTATGTTCCACAAAAATTTTTGTAAGAAAAAGATAATGGGAGTCAGTCCCACTGAGCACCCGTGTAGGGGCAACTCCAGGGCAGTTGTAGGAGGTTTTATATAAAAATTTTAGAGAAAAAAAAACAGAGGCAGTCTTAGTTTTTGGCTTTTATCTTGATCAGTTATCAAGCGAATTTGCTGGATTTTAACAGCAATTTTTTCGCTGATATTTTAGATCGTTTATGAGGCTCTTAAAAGTGAATTTCTATTATAACACGGAGAGACCGGCGGACGGACATCGCTAAGTGGAGTTACCTTTATATAATAACCATGAAAAGAAATACTTTATGGGATTGCAGATGGATACTAAAGAAATTAAAAACGAAATGACAAACTTATTTATACGCTTATCTCTTATGTAAAGTGTAAAAAAAATCATCGACAATATTTGTTAGTGGGGAAAAGCATTAAAATATTAACTAAAGTAAGTTAAAATTAAACTTCCATTTAAAATGCTGTAAGCATTTCTTAAAAAATAAAATGTTTTGCAATTACGGCTTAGGCGATTATACATACATGTGTTTGTATTTTGTTTAAAGCTAGTGTTCGCAAAATGGATTACACATTTTACTATAACACTAGTGTAATACACTCTTTGTGTCCTTTTCAACTATTTGCTATGCATTGGCTCGTAATACCTATCATTTCCTATTCAACCTTTGAGAGATTTAACACCTTTATTTTTTTTTGTTTAAGGTTCTTTAACAAAGGTGTTTCTGCAATTTAAAATCTGGCCGTTACTTTTAGTTTAAGAGAGTATAACAGAGATTACAATGAATTCTTCTCATTTGCTTAAACCAATTTATGAAGAGAAATTAAACGTAAGTCAGTTACGTTTTTACTCTTATTTTTAAAGCATAGTGAAGGACATAAATATAAGTCATACCAATGTATTTTAAACCAAGAAATTCGCTGAAGAAGAGCAAATAAAAAATAAACAGACAATAGTATAGAAGAAAAAGGCATTTATTATGAAATTAATATTGTACCGTACATAGGTACGAATTCAGAGGAAGGAACTTGAATTTAATTATTAAATTAAAAAAAAAAAATGTTAAAAAGATTTTTCATTTTGAAACAATTTGCCTATTAAATACTAAATTGTAATATTTAAAGTCTTTAAAAATTTTACATAATTTAAATAGTTAACAAAAAATTAATTGGAGCGGAAAAAATAGAGGACAACGCTCCAAACCAAAGAATATACAAACGGATTTGCTAAAAAGATTATTGTGAAATTGATGACAAGAACAATTTTTTAACAAGAAAAGCAAGAAAAGTGTATGAAAAAAAATTTGTTAACCTTAATCCTTTTGAAATATAAAGGTTGGATAATTTTCAAATATTGAGAGAGAACTTTTTTTGTAAATTTGTATAAATTTTGGAGAAAACCTTCTGCATTCTACATACAAACATTAAAATTTTGTAAAGTTTCCAATTCAAAAACTGGGAGAGCTATCGACTTCAAGCTCGGTACAAACTATTTTTATTATAATATTTGCAGTACAAAATAAATCGACTAGATCAGATAGCTGGGTATAAAAAAAGACTAATGTGAAGGGTATACAAGATTCGTCGAAGCGAATATAGCGCTCTTACTTGTGTAATTTAAAAGTGCCACTAAGAATATAATACATTAAAAAAACAAAAAAAGAGTGCATTTGTATGGACTCCATACGGCATAGCATTTACAGCTCTAAGAGCGAAAAATTACGCTGCAATATAAAAGAATATAAGGATATTTAAAATGTACCATGTAGGTCTACGACAGTGCTAACAAGGACCAAAACGTTTTGTAATGGATACATTGTTATTATGAATTCCATCCCTGATGTTTGAAGTGAAGGCATTTATTTTATTTCATTCTTCCGTTTCAAACTTTAGATGTGTTTACTTCTAAAAACTAGACATTAATGCAACGTTTTAATACTGATACAATTCTTCATATTTTAAACTACTATTTCCGTGCCTTTGAAAGGATGTCGAATATCAACATTAAATTAATTATTGCTTCTTCTTTTAAACACAAAACCATTTTGTTAAGCAAAAACCAATTAAAATTCTGAAAGCTGTAAACATTTATTGGGAGTTTCCATTCTTTTTATGCATTCGGACACTTAAGAGGAAGAATGTGAGGAAGTATGTGAAAAAGGTAAGTTTGGTTATTTAAAACAAAACAAAACAAAAGCAAACGGAAACAGTATCCCTGCTGGGTGTAAAAATTAATTAACTTCAACAATTCAAAATATTAGAAAAATGAAATAAAAGTAAACCGAAAAAGTTGTCAACAAATTTAGTCAATAAGCGTCGGCAACAATTGGGTTTTCAGTAGATACTTATATTATTAGGGCCTGCATCACAGCTTCTTTAGTTGAAGTAAAAAAAAAAAAAAATATATAAAAATTGTTATCAATTCAAAATTTATTACAGCATTTGTTATTAAAAAGTGCTAGCTCCATATGTTTTTTTATTTATTGGCAGCGATAGATTTTAAATTTTTACTTAAAATAACAGCTGGGTAAATACTGAGTACAATTTGTTTAAAATACGAATTATATTTTGAAAACTGTTATGTTATATTGTTTAGATTATTTAGAATCATGTATCTTGTCATTAATGTTAGCAATTTAAGTTTTTAAAAAAAGATAAAGCTAGACCTTAACTGCTTTAAAACTTTTTGATTTAGAAATTTCAATTCCACAACTTGCAGACTTACTACAAGTTGAAAAAATTGATAAAAACTGTTTACATTAAAATTTTGCATTGATGTTTTAAAAATATTGATAAAATAAAAAAAATATTTGAATTAAAATTGATTTTAAAAATACCGTTTAATTGCAATTTTTGGCAAAACTCTCATATAGACGACTACAAGGAAGAAAGATCTTCACAAAAATGTTAAGAAACATGAACAAAAATTTTTCAAAAACGTGAAATTTTTTTGTATATTTATGGACAATTTGAATAAAAATTACAAACAAAAAAATTTAATGTTTATTTGTTATAGAAAAATAGTATAATAAGCGGAGCTTGTGGATTAAGCAAATATTTTTGTTATAAACTTTATATGTGTTTATTACTAAAAATTAATTACAAATAGATCTTTCCACACTGACATAGTTCTTCGCATTTTGTCTTTTAATTTTCGTGGCTTTATAAGAATATCGAGTACTAACGATAAATTTATTATCGCTTTTTTACAAAGAACATAAAAAATGAGTTTTGGCAAAAAGTTTTGAAAACTAAAAACTCCTGATGGGGTTTTTTCTTTCTATGTGTTCGGTCATTTACGCAGAATGCTGTGAGGAAGTAAACAAAGAAGGTTAAGTTGTTTATTTAAAAACAGTAAAACGAAAATGGTGTCAACAAATCGTTTTTACCAAATATTTTTTGTCGATGTTTTCTTTAGTGGAAGTAAATATATACCATTTTAAAATTGACCAAAATACTTGTTATTTAAAAACATAATGGTTTTATCTCTTTTATTTCTTAGCTGCCATAAATTAGCTTAAAAGTTTTTCATTTAATTCAAAAGCAATTGATCCTGTTTGGTAAATACCAGAAACATTTTGTTTAAAATTAGGATTATATTTTGAAAATTTTTGTATCATATTATTTCATTTTATCCAGGATCATATATTTTTTTTATATAAGTAATAAGTTTTTTTTAAAAACTTTTATGCTAAAGCTTATTTATTAATTTAGTCTTAGTTTTCTTCAGGTCAAAAAAGGTTACATTAAAATTGTTTTAGGTACAATTAAACTTAGTTAAAATAAGAGTCTGTTTTTTTAGTAAATATTCAACTAAAATATTGATGCATATTTTATAAGTTAAAAACAGCCATGTTGAAGAAATCATCAAAAAACAAGGTGAATTGCGCCATCTTCATGGCATTAAACTAATCAACTGATAAATTTTAGTTGAAAATTTTAGCTAAAAATTTTAGCTAAAAGGATTTGAAAGAAAGTGTACTACCACATCAAAGGCCACATAACCTTAATTGAATATGTTTAACAAGACTTAAAAACACGTTTCTTAAAGGACGTCCTTTATTTGTTTAACATTCCTTGACTTCTGCCTTAAAATATTACTACATTTACTGATTTAGAAGTCTTAAAATTTTATATTGCAGATGATATATTAGAATTAAAAAAAAAAAATTGATAAAAAAGCTGTTTATATATAAAGGCTGAAATTTTGCATTGGAAAAAAAAATGGAAACAAAAAGACCGCCAGAAGATATTTACCCAAATTAGTAAAAAATATTCACCATTTTTGTTTCAATGTCGACCAGTAATACTGAAAGGTCACTTTCCACCGCCGTATTAAAACATGGCTGAGATCAACCGCTACAGAGCTTAGCGGCTTAGCAATGTTGCATACACATAACGAAATTGATAATGACAAAAATGTCGTGCTTAACAAATTTACTTCAACAGGAAACCATAAATTATTAATTTAATAAATACGTAATTTTTTTGGCTTTTATGTAATTATATAGCTAAAAGCTAGTTTTTAAATCGTGTACATTATTTTGGCCAAAAACAAATTTTGTTTCTTGAAATGGACATAGCAATAATGGAAATAAATTGTAAACATTAGGCTTTATAGCATTTTTAATAAAAAATGCTTCAGGTTTGTTTTAGTAAATTGTTATTAAACGAATTTGTATCTTATTTGTCGATTTTAGTTTAGTTTTAAAAGAGATTTTGCTTATGGCCAAACCAAAATTTTCTTTGGGCTTAAACTTAGCTAAAAGTAAGTAGAAATGTGTATCAACACAGTTTTTTTTTTAAATTATGATTTTAGAAAGGTTATAGTTTTTTCCGAATGTTTTTTTTTTGTAAATAAGTAAGTATGCATTTATACTTAACGATCGATTATGTAAATGTATCAATAAATAGTTTCTAGTATCATTGCTGGCCAGCATGTTGGGTACGTAATATTCTTGTTATTTCAATATTACTCATACGTCCCTTGGAAGATATTTAAGTCAAAGGCCGTTGTTTATAGTTATTTAAATTGTCTGTGATACACATATAAAGTATGTATTTGCACTCAATTTTAAATAATGCTTAGTTATGGGCAAATGTTTTTTTTAGGTATATTTGAATGATAAAACCCAAGTTTGAAGAAGGCGAAATTGTGCCCATTAACACTTTTATTGTTTGATTTAGTAATAAAATAGTAAAGGTTTTTTTTTTGGTAAAAGATTATTAACAAGTAAGCTTTCTGAGATTTGGTCGGAAATTTATTAGTGTTGTCAGAATTAGCAGTTACAATTGTTTGAGGAATGTTAAGTTTCATTTTGTATTAAGCTTCAGTAATAAGAATAATTACTGAAATTTACAAATTGCTTTTAAGAGGCAAATTTGGTTGCGATTATTAAAATATTATGGAAACATGCACACTTTTTGGTAAATTTTGTAATGCTAAAATTTATTAACACAAAACCAGAAATGATATAAACGGAAGCTTAATGTAAAAATATGCTAACAACGCTTAAGCAAACAGGGGATAGTTTTTACACGTTGCAAAAATATATTTGTGATTATACCTTAATTTGAAAGGAACAAAGTTACAGATAATTTGTTGTTCGTTATTTTTTGAAATGAATAAAAACATATGTCTTCACGAATCTTAAATGGGAAGCACAAAAGTCTTTGTTTAACTTGAATTTGTATATCAGTAAAGTCAAATGTTTTAATTTGATTTGCTAAAAATTTATACTTACAAAAACTGTAAAGGTAGTACAACACTACAGAAGATTTTTGACCAAAAACTAAAATTTCTAAAAATTTTTTTGTTAAACTAATTGTTTGTAATTTAAACAAATTTCCATAGGTTTTTTGCTTTTAAGAAATTAGCTTACGATGGCTGGTAACAGAAATATTTTTGTTTTCACAATTTTGGGTCATAATGCCATTTAAAACTTCCTTTCAAATTTCGTTATTATATGGCAATTAGTTTGTTGTAATTTATTTTTGTGTATGTGATATTGATTGAATTTTTATAACGAAATTGTGTTACAAAATGTAACCTTTTTAAAGTTTTCATTCAGTTTTATTAATTTTAGAAAAAGCTGCAGGAAAAACATAATTCCGGCTGTGTAATGTAACACAATAAAACATGGTTTGTTCTAGTTGAAAAATATTTTTTAGTTCAAAAAAGTAATGTTTAAAGCCTATCTGACAGCTATTTCTTTTATGTTTCAAAAAAAAAAAAAAAAACATATACAGTAGTGTATTTCAGTATGTGAGTAGGTCAAACTTGAAATTAGCTTTTAAGTACAGGAAATAAGTAAAAAAGAACTCTAGAAACATATTGTTTTACAAAATAAGAGAATGTACAAAAGTAAACTCAAATAAAACATATTTGTACTTGTACAAATATAGTAAAAAAATGTTGTAAAGCATTACATTGTCCATTAGGAAAACAATAACACTTAAAACAAATAGAGAAAAATATGTCAAGCTTTTGTAAAAGTTTTTTTTTTAACGAATCTAGGTATTCCCAAATATAGCTCGTGATATGCAAAAATGCCGCGATTTGCTTTTAAATTTTTGTGAAGGAATTTTAATGAGAACTTTAAAATTATAAATATTTGCAATTTAGCTAAACTTTTCAAAACATTTTCATTAGAAGTATATTTATGAAATTTATCAAATTATATATTTTTCGTTTATCAATTATGCTTAAAAGACAAGATTATATCAAAGCGGTAAAAACAAAAAATAATTTAACACACTTAATGTTTTCAAAAGCACACTTTTTGATGTTAAAAAATCAAATTTCCTTTTTTTTGAATTAGGCCATTTTTGCAGCGGGCAAGCGATATTTATTTATATCCATTTAATTGTACAAAAAACATAACTAACACGCTACATTACATATTTATTTGACCTCTGACATATTTATGTACGTATTGTGGCTTTTTATACAAAAGAGCAAAACACTTTTAGGTCAACCGGAAATATGTATTAAATAGCAAAACTCGTGTGGTTGTGAGAACTGTGCTGTAAGTTAGCTGTATACTTTAAGTATATATACATTAATAAGTGTGCAAGACTTTAAGCTAAAGTTTGGTGAAAAGAGTTTTTAGAAGAAAAAAAATAAAAAAATTTAGGGAAAGAATTTGATTTAAAATATACTTAATTGCCTCGAATGTTATATTTAATGAATCTCAATTTGTAGTAGTCATCTTCGACGTTTTCTGTCCTTATTAACTTAGAAACTGAATTTTTTATAAAAAGACTTAACTATGGCCTTCTCTTTATATAAAGAAATTCTAAATAAAATCTATACACTTATTTTTCTTAAAAATTTTCAATGTTGGAAATTACATTCCCCTTAAAATCTCAGCCTGTTTTAGCTTTTCTTTCAGTTTATAATGTTTGCTATTCAAATGGTATTATATTAGCTAAATATTTGCAGAAAGGAAATACTAAGATTCTGCAATTCTTAGCCTGGCTAAGGTTAGAGCCAAATGTTTCTGCAGTATAATACAAATAAACAAGCCATTGAGCGATATACTCCCCTAGAACGCGGAATAATCGTGTCTATTTTTGTGCGTAACAATTCGTCTGTGGCGTTGGCGCAGCGTGAATTTCGTCGCCAATTCCCCGGTCATCCGGTGCCGACTGCGCAAACTTTGGACCGTTTTACCACCAACCTTGAAGAGTATGGGACCACACAGGACGCTGCCAATGGTAGGCTGCTCCGGAGGGTTCGTTCTGCCAAAAATGCCACCGCTTTTGCCGAGTATGTCCAGCTGTCGCCAGTAACTTCGACCAGACGCCATGCCTTGCAATGAGCAATCAACCGGAAGTCTCTAAGGCAAATTTTGCTAAAAGACCTGCGCATGTTTCCCCACAAAGTCCAATCCGTGCATCAACTGCTGCCTGTTGACCGCCAAATCCGTGTTACCTACGTCCAAGGCATCCTCAATTTCGAGCTCAGGTGGCTCATTTTCACCTCAGCGGGTACGGTAACAAGCAAAACTATCGCTTTTGGGGCACCAAAAATCCACGAGTATGTACGGGTTGCCATTACTCCCGCTCAAAGTGACTGCATGGTGGGCTGTTCACGCGGCAGAACTCATAAGCCCATTTTTTTGTTTAGGACGCTGCTGGTCAAACAGCAACAGTGGACGGTGCGTGCTACAACGCCATGCTAGCCGGGGTTTTCCAGCGCAATTAAATGACATAGGAGTGGAGGTCATGTGGTTTTAATAAAACGGAGCAGCGGCGCATACTGAGCGAATCCCAAACCAATATTCTGAAGGCAGCATTCTCGGACCACCTCATCTTTTGTTTTGGCGATTTACATTGGATAACAAGATCGCCCGATTTAACCATTTCAGACTTTTTTATGAGGTTTTTCGAAGTCCCGTGCTTACGTGAAGAAGCCCGAGATCCTTAAAGCCCTCAAGGGTAACATTCGATCCGAATGGGGGAATCTGTCGCCCGGAACTCTCGCCAAAGTAATGACAAATGCCATAAAACGAGCCTGTGTAGCAACTAATTGTAACGGCGCCCATTTGACCGGTATCATCTCCCCAACTTAACCAATTAAATTCTAGAAGTTTAAATAAACCATATTTTGTAAATTAAATGTTTTAAAAATAAGTTTGATTAGTTTGTTGACAACTTTTAAGTTTCTAAAAAAATTGTAAAATTCGTATAAAAAAAGTTACTAAAACCAAATTTTACGGTCAATTTATTAACAAAAGTTTTAAATGGTTGCAAAGAAGAAAATAAAAAGGTATTAAATTTGCTCATCCTCAAAAATCTTGAAAAATGTGTATGTCTATTTATAAATTCTGCTCAACCATAAATGGATAAGTCGTAGCATATTTAAGTTGTATCTGTAGTAAATTGTTTAACATATTTCAAACGGTAAGCTTATGCTAAAACTTAAGATTTAATTTAATTTCAATGTCTCAATTTTATCTGGACTCCGAATAATTTAACAAGTAATATTACCTTGGTAATCACTTAACTGCTAGGTAAAATAAAACATTTTAAATTAAAAAAAAAAATATCTTAAATCTGTTTTAGGCATTTTACATTTAATAAATTCGTTCTTTTAAAGTAATAATTGAGATGTCTACAAATAAGACATTCCAAGGCTGTTTTTAAATTGGAGTATCCAGCACAGATGCCCAATATAATAAATTTTTTTTTAATGCGATATATAAATTTTTCATCCCTATATATACGAGTATTATAAATATAAGGTGGTGTAAGTTTGTTTGTTTGTTACGCAATCACGCCTAAACGGTTAAACCGATTTTCATCGAATTTGAACATAAATACTTGAAGTGAGAGATAGGCCAGAGTTTCTTAAAAGAACAGATGGGGCAATGCCCACAACACTTCAAATCTTTCTGTACTTCTACTGAAAAAAATTAAAACTTTTAATATTGGTTGTTTTATCGGACATATTTTTTTGGACTTTATAAGCATATATGTATAAGACCTCTGCCATAACAGTTTTTAATGAAGGTGCTGTGCTTGACTATTTATTTTTTTAATTTTGTTTACATATCATTGGCTTTTAGAGCTAAAGTTTTGTTGACAAAAGAGTGGGTAATGCTACACCCACAAAAGTTAAACCCTTAATACTGGCTCTTCAAAGGATAGTTAAGTGCGCGCAGCCACGCTTCTAAAAATTCAAATCTTAAACACTGATTTTTGAAAATTTTTAAGGATATTTTTGTGGTAATATAGTGGGCGGTGCCACACCCAAAAAAGCAAACTTTTTGTACTGATCCTTCTACTGTACAGATTGTTTTATTCTTTGATATATATAAGGCCTACGCGTATAAACTTCGAAAGATAATAACAATAAAGGTACTTCTGGTTGACCTATTTGAAGGAGATTTTGTTTGCATATTTTTCGCTTTCAATATAAATATTTTAAAGGAAAAATGTGCAACAACCTTAAAAAACTGGTTCTTTATTCTGGTTAAGTCACGTCTAAGCAAACCTTTAATACTGGTGCTTTCATTGCATAGATTTTTAGAACATTTTTACGTATGTACAAGATCTTGAATGTAAAAATTGGTAAGGATTCCGCTTCCAGAGTAAAAATTTTAAGGAAAATAAGTCGGAAGTGCCACGCCCTCAAAAATGTTAGTCTTTATGATAGTAAATTTACTGCACCAGTTTTTTTGAAAACTGGTTTGCATACAAAGGACGTCTAAAATCCAAATTTTTAAAGAAAACGAAGAAGGTTGGGCCACGCCCATAAAAATTCAATTCTACAGATACTTATATCGCACTGATTTTTAAGAAATTTTCTATACACATACAAATTCTAAAAGTAAAAAAGTAAAAGTGAAAAAGTTTAGAATCTAAATGAAATTACTCCCACTGAACTGATTTTTATGACACTTTGTTTGTTAAGCCCAAAATATCAACTGAGTAGACTATGCCACAGTTACAATAATTAAAAAAAAGGAAAGAATGAGAGCTGTTGATGCAGAGCGCTACCGCAGCTAAGTTTGTCCATTTTTGCATTAGGCAGTTTGATTTAAAGAAAGGGAGTGCAACAATTTCCATGTCTTATATTTCCATGATCTATAGACCCAAAGTTCTCTTTGATTAAGTGTGATATCTTGACCTTTACTTAGACTGCAAATGAAAATGTGTGACATTTTAATGCTAGCTTAAAACTTTTAATACAACTATGATGTCTGTCTTCGCAAACTCTTTTTTAGGTAATTTTATTTAATAAAGCACTTAAGTTTGATCAGCAGTTAGGTCGGGTCCAGCAGAGCGGGCCGGGTAATGCTAGAATGTATTTATATATAATAAATACAATTTAAGAACAATATAAGAGAAAAAAGAGAAAATTAAATCGCTTTCTTAAAATAAAATTTAAAAAAAACATATTAATTTAAAATGCTTGTTTTTTTTATAAATATACCAGTGCTTTTATCACAACAAAATAAATGTGTTGAAGTGGAATTAATTTTTAATATCTTGGTTGCTTGGAGAAAATTTAATTTTTATAACTAAATTTCAAAAAATTTTACTTTGTAAACACATGCATACACATATACTTATAGAAACATACAGACATGGTATTTTTGTTATTATACCCTTTACATAGTAATAAGGGTATATAACAGTTTAGCATTCCATTTGAGACCCCAGAAAGAATATATATTCTAGATTCTTATAGTTAAGGAAATCGATAAAGCCAAGTCCGTTTGTCTCTCTGTGTGCCTGATTAAATCATGTTTCCGGGGTCAAGTACTACGGACTAAGTGTTGATGTCAAACTGTCAGAAATATCCCTGAGATGATCGTTTTTTAAAATGAGCCATATCGGCTTACCACAGACCTAGATATAGGCCAAATATTGCGATTGTATCAGTTTTCCCCGAATTTTTTAAACAAATTCCATACAAAAAAAATTACAAATGTAACCAATAGGCAACGTTTTTAACCATATATATATGGATGCGAATAAATACGCATTTAGTTTCTTTATGTATATTTTACGTAGGTATGTATAAACATGTGTGTTAATAATTCAAACGCAAAAATAAAGTGACAACTGTGTTTATGAAAGAAGTTTAAAAGTTATAGCTTACCATCGTTATTTTGATATTTTTTAAAAAGGACCCTGTAGTTTAATCACAAGAATACATAGACACCCAGCCGGAGACATAAAGAGACAGACAGACGTTAAGGGTTTTACGTGGTACCGCCGGAAGGCATAACCCATGGTGCTCCCACCACTGGTGAATACTAAGCGTCCACCAACGCCCCTAGAATGGCTTGGCTAAACCACCTAGGGGTACAGACCCCTTGGTGAGGAGTTGGGCTATCTAAACCCGATTTCGTATGATTTTCAATCACACCCAAAATAGATGCGACACCCAGCTCTGTTTAGAAGGATCTTTTATTTCACTTATTCCAACTTAGGATCAAATATATCCGACATCATTATCAACACTCCATTATCTACTCACCGCCAGTCAGGACCGAATCACGCACATGCTTCGAAGTGCCAATGCCGGTCTTCTCATTTATTTGCTACTACTCTGACGGGATCTTATTTTAGATCCTAGGATCACCAGCCGTAGCCAGTTTCCCTATTCACCTACTTCCAAACACACTTACACCTTTTCAGCTAATAGCCTACTTCCACAGTTGCTCATGTGCCTGGGTAGATCCGCCAAAACCAGAAACTTTTTCTTGTTGAACCTTTAGTTCATATAAGACCGCTTACACGGTCACTCTGGGGCCCGTACCCCGTACAGGACGGACCCCAGTATATCAACTTTCGTTCTACAGTTGCCCCGCTTGGGGATAACAGCCACCACGTAAACTCCCGAAGGAGACCTCACCATCAATCAGTTCATGCACCTGATAAGCACACAGGGCTAACTGATTCCCGTGGTACCAGATAGGACTCTGGTCAGCCTCGGAAATCTACTTGCACTTCATTCCAACCAATATCTTATTTACACAGTTAAGGTATTGGTACCCTTTTAAACCCTGTATTGCTGTGACACTAGACGGCAAGGTACATGGCACAGCGCAACAAGGACAGCCTGCCTTAAGCCAGACCAGTAAATTGATCCCTTTTAGCCCAAGACAGATTGTTTTCCTCTTAGCCATGTCTGTTAGCCTTTCGGTAACTATTCCGAAAGTTGCCCGGTTGATACCACTTGGAGGTAGACTTAGGCACTTGTCTTCAACACTTATCAACCGGAGGGACAGACAGGTTTCATTCGACTCAGAAAGTTGTTCTGATTCCCCTATTATGTATGATGTGGGCGTATAATAAAAGTGATATGGAACCAATCTGCTGACAACTATTAAGTCATTTAGATTAATCAATCTAAAGCAACTCCTTAAAAATATAATTATAGTTACAAATGTTTATACACATATTTATTTCCCATTATTGATAAAAATTTTTATTATTTTTAATTCAGTTTTATTTGAACGTAAAAACTATTTTTTTATGTTTTTCATTCGATTTTGTTTTTAATTTTTAGTCTTTAATATTTGTTAATGTCGTGTTCAAAGATTTTGGAACGAATCATTGGATTTTATTAAAAGCAAAATTATCCTTTGCAGAAAATTCCACGCATAAAACGATACCTGAGTATACAGCAATAATTATTACAATCATTTTAAGTATTTTTTCAGAGAAGGAGCCTGTATGTATATTGTATTGATCATGCATCAAGGCGTATACTTGATTGAAACTTTAAAAATATTATTCATACGCCATTGAAAGTGTAAAGTGTTTGGTAATGCAAAATCTTTGTTGTATTGCGGCAAGAAAATTGCCGTTACTTTGCATATACATATAATAAAATAATTTTATATTTACCACACATGCTTTTATTTGGGTTACCTCTCGTGTAAGTTTTACTTTAAAAAAATCTGGTAAAAATTTTTATGTGAATAATGTATGTATGTAAATATATCCCACGACCTTGGAAGAATTGACAGACCGGTTTCGCAAATACGTAATTTTTTCTTGTCGCCGAAGCATTGAACTGAGTTGAAAAGTTCCCCTTTTTTGCTACAACACTATAATAGTCTGATACTCAGCTTCAATTAAACCAATTAATTCGGAATCACTTGCTGAGTAAATTTAAGCATATTTGTGCATCCGGCTGGGTATTCATGTATTCTTTTGATCAAGTTACTTGTCACTTATTAAGTGAAATGTTTTATTGAAATAAATAATAAATTTATTAAATAAGATTGAGCAAGAATAAAAAAACACAATAATAAAAAATGTTTTATTTGTTATGCAATAAAAAAAGTTATGTATAGATGTACAATGTTGCGAAGTCCTTATATGTGCAGCAGGTACTGCAAGTTTTTATCTGCAGTCTTTTAAAGCTATTTGTATTTTTCATCTTCTGAACATTTTTTATACAATAATTTGCACACACATGCATATGTATATTTATGATGAATATGTTTCTAAGGAGACATGGAAATTTCCTTTCTGATTATTAAAGTTCTTGGTCGATGTACAGGGTGCGGCAAAAGTAACTAAATTATTTATTTTTTAAATAAATATTTAATGCAATGAAAAAAACTCAGAAAATAATAAATAAAGTCTCAAAAAATTTAAAAAGTACAAACAATTGGATCAGGTACTTTTTGACCAAGACAAAAGGGTTTTCCCTCATATTCATATATTTATTAGGACCATTTTACCCGAAATTTTAAAAGAAGACCTTAAAAGAATTAAGTTTGCCCTTCTTTACCCCTAAGGGTCAAAAGTTTAAAAAGGCACCTTATATGTGTTCATATTTTTTCGAGGTGTGAACAATGAATTTTAGAATATGATTTTATATTTTTTGGTTAAAAAGCTACAAGATAGACCTAATAAGTTAAATTTTTTTACCCTTTGGGATCAAAAGTTTCGAAAAAATATTACATTATAGGTCCCCTTTTTTCTTTTTTTTCTTTTTTAAATAAAATTCGATGCTTTTTAAATTTTGCTTTATCGTGCTTAGGATTATAAAGGAGCGCTAGCAATTTACATATTTTTACCTACCTGAATCTAAGGATCCGGATTTCCTAAAATCCTTTTATAAAAGATCTGTACATGAGAACAGATTACCAAATCTGAATTTCAAGTATTTAGCTTTATGTATTTGGGGTATACGATGGTTAATGCGTTAGTTAGTCTATAATGTCTTTACTTTTTATATAGAGTACTTATTCCTTTTACTTTTGATACTATTGGTTTGAAATTTTTATTTTTGTATCTGTATCTGTACAGGTACATAACGCAACATTTTATAGAAAATTTTAACTTTTTTTCAAAATACTCTTAAAATAATCTTCACAATTGTGGGATTTCGGTGGTCTTGTCTATGTGTTGTAGTTTTACATAAAAAATCCAAATAAATATAAATACTATTAACTGCAATGTGCATTGACTTTTTTTTTCAACATATAAAACCCACATTTTCAGCGGAAATGGTCTTACTCCTGAAACAGATTAAAAATTTATCAAAAGTATGTTGCGTTGCAAATATAAATGGTTCTGGTAATTTTATTACCATATTAATTAATAAAATGTCTTTTAATAAAAAGCTTCTCCCAAACAATTTTATTAATACTTTTACTACACACAAAAAATCAATTAAGCTATTTCTGCTTAAATCAAGCCGTATAGGTGGCAAAAGTACGGTGAGCACGGATTTTCTAAAACCAAGAAATGTATAAAACCAAGAACGATTTATAAAGGACGAATTACTTATTTTTAGCTAAGTAAGGACTAATAAAGTTCAAAACCGTACTTGATGTAAAAATATTGTTTTAAAAATCGTTATTTCGTAAAGTAAAAGAGTTTTTTATAGAAATTTTGTTTATACATATGGGCCATTCCATTGTGACGGGTGTGACCGTTTTTTTAAATTTTTGCTTATAACTCACACAATTAATTTTTTTTTTCGATAAAGTTTGAAGAAAGGTAGAGCATAATTTCTAGTCGCCATGATCACTTGAAGACTATGGCGGGTGTGAATTTATAAATTGAAACCAACGAAAATATTGATCAAAGATCGAGTTGTATAAAACTATCTTAAAAACGGGTTAAATTCTTCTTATTTTTGGGGTAGTTTGAAGAGTTTTTAATCGTACTTGGTTCATTATTTCTACTAAAACTGTTTTTGCTTAAAAAAAGCTTTTTTTTCAAATAAGACGAGTTTTCTTTGCAATAAAGCATAAAAAAGAAAAGCTGATTATTCCGTATGTGATCATTTTAAGCTTTTGCGATCCTTTTCGTTTTTCTTAAGGATAAAATACATCGTTTTTTTAATAAAGAAAAAATCGATTTTCCCCAGCTTGGCCCGTTTTATGTGGAATTTACTATATATGATATTATTAATTTAAGATTTTTTTTCTGTATTTGCAGTAGCTAGGGCTTATACCGGGGATACTTCAAACTGCAATACCAGGGCGCTACCTCTAGGCCACCGAGACCATTTATTTTTAAATGTGAACAACAAGTTTTTGCTGATTTATATTTTGAAATAATGCGAATCGACTTTAAGGAATATTCATTACCCCCACAAATTGTTACAATATGTATTAAATGTTTAAAAGATAGTAATCAATTACTCAAAAGATTTGCATGAAAAGAGCATTGAAAGAGGGTAAAAACTGAAACATTAAAACATTTTGCAAGTAGAATTATTACTTGCGAAAGAAAACTTACAAAAACAAAATATATTTGCTTGCATAAAATTGTTGTTTGCATTATTTTATTACAATTACATTGCAGTCAATTAAAAGTCGATGGCTTTAAGAATGTTAAAATTTCATACAAATAGTTCTTTTGTGTGTGAGGATATTGCTCCACCTGTTCCTGTCCAACTAATTTTTCTTCGAGATTTAGCGACTGTTGTTCGATCATTTTGCACCTAATTTGAAGTCAAAAGTTTAAGCATTCAAATTATAGTGTTTTAAAGTTTTCCCTAAAATGGTTAATTTGTGTTGCAGCTGCCCCTAACATATTTGGCTTAAACAGAAAAAAAAATAAAGATTACAGTTTCTGAAATATGTATGTTCTAAAATCTGCTTTAAGAAGGTAAATAAAAACACTGATGTAAAAATTATCCGAATAAGTAAGCAGTGGTGAAATAAGTATTTTTAAAAAAATATTTTTTACAAATGATTATTTATTCTTTAAAGGTTTTAGACCTTTTCTGAATTAAATAATAAGTTTCATTATTTTGAAGATTTACATCTTTTTAAATATATTTATCTATCAATTTACCTATAACTATTTTTATATACTCAACAAAACTATATTGTGTTGCATCATCAGGAAGTTTTTTTTTTAGTTAATAATATTTGTTAACTTGGTTCGAAAATTAGCATTCAATTTGGTTCAATAATTTCTAATTTATTTGTAAGAAAAGTTAAGGTTTTCTTTCTTAAAAAAACATTGAGTTTTTTTGTTTAGAGTATCTTAAGAATGTTTTTTTTTAGTAAAAACATAATAATATAAACAAAATGAAAAAATGTGACTTGGTAAGTATGTGATTATGATAATCCCACAAATTGTTTGGATTATGTTAACACAACAAAAATTCGAAAATTAGAAAAAAATGTATTAAATTGTTACATGTAGTTCGAAGAAAACGTAAGTGGTAATTTAGAAACAAAAGATTTGTCGTAAAATAAACAAAAAAAAAATAATACCTGAGGCTTATCACAAAAAGAAAATAGTTAATTGCGTATTTTCCTTATTTGCTGTCCTAAACAGTTGTGAAAACACATCCTTGTACACTCTTGTTTTTGCGACACAAACATGACCCTAAAACAAAAAAGTCAACTCCCCTTTTTGTTCTTTGCCATTTGTACAAACATAAGTTCATAGTTTGTATATTCAATGGATACAAATAAAAGTTTTATTATGTCTGTCAGGGACAATCTCTTAGTAGTTTGGGGTAAAAGCTTTAGACTATAGGATATAATCAAAAAAATGGTACCAGGATTTTTTTATTATGATTTATTTAAGCTGCAGGCTTTTTAATATATATATATAAGTTATTGTTTGCGAAATAAAGCGTATCGAAAATTTTATAAAAATTGTTAATTTGTACGGCAGCTACCCCTTCTTCACCCTCAACCATAAAAATTTTTTCTTATAAGCGTAGGTTTTGTTGTCGAGTTAATTTTTGTAGAACATTTCAAGTTGATAGCTATTGTAATTTCCGAGATATTGCCCATAAAATATTTCACCAAATTTGTGCAATTGTAAGAAAAATACCACTTCCCCTGATCCTATCTGAAAAAAATTTTCCATTATTTAGGACTCTACTTTAGGAGTATCCGCTCCAAGTTTTGTGGCAAGAATTACTATATTCACTGAGATGTATAGGGATATATGCACGGATTTTTTCCTAAAAAATGGGTTATTTTGGGTTTCCGCTTTTATCTCGGTCAATAGTGAACCGATTTTGCTGATTTTAAATGGCGATTGTCCGCGGAATATTTCTAACAGTTTGGTTTCAATAACTGGTCAGTATCTTTTTATTTGACTCCGGAAACTTGATTTCAACAGACGGACAGACGGACATGGCTATATCAACTTCCCTATCTATAAGGATCCAGAATATATATAGTTTATGTGGCGCAAATGGATAATAAAGATATTACAAATGGAATGAAAAACTGATATATACCCTTATCGCTATGTAAAGGGTATAATTAAATGTGTTCAGCCTACTTAGAAAACAGTTTCTTTTCTCAATTCTAAAAATTTGCATAAATTATTTATTTTGCAATGTCAATGGAAACCTTGCCCATGGCATTGGGATACCTTTAAATTTTTTGCCACTATGCTTTGTGTTACTTTAGCAGTGTAAGTCTGTGCGAATGGCTTAACGTTCATGAAACTTACAAAAGGTACAAAATATGTATTTGTGTATGTTTGGCTCTTAAATCTTTTTTAATAAAAACCTTTTTTTATACGGTTTTTAAACAATTTAAAGATTTTACGTTTAGTTAGAAAAAAAATTAACTTTAAAAAGAGCACAAAAGCAAAGTTGATAGATTTTTAAAAACTTTATTTTGCACTAAAAGCTTTAAGAGTTTGAAAATTGTTGAAAAAAGGATTTTGAAATTATTGCAGTTGTTGTAAGGTCTTATAAAATTTTTTAATTTCTTTATTAATTTTAATATTATTTAAAATAAAATCTTTTTATTTTTTCCCAATTATTTTTAACGAAATGGTTTATTGTTTGGATTTCTTTTACAAACAATTACTTAAGCAATATTTCAAAGCTTAATTAATTGATTTTGAAGTGAAGAAAAAATGTGAACCCTTACTTCTCAATAACCAATTTAGATAACATTAAATCCCTAATTATAAATGCTAAGTTGTTTAATAAAATTTTTTATTCTGGATTTAAAAAGTTTCTCGTTATTTATTTTGTGCATTTTTTTTTTTTTAACAAAAAAGTGATTTTATACATCTTTTGTCTTTCAAAAGATTAATTCAAGATAAAATGGGTTTTTCTCCTAGTTGAAACAAAAAACACACTAAAACAACACAAAAAACAGCAAAAGACATTACAGAAAAGACAAATGAGAAGCATTTTGTCACTACTGAATTTTATTAGATTAAGTGCCAAATTTAAAGTGTATTGTTAAAACTAGAAAAGTTGCAACTCATTACAGTTAGAAGCACCAATTATTTGATCAAAAAGGAAGTAAAACAAAAGAACTTTAAAAAAGTTATTTTAGACCACAACAAATATAAAAGAAATTTGGCTAAAAAAACATTTTTAAAGTACATGTTTAATATTTTTCTACGTCTTTACAGAAGGCAAAAAAATTTAATTAAAATTTTTAAACAAAGTAGTAATATAATGAAAGATATTAAAAACAAAATTATTTGAAAAACTTCCATATTTTTAATATTCACACTTAAAAACTATATTTGCAACTGATGCTTTTTAAGCATGGTATATGTATTTCGACCTTATATTTGCATTTTGTTTTGAATACCTTAAACCCAGAAGAAATTTAGAAAAAAACATAAAACAAATTAAAATTCAATACAAAGTTTAGAGATTTCAGCTATTGCAGCTATTGAGAAATATATAAAAAAAACTATTTCCGTTATATTGGGGATGTCATGCCTATTTTTTCCTTTCTGCCCATACCCAGTATCTAAAAAATCGAATGACCTATATGAAATTGGAAACTTCTTTTAAGCAAAAGTTATTGAGTTATATGAAAAAAACGGTATAAATTATATAGAAGGTGCCACACCCAGTACAAACTTAAAAAAAAATATAGCTTATAGCCTCTTCCATAATGTCGAGTATGTCGTTTTTGCAAATTTCAATAAAATCGGTGCAGCTTTTCTTAAATTATAAATGTGGTAACTAAGAGAAAAAATGACTTCCATTTAAATGTAATATGTACTTCAAACACCGCTTCAAAGTGAAACAACTTTAGTATCCTTGCAAGGATTCTTGTCCTTCCCATATATCCATAAAATGAAAATTGGTATAAGGTAGAGAAAAAAATCCTATAGTAGTAAAATTTTAAACACACATTATTTATAAAACGCTAAAAGGCTGTATAAATTTTCATTATTTCAAGCAAGAATACGCCTACCTTAAATATGCCCCTTTTAAAAAAGTAAAAAGATCAATGTATAAAAAATTTCCGTTTCTAGTTTGGCACACTATCTTTAATTGGTAATATTTAATCAATACTTAAAATTTGATCACTTCAATATCAAGGATACGTCTCCGTACCATTTACGTTTTTACTTTATTTTATTAAACATATTTATTTTATTTTTAATTCTTAATTTCTTTGACCTAGCAATAAGCATTAAAATCTTAAAACTTAATATTTAACATTTGTCTAGCCAGTGCCAAACTAAAATGCATGTTCTCAAATAAAAATTATTCAATTCGGATCGTTTTATCTTAGGGCAACCGTGTCGTTCTTCTTTAAACTAGTGTATCCGCCATGTTGTAAAATGTTTCGAGCGAGCGGATATAGATGTGTTTCCAGCTAGATTTCCACATAGATTTGAATATCTCGCTTAGCTAGTGGAACATTTCGATCCTTGTAAATGTTGCTGTTTTAAATGTACCCGTTATCATCCTTAGGATTTCGTTTTGATGACGTTGAATTTTCTCTATGTTGGGGGAGGAGGCCATGCTCAATAGTTTTATTCGGCAGCACCAAATTAGTTTCAAAATTGAGTTGTGGATGTCAAGTTTACAATCGTGTTGAAGCGCAGAGTTTCTACCAATCAGCCAATGAATTTGGACTGTTTTCAATTTTATTTGTGTTAACTTAGCAGCTATGAGTGACTTTCATGTTGAGACACCATCTGGTTATTAATACAGAATGGAGAACATATTGCTTCCCATAAATTAAATATTTCGTGGGTGTATTTTTGTCCACTATGCTTAAATTATTCATGACATAACGTAATGCTATAACCGTTGCCATAAAAACCAAAATGCAATTGGTTTCTATTGTTATGGTTATGGCGTAATGGTAAGTCACCTGTAATCAAATACAGTGTTGCCCATAAGTTTAGTTCGAACGGATGTTTTCTGTAGTTATGGTAATGTTACGTGTAATTAAACCTTAAATTTTTACTCCCCATAGCTTTGCCTATTTCTTTATCCCCTTTAATATTTTCGTGTGTACTGAAAAACAGAAAATGTCTACGTATGTGTCTTACTATCGGTTGGCATGTCTGCTGTATAAATCAGGTACAGAATTTATTCTAGAATGCTACCTTGAGGTACGCCAACCGCAATTGGTTGAGGACAACTGAAATGGCCACCTTCTTTAATTATAAACTGTCAGGTGGTTATATACTTTTAAAAAGGTTATAGAGTTCAGTTTTAGTTTGGATAACATACCCTTATACCATACTTTATCGAATGTTTGAGCGCAATATTTCCTTTCCTTAAACCGTTTTCCTGTGCAAGGGGTAGTAAAATGGTACTGTGTTTTTACCTGAAACCAAATTGGTGATTGGGAATGCAGTCCTTTTTATTTAAGATCAAAGTTAACTTGTTTTTTTTTAAATTTCTCAAACGAATTTCGACATGGCGGGCAATAGACTTATAGGCCCTACCTTAAAAGGGTCTTTTCCAGGTTTAGGAATCATTTTTACTAAGGCAATTTTCCACATTGGCGGGAAATAATCGAGCCATACTATGGCAATAAAACGAAAGAGAATAATTCTTTTTACTGTGCAAGATAGCTCTTAAAGCATTTTGTTACTAATTAAATCCAATCCAGGAGGTTTTTAGCGCTTGAATTAAAAATAGACTTTACGACATCTAGAATTTGGAATCGCATTTATATAGGTTGCCTAGCAACATCAAACGGTAATTCATTCATGTCTGAACACTCATTTGGAGTGAACACGTCTCCTAAGTGATTTGCAAAGAAGCCACGTTTTTCTTCTTCGTTCGTGGTTTTGCGACAAAAGGTATTCTAAGACCTTTGGCCAAACGCCGTAACGAATAATTTGTCTGAGGGGTGGTATCTAGATTTTCTAAGTTTTCCTTAGGATTGCTGTTTTATATGAACCCAACAAATTCCTGAGATGGTTTGTGCATTCGTTGAATCTAGAGTCAAGTTGGTGCTTTTCTCTACGGGCTCATGTTCATTAAAGCTACTTAAACAGTCATCAATATCTCCCGGAGACCTAAGCGGTATGTTTTGTAAGCAGTAGGTGCTGGTTTTTAAATTTCAGCAAATTTACAATTCAAGACTTAAAAATCCATAAATTAAATGTGCTCCAACGGAGAGTAAAATATTGGTGGTTTAATGAAATCCTGAACACATAATAGTATTAGCATGCTTTTTAGCCCAAATTTCTTTCATTTCCGAGCAAGAATACTTCGTAATAAAAAACAACAATTTTTAAAAAAGTAAAACTAAATAAATTTCCTAATTTTCAATGTAGTTTGTGGTTGTCACAAGCTTACTCTGCAGAATATTCAACATACATGGAATTGTAAGTAAAAGCAGATGAAATGGTCTTAAAGGCCGTAGCTACCGTAAGGAGAAAACTGCTAATGGTTTTGATTTTTTTTTTACTTTGTCGTTCGCATTTGTTTTCTCTTTTTAATTTTAAATTCAGTTATCAAAATGTTTTAAATTTAAAAAGATTTCTACTTCTCCTGTAAAAAAAATTGAGCGTCCAGTTACGGCTAAAGCTAAGGCTCTGTCCTTAACCGTGCTTACTAAAAAAAATCGATTATAATTTTTATTAAAATGTAACAGTTTAGTCCTGCCATGCCAAATAGCCACCATATAATCTTGAAACAAAAAATGTTAAATTAAGTTTTCAACGAAAACATTATCTTAAAGTATTTGTTTCAAAAAGTATATACATACGTATGTATATACGTAACGTTTACTAGTAAATGACGTACCAAAGATTAAGTTTGACAATATAAAGAGAGATTTTATTGTCGGCTAAAATACACTTGGGAAAAATATGCTGAAGACCTTTATTTGTCTTTATTATAAATGAGGTTTTATTTTTGGAATGCTTTGCAAGTGGTAGTTTTGCTGGGTATGATAATATTAATAAAAAGAACGCTGTACTGTCTCCCTGTCTATTGAGACCGTTTCTAATTAATATTATTACAAAAATAAGTAGAAGAAAAAAACATTTTGTAGAGCAGGCAGAGGATGATGGTTATGACTGTAACAAGAAACAGAAAGATAAATAATGGAAAATGTAAACGTAGTTACACCAGTTGTAATAAAGAACAATATTAAAGACTTAAAGAAAGGAAAGAAACATAAATTAAATGAAAAAGATTTTATTAAAATTACTTGTTGAAATCCTCTCAACCATTATTACAATTATTTACAACTGGAAAAAACTTTATTATTTTTTTGCGACGAAACAAACTTTTGTATCTTCTTTACTGTAGGTTTTCTGTTTCATCAAATTAATGGGGGAAATTATTTGTTTTTATATTGTTTTGTTTTTAATGATACATCTTGTGTATTTAATTAGTCGAAAGCAGAAATTTTACGTCAACGTTATTGTCAGGCAATATGAAATATTAAAATTATAAAACAAAGAAATTGTAATTAACTCAGAAGTTTTGGCTCCCAAAGTTCTATAGGACAATATGCTCCCATGTTTCTTAATTTTTCTAGACAAGCAGTCAGTTAATTTAGTCAACAATTTTAAACTACGGAGTTGAAAAATTTTAACAACTTTATTTGCTTAAAAAATAATGGTTTTTTTTTGTCATTTATTTGAGTTTCTTCATTTGCCATTGATTTTTTAATTTATTTTCATTGTTTAATGTATTTACACATGTTTTTGTTGTCATAATATTTTCCATACAACATGTTTCAAAACTAGCGGCCTCATTTATAAGAACTTATTTCTTTTCTAAATTTTAACGTGGGTCGCATATGCGTACATAACTTTTTAAAGGTGCACTTAGGCATTTTGTACAGCTGTTTTTATTTTAAAACAAAAAACCTGAAATAATGAGATATTATTTTTATTTTTTTAATTATTTTTTTCTTTCCATGCCAATGCATATAGGCTGCCAACAGAGCTTAAACGTTTAGATACAGTTTGAGTTAATATTAAAATAAGCAGACAGTTTTTTGTTGGTAAAAATTTAACTTAACTCTGTAGCAGCTTAAATTCTTTTTATTATTTCATATTAAGAGATAAAACAAAAAATAACTTTTAAAAGGCAGTTAATTGTCTGTAATCATCCTTGGCACTCGTCATCATTTTTAATCTCATGTAAAGGCAGACAGACATTGACGAGGATGCTGTTAGAAGTCGCAATGAAAAAAATATAAATTTTCTTATGAAAAAGAAGAAGAATTTAATATATGGGGGATTTCATGTCAAGTGACCCAACTTTTTTTTTCGATTGAAAAGAAATTTGGACCAAAGTAAGTTCTTGCAGAGAGTAGCATAGACACAATTTTTTAACACGATCGGTCCAGAACTCTCTGAGCTAGAGGGGTTCAAAATTTGACGTTTTCGGCAAATAGGTGTTTTTTCTCATACATGTAGTTTGTTACCTTTTGCTTTTAACAAATTCGTCCCGAATACTTTCGATAGCTTTTTCTTCAATCTTCCAGAAAAAAATATTTTTAAAATTAAAAAAAATTTTTTTTTTATTTTTTTTAAAAAAATTATTAGAAAAAAATTTTTTTTTTCCAAATGTGCCCATTTTTTTTTTATTTTTTTTTGCTCAAAAGAAAGCTTAGGTCTTTTGCTTGAAGAACTTGGAGGTCGCTTAGTGGGATGCGAGTGGGATATCTATAAAAATAAATGTTTTGTAACTCAAGGCAGAGGTTTTCCAATTTTCGCGTATATTCTGTTTGATTTTTTTGCTATTTATGTAAAATTTTCTCTTAAGCTAAAAAAAAATTATTTTATGCTAAGAAACAAAACAATTTAACCTTTCTGACGGTATGCAAGTACCAAATAAAGTCTCATACACTTGACACTGCATTACTAACAAAATTGTAGGCCTCTGGAATAAAATCACTTTTATATGGCAATGTCTGAACACATTTTGTTAATATTTTTAATGCATACCGTCGGAAAGGTTAAATTATTTTGTTTCTTAGCATAAAATAATTTTTTTTTGCTTAAGAGATAATTTTACATAAATAGGAAAAAAAATTAAAGTAGAATATACGTGAAAATTGGAAAACCTCTGCCTTGAGTTACAAAACATTTATTTTTATAGATATCCCACTCGCATCCCACTAAGCGACCTCCAAGTTCTTCAAGCAAAAGGCCTAAGCTTTCTTTTGAGCAAAAAAAAAAATAAAAAAAAAATGGGCACATTTGGAAAAAAAAAATTTTTTTCTAATTATTTTTTTAAAAAAAAATAAAAAAAAAATTTTTTTAATTTTAAAAATATTTTTTTCTGGAAGATTGAAGAAAAAGCTATCGAAAATATTTGGGACGAATTTTGTTAAAAGCAAAAGGTAATAAACTACATGTATGAGAAAAAACACCTATTTGCCGAAAACGTCAAATTTTGAACCCCTCTAGCTCAGAGAGTTCTTGACCGATCGTGTTAAAAAATTGTGTCTATGCTACTCTCTGCAAGAACTTACTTTGGTTCAATTTTCTTTCCAATCGAAAGACATCGGTTTTAAAAGTTGGGTCACTTGACATGAAATCCCCCATATGCATACACATAGAGAAAGTATTGGTGGAAACAGACAGCTTTCCAGCTGTTTGAAATATTTTTATAAAAAATTCAAAAAGTTTGAAATTTTTATACGTTTATATTTTTTAAGGACAACCCCAAGAATAGCATCCGTTTTAAAAATTTTTGTTTTTAGAAGGTGATTTGTAATTGTGATCCTTAACTAAATTTTTAAGTCCGAAAATTCCTTTGGTTTCTTCTGCAATCGCATTGAAAAAATGAGATTAAACGCATGTTTTGTTATTTTACGATATTTGCTTAAATCCACCTTTAAATATATTTCATATGAATTATGTTTAACCAAACAGTTTTAAGCATCTGTTTTCCATATAAACCAATGTATTCTTATTCCTATAGGAAAAGATACTGAAAGTTATTTTTTGTGCGCAGCTCTTTTCATGTTATTTTGGAAGAAGTTTAATTTTTTGTTTAAATTTTTTTTCAAGTAACTTTCTAAAGAAGTATAAATTATGTATTTCATAATTTCAATTATGTTGCGTTTGGCTTAAAAACCCCTTTACCTTAAAAAAATCCGAACATAAATACATAAACACATGCACACGTACTAAAATACATATACCTTAGATGAATAAACATATATTAAATTCTTGAAAAAGGTTTCCATAAATAATTAAATACGTAAAATATTCAAACTACGTACATAAGAATAAAAAACAAATAACCAGCAAAAACCAAAAAACTTGAAATCAAAGCAAAGCAAATTATAATTCAATGTTGCTTATGGCCACTTTAAACTCAATCAAACATTCACAAACGACATATAAAAAAAAATTTAAATAATCCATTTTTTCACAGCCAAGATTGGCAGTGTATTAAGCGACGAAACAATAATACATACATATGGTAAAAACAAGATTGGCAACCGTAGCGAATAACATTATCGGTATCCGTACTGGCCTTAAAAAATTTGTCTTTTCAATTTTATCGGCATCGCCATTCAACATTTTTTTTATTTCGGTATCTTGATTATCTTGTAGGTACTTCAGGTATTTTACAAAAATTGAGTATATAACTGCATTTTTATTTATGTTTTTTTTTGTTATAAGGCTAACAGAAACAAGAAAGAGCTTTTTATTTGGCTGCGCCGAATCTTATTTACCCTTTATATTGGTCTTTTTGCATGCACAGCCATCTGATCTAGCCAAGTCATTTCGTATTGCAAATATTACAATAAAAATACTTTGTACCGGATTTGAAGTCGTTGGCTACCTTAGGTTTTGAAATAGAAAATTTAAAAAAATGTAAATTATTGTATGTCCAATAGATGGCTGTTATAGTTTCCCAGATATAGCGTTTGAAAAATTTTGTAAAAATTTTTCATTTATATGGGAGTTCCCTCTCTATGTTTTATTCAAATCTTTTTTTCTTTAAAATTCAGGTATAGTTATAAAATTACTTGTTGTTGGACATTGAAAGTCGATAGCTGTTAGAGTTTCCCAAATATATCGTTTCAAATATTTAAATAAAATTTTTTTAGCCAATGGTTTTATTTTCAAAATTTAGGCATTGTTGTTATATTACATCTGGTAGAAAATTTGAATTCCATAGCCGTTATAGTTTCTCAGATTTAGCCCCTGAAATATTTCGAAAAATTTGTGCAATTGAAGGAGAAATACCACTTTCCCTGATCCCATCTAAAACAAATTTTTCCCTAACTTAGGTCCCTATCTTCAAAGTATCTGCGCTAATTTTTGTGTCCAGAGTGACTGATTTACGGAGATATATAGGGATATATGCACGAATTTCGGCCTAAAAAATGGGTGGTTTTGGGATTTCGCTTATATCTTGGTCAATAGCAAACTGATTAGGCTAATTTTAAATAGCGATTGCTTTAGGAATATTTCTGATTGTTTGATGATAAAACGTTTTCTGTGCGACTTTGTTTGAGTTCAGAAACTTCATTTCAACAGACACATAGACGCACAGATGGACATGGCTATATCGATTTCCATATATATAAGGACCCAGAATATACATACTTAATGGGGTATAAAGTAAATATTGTAGAAACGACAAACATATATCATTATCAGTATGTGAAGGGTATACAAATAAATTACCTAATTATGTAAGATGGTACCAAATTATCATTGGACTTTTCACCAAACTCTTGAACATACAGTGAACTCGCGGAAACGTGAACTAATTTTTACCAAGGGTGTTCATGTTTTCGATTTTGTTCACGTTTCTGATTGGATATGTTTTAACTATTTTCTAACGAATTTAATTTTTTTTATCAATTTATTGTTACTAGTTCTAAAACATCCAAATCTAGTCAAAACTTAACAACGCTTTAACCCGAAAAAACCAATTTAAAAATTTTAAAACCTAAGTTTTTTGGGTAATACATAATTGTCTTATTAATCTGACCGCAAAAATCAACATTTTGCAAATTAAACTATGTATATCGCTTATAGATCCTTTTATTGAATAATTTGGGGACTCCAAAAACTAATAAAATTAATGTAAACAAAGAAAAAACCTCAGAAAAAACTGTTCACGTTTTAAAGCTTTCAATGTTTGTTCACGTTTTAGAGTAGTTAATGGTAAATAAAAAGTGTTCACGTTTCTGGATGTTCACGATTCTGGATATTCACGTTTCCGCGAGTTCACTGTATTTCCGATTGTTATCTGTTTATATTTTTAAATCTAAACTAACTTAATAATAATTAAGAGCCACTAAAATGCATATAAGTAAGTTTAATTAAATTCGATAAAAAACCTGAACAAAATAGCAAAATATTTAAAAAAAATTTTGAAACATTTAGAATTTAAAAAATGTTTATTTTTAAATATAATAAACTATATTGTGTGCACCACTTTTTTTGCAAAAAATGCATAAAGATGGCCTAAGTAGAGCAGTAGAACAACACAGACACTAACATGAGTTCTTTGTGGTGCCAAGTTTTCCGTTTAAAAACATAACAAGACGAAAACATTGTTGAAAAGAACAGCAAGTACACTGAAGTAAGTTTGTTTTGCTTGGAAACAATGATAGCGTTACATTGTGGAGCCTTAAGTTGGCAATACCATTTTAACCAAGATTTAAAATTGCTTTTGCTACAATTTCTGCACAATTTCTTGTATTTTTATTATCGTAACGTATAATCGTAATACTGGTAGTGGATTAAAAACCGTTTCCCTTGATACCGTTATTAAAGAAAACGGTATTTTGATACAACTATTTTGCAAAACAAATTATTTCGGTATCAATACCGGTAGCCAAATTTAAAGGATATGGTAATGGTATTGGTATCGTTTGCCAACCTTGGTTAAAAGATAAACAGTTTACTCCAAAAAGCTTAGTGGTCGCGCTAGTTAAGAGTTCAAATTAAAACGACTTTTATTTATTTTGTTTTATTGTTATAATTTAAATGTTTATTGCTCAACGGTCAGATTCTAACTGCACTTAAAAATAAATTCCTTAAAACTAACTTGGTGATAGAATAAAGATTCACAAATAGAATTCGATAATATACAAAGAAAAAGAAATTAAGAAAGAAATTTTATAAGAAGAGTAACAAATGATAATTAATAAACAATAAGGAATACAATTATATAATATTGGGTATGGTAGAATGTTTATTCGTAACTACCCCCACATTTAATAAAGGACACTCCTGAGTCCTTTGAATAGAAAGAGAAGCAAGAAAATGTAATAAAATATTAAAAATTTAAAAGATTTCAAGATATTATTCATTTAATATTTACATTGTAAAAGCTTACTTAAAATTAATTACAAAATTAAAACAAAGTATAGTTTATAAAGAAAATAACAATAAAAATTAAATATACAGTTAAATGAAAAAAAATAAATAAAATGTTAATAAAAAAATGAAACATTATATACATATAGAGATTATGTTTTGCATCTAAACAGTATAGTTTTACAGTACATGAAGTTTAAAGTTATGTTATCAGTTTTTTTTTTTTTTTTTATTTAATGAGAAAGGGATTTATAATTATCAATATTAATCAACCCATCGCACTTAGTTTTTCTTTTTATGTTGGAACTATGAATATTTTCTAATTTATTTAATCTGAATTTAGGCTGCTCTTTATGTCGCAGTGCCCTGTAGTTTTTAATGTATCCATCTTCCCTTTGTTCGACATAATCTTCTCTAATATTATTTCTTTTCTCAATATAGGATTTCTTAGTCAAAATCATTTTCTCAAATATCCCTTTCTTATCACAGTTACCGTGTTCAACAACAATTGGCTTTTCTTTAATAACAGAGTGATAACAATTATTATAAAATTCTATAGATTTGCTCATTTTCTCTTTTATGCTCATAGATCCTTGTTCAATTGTTAACGTCCTGATTTTTTCGCTGAGAGTGCTATGTAGCCTTTCAATATCAGCATTTCCTGTGTGACTATTGGGTTTGACAAGATGAAATTCAATATTTTCACTTCGCAAGAAATCCTTAATATTCACACTTTTAAATTCATTATCTGTCACTAATTTCCTAAAATATCCCTTCTGGGATTTATATAACCTAATTTTCTCAATTATAGTCTGATTTGTTCTATCCTCCAAGTAATAGGCGGTAGCAAATTTTGAAAATTTGTCGATGAATGTTAAAAAGTTAGACTTCGAATTTGTGTAAACATCCATATGAATAATCTGGCCAGTATCACAAGGAGTTTCCGTAGCATTAAACTTAGGTCTAATTGGATTCCTATCAAACTTAGCTCTGTTACATGTGTCGCAATTGTTAATATATTTCTGAATCAGTACCCTTAAACCAGGGAAATAAATTCTACTTTTTAAACCCTCATAGCTCTCATTTATTCCTGAATGTCCTGTCTCATTCTTGTGGTAAAGATGAATCCGTTTATAAGTTTCATCTTCTGTAGACATATCTAAGGCATGATAAGAACATCTAACAAATTTTAAAGCAGCATTTCCCTCATACAATTCAATAATCTTCTGTTGCAGTATATTGTATTTGTGGTCATCTAATTCAGTATAAATACCTATTTTCCCTTTTAATATAGTTCGTTTCAAAATGTCCTCAAAATCATTTTCCAAATCAAAAGAATTTATATAAACCTTTTTATTTCCATGTTTAATTTCACATTCTGTTTCCTTGTTTTCCGTTAAAATAATCTGTGTTTTAAACCTATTTACAATAGTATCCAGAATTCCGATACAATTGTATTGTTCTTCTGGCTGAGAATGAATAGTTGCAATCGTCATACCGACATTATTACATATTGACTCATTATCGCTCTCATCATTAAGTAAATTAATTTCGCCAGAATTATTATTAATTCTGCTGAGAAAATCTGCAACTTGATTATCTTTACCTTTAATATAATTGACAGAAAAATTGAAGTCACTTAGCTTTATAACCCACCTATAAAGTCTAGGATTCAATTCTCTGGTTTGGGACTTTACGAACAACCATTTTAAGGGTTGATGATCGGAGAGAATTTCAAATTTCACTCCGAACAAATAGGGGCGAAAATAGTTGGTAGCCCACACTATGGCCAAAAGTTCCCGTTCGGTTGCTGAATAATTCTTCTCATGATCGTTTAAAGTCCTGCTAGCAAAACAAATTGGGTGGCCATTTTGTTGCAAAACAGCGCCAATTGAATTTAAGCTAGCATCAGTAACCAACTGAAATGTACGTTTAAAGTCCGGATACTTAAGAACAGGACTCTCTGTTAAAATTCTTTTTAGTTTTTCGAAAGAATTTATAAAATTAGCATCGTTTGTGTTTAATTTGACGTTTTTTTTCAAATATTTAATCATAGGATAAGCAACTTTGGAGTAATCCTTTATAAATTTTCTGTAGTATCCAGTTATACTGAGAAAAGATTTAATTCCCTTGATTGTGGTCGGTAAATTCAAGTTCAAAATAGTACTAACCTTAGCTGGATTTGGCTTGACTCCTTCAGGGGTTAAAATATGACCTAGATACAAAGTTTCTTTTGCAAAAAACTTACATTTATCTATCTGTAATTTCAGATTTGCTTCTCTCAATTTTTCAAATACTATTCTGATACTACAAAGATGTTCCTGCAAACTAGTGGAGAAGATTAAGATGTCGTCGAGATATACCACACATATTTTGTTTATAAGGTCACGTAAAACATAATTAATTAATCTTTGAAATGTGGCCGGAGCATTCTTCAATCCAAAAGGCATCCTAACAAATTCGTAGTGTCCATAAGGCGTTGAAAATGCCGTCTTTGGACGATCTTTTTCCTTTACCAGGATTTGGTGGAATCCTTTTGCCAAGTCGATTGTTGAAAAATATTGCGCCCTACCCAATTTGTCCAAAATAGCATCTATGTTGGGAATTGGAAACTTATCGTCAATGGTTATATCGTTTAATTTTCTGTAATCAACGACGATTCTCCACTTCTCCTCGCCTGAGCTATCTACCTTTTTGGGAACAATCCATAATGGACTGTTAAAGGGTGAACTGCTTTCCCTTATAATACCGTGTCTTAGCATTTCCTCAATTTGTCTACAAATCTCCTGTTCATGTATATGTGGATAGCGATACATTTTAACGAATACTGGCCTATCATGTACGGTTTTAATCTCGTGTTCGATTATTTCAGTATTACCTAATGGTTGCCCCTCGAGAAATATTAAATCCTCATATGATTCTAAAATATCTGCCAAAGCAGACTGTTCTTCTTTGTTTAGTCCATCATAAAGATTTTCTAAAACATTCGAATTGATATTTACGAAGTATAGCTGATGAATCTTCATATTAAAATAAGGATTTACCTTCACAAAATCAATAACACAGTCATTTATAGTTAAAGTTTCATTTTCATAGTTCACAATTGCATTTAAAGGCCTCAAAATATTTCCACCCAGAATAGCATCGAAATTTTTTCCCTTAAAGTCTGTAAGCTTCCATGCCATTGTAGCTTTCTCTCCAAACTCTTCTGGTAAATTTGTAATAATTTCGCTGTCAATAATTGTCCTACCATTCATAGATGAGAGTATGATAGGGTTCCTAAGTTCTAACCTTTTATATTGAATGAATTTTTCTTTATTTAGTAATGAAGTGGTTGAACCAGAATCTACAAGAGCGTTTATTTTTTCATTGCCAATTGTGAGTTGAATTAAGGGAAGTGTCTCGATGAGGCAGTTGTATGAAAATTTACTACTTCTTCAACTTCTTGAATGTGATCAACTTCCATTTGTGAATTATTGTTTTGTTGGCTATTATTTTGTGAAGAGGAATATCTTGGTATATTTTGGAAATTAGAATTTGAACTACTGCCTCTATAATTTGAATTATTTTGTCTAAAAAAACTATTTTGATGAAAACGGTTTACATTATTCGAATTTACACTATTGTCATTTGGATAACTTCTAGTTCCAACATTTTTTTTAAAAGTTTGATGGTTTTGATTATACTCATTACCAATTGTTTTATTTTTATTAATTTGATTTCTTATCAAACCTTCTCTCTCTAATAAGTTAAAGGCACCTCTTAGTGTATTTTCATTTCTATTAATTACTACAGAAGCCAAATTAATATCTATGTTGTTTAAAAAAGTTTTTAAAATAATTTTTTCTGCATTTAAGGGACTAAATTCTGTTGGTTTTTCATTGTCATATTCAAATTTTTCATTTAGTTTACATAGAATATTTCTTAAAATAGTAAAGTAATTAGATATACCATCATTTTTTGCGGAAAAAGCCTCCTGATACAGCTGATGGTAACTTTCCTTGACACCAAAATTGCAAATTAAAGCCTCTTTAGTTGCCTCCCAGTTGGGATTAGGACCCAAAGTTCTCAACACATGAAGAGCTTCAGCTTGTATTTTGTTTAATATCACTCTCTTATAAATGTACTCCTTCACATCTGCATGTATTTCTACGAGAGCAAACACTGTTTCAACCTCCCGCAAGAATGATGATAAGGCAAACGAATTATCTCCTCTAAATACATTTATTCTGTGGGCATCTTTCAATATGTCATTGAGTGTTAATGTAAATGTAGACTGCATTTTGATTTTATTATATTAATATTTATCTCTTAAAATAATTGTGAATTCTTTAATTTTAGTTTCTTTTGTTTTACTCTCTTTTGTTTGAACTACTCTTTAAAGTTTTTGTCATTGAGTGTTAATGTAAATGTAGATCTCTTTTGTTACGATGATATTTCGTTAAATTTCAAAATTGTAATTTTGTTGTTAACGGCGATTTTACTATTCTTTTAATTTTTTTACTTATTTTTTTTTTTTATATGTTTGCAATAATACATAAAAAATGTTATTGTTTTTGGTAAATGCACTTTTGTGGTTCTTTAATTTTGCATGTAGCTCTTTTTTTTTTGTAGTAAATAAAACTTTAGTTTTTAAAAATGGTTCGATTTAAGACTGCGCCAGTTAAGAGTTCAAATTAAAACGACTTTTATTTATTTTGTTTTATTGTTATAATTTAAATGTTTATTGCTCAACGGTCAGATTCTAACTGCACTTAAAAATAAATTCCTTAAAACTAACTTGGTGATAGAATAAAGATTCACAAATAGAATTCGATAATATACAAAGAAAAAGAAATTAAGAAAGAAATTTTATAAGAAGAGTAACAAATGATAATTAATAAACAATAAGGAATACAATTATATAATATTGGGTATGGTAGAATGTTTATTCGTAACTCGCTTAATAGATTTAAAATACTTTATTTACTAGAATAAACACTCTTAATATTGTAAAAGCATTAATCAACTTTTCTTTATTTTAGCACCTTTGCTTAAGAAAAAACAAGACAAACAAACAAACAAAGACAAAAGCCATCAACAGATTTTTATTTATAATAATAGTTACGTTTTTGCAGGAGAAACTTTGACAGATCTGCCCGAAGCTTTAGTTAATTACCCCTAACGTATTTGCTGCTATTGGGCAACATAATTTGCATGTTCCTGTAAATTTTTAAAAAATAAAATTTTTTATACTCTTAAAATACACTTTGAAGCCTTTAAACAATTTTAAGAAAAAACTCTTGTGTAAATAGAAAAAATATAATTATTTGACATCAAAGTTATGTCCTTTTTTTTATGTCTTCATAGAAACTTGGCGTTTTTAAACTTTGTTCTTTAACGTCATTCTGCAAAATTTTATATTTATAAATGGCAGGCTCTCTTCATATAAAGCGCAGGAACTAGAACCAGTCCCTACCCTAAGGGACCGTTCACGTCAATAGTCTTGGACCAGTCCACTTCCCCGTAGGGAAGTTATAAATTTTCAAGCCGTTCCTAAGCCGATCAAACAATTTTTGTGATAGAGAAATAGTATGGGGACTAATCCAATAAAAAGTGGCAAATACAAGAATTAAAATTTTTTATTTTTTTGTAGACTGACATTAGTGCAAATATTGGCCTAATGGTCGACCAAAAAAAAAAAAAACAAAAATAAAATAGCGATAAATACAAACACAATAAAAATAAGAGGCCATAAGGTTAAATGTGTATTTAGTTTTGCTTTGGCACCATAGGATATGAATAAAGTTCTAGTATTCAAACTCCTGAAAAAATGTAAGTTACAAAATAAAAGTTCTTCAATTTTTTTTCCAATAAAAAAATAAATTTTTATTACCTGAATTTTCATGTACTAGTAAAAGTATTAATAAATGGTACTCATGTTGGTTATACCCGTTAAATTAATTTTCTTATAATATACATAAGAAAACCAATTTTTAATTTATTAATTTACTAATAATTATTGTTAATTTTTTTAAACAATTTTCATCACTCAACAAAAATATTCTTAGTAAAATATATTTTCAAAGGAAAGTATTTTTGTATTAAAAAAAAAATAATAAAAAAAATAAACTACATAAAACAATACTTATACAAGTTTCTACTTTTGTTATATATAAATTATTTTCATAATTAAATAAACTGCCAGAAGTTATAAACGTACATATTTTCTCAACTTATGAACAAGAATATTTAATAAACAAACTTTATTGAGTTAAACTAGGATACATAAGAAACTTCATTAACGAGTGAATTTTTTTAATTATCCTTGAAACTACATACCTTTGAAATTTATTTTTTATTTTATTTATTAGCAGTTGGATATTGCATAAAAAAACAGGGTTATATATTAAATAATTTTGTATATTATTTCCAAAAGTTTTCAAGCACTAACACAGACACATTTTGGTATGTAGCTGTAAGAACCTGCATATTTGTCCTTGTAACAACTGAAGCATATTTCATATTTATTTGTTAATTAATGTTTTTTTCTTGTTTTTTAATTTTAAAAATTTTTCGTGCCATAAGGAAAAATAAAAATTTTGAATGTTTAATCATCTTGTTTGGCTTTCAACTTGTGGAAGCTTGAAATGGTATTTATTTGATATGAGCTATAAACGATTACCTTAAGTAAAAGTTCTAGGAAATATGTTAAGAACATTTTTTAGCTGGTTGTCAGGCTGATAAGGTTGTTACTAAAATTTTTTATTATAAAACTTTTATTTTATTTTTTATTAATATAAGTAATTACGCAACGATACAATAAGCATTTTTCATTTATAATACATATTTAAAAACATATTTTTAGTAGAATATTAAATAAATAAACATTATTTTTTTTTTGTATTTATTACTGTACCTTGATTCTTGTTTCTTGTTTTTAAACATTAATGAATGACAAATTAAGCAATTTTGCTGTTGATTAAATAAATGCTCCCACATTAAAAAAAAAACAATTATTTGATTTCGTTTAGACTTCTTATTTACACTAAAGACCCATTATTTATGAAATATGTTGATTACTTTAATTAAATTATATTTTGTTTTATTTATCACAAAATATTTATCTTTGTTAATTTACTTAAGAAGAGGGCAAATATGTACAAACACAAACAACTTTTTAAAGAAAAACTCATCAATCATATTTTCATCTTTTACATATTTAAGCATATTTGCTGTTTCTGTTATAGAATTACTAAAGCAGGGACTCAATCAATATTCATATTGAAAAAAAAACAAATACGCGTGTTATTGATACATAGAAATAAAATATTTGTTTTTATTTTTGCATAAAACCAACCACCCACACCACAGTTCCTGTATGCATGACTAAATTTGTTTAATGGTTTTTCTTGTGATGTTGTGTTTGGGTCTTTGATGGCAGGAAACAAGATTGATTAAATTGAATATAACACAAAGAAAGGCAGACCTTTGAAATTTTCTGGTTACCAAAAATATTTTCCTATTGAGCCATAATTTTTATTTTAAAAGTTTATGTGAACGTTTTTATGAGTTTTTACTTATTTTGTTACACTATTATTAATTTTTTGTCCAAAGCTTTAGATTGCAGGATTGGTTCCTATCATGAAAAACACAAATTTTTTACTAGAAATTGAAGCATTTTCATATAAAAAAGAATTGTCAACCATTCAAGAGGATGGAATACATCATGTTACAGTACATCATGCGAGTGTCGTAATCTTTCTTCAATCATTCTTGGCAGGTATTACGTACATAACGGTGTATGTAAAAGTTTCTATGACTTAAAGCTTATTTTATATTTTTACAATTTTTGTTAAAACTTTTCTTGTTTATTCGATTTAATTTTGCAAGAAGTTGTACAAACGCTTTACAGTTTGTGTCTTCCTAAGCTTGCATTAAACGGTAATAAGAAAATTTTAAGGAGCATAACAAATGTCAAACTATACGACATTATAGGGGATTTTATTGTGACGTTTTCAAACAGCTAACTTTTGCATAAAAAACTCCTTGCAAAGACTGTGACGTAAGATAATATAAAATAGAAAAAGTCATAATTTACATTTGTGAATTGTTTATACGATAGTTTAAAAACAAGTGCTTAAGTAATTTTAAATTCGTATTTAAAAGAAATCGAATTTTCATTTTTATAAACGCAAAAATTTTTTGTAAAAGGAAAAGCTCAACAAGTAAAAGTAAAAATTAAACAACATCATCATCATAAATAAGTCCTATGGTCTACTGTAGGGTAAAAACGCCTCATAGTTAATTTTTACAAATGTTAAAATTTTGGCAAAAAGCTTGTATTATTTTAATGCAAAGATTTTGCCTATATCCAGGCACGTATTAAGCCGATCTTGCTTATTTTAAATAGCAATCATCTCAGGCATATTTTCGAGAGTTTGACACCAACATCTGGTCCGTAATACCTAAGCTGACTTCGGGAGCTTAATTTCAACATACACACAGACGGACAGAAGACATGGTTAAATCGACTTTCCTATCTATAAAAACGAATAGAATATATACCTTATGGGATCGCAGATAGATATTAAAGAAATAACAAATAGAATGACAAACTTATATATACCCTTATTACTTATGTGAAGGGTATGAAAGTTGTGCCAGTAACTTAAAACCAGTAAATAATCATCTTATTAACAGAATTTGTTTTAGGTAAAGTTCGGCTTTAAAGAAATTCTTAAAAACCTCATGAACATTTTTTTTACAAATTTATTATAAGTAAATAAACCAAAGCATTTAAGAGTTCTTTCAAACCCCAACTAACAATGTTTCGTTATTCAACTGTTTTGATTATTCCTTTTGGTTGAAGTCTACTAATGATTTGGGGTAAGAACCAATGAAATGCAAGTAGACAAACTTTAGCTACAACAAACCATTAAAATGAACTGAGAAAATTGGTATCAAATCTTTAGTAATATTTAAATTTGTTTTTAAATTTATCTTTAATGATACAATTTTGGTAGTCACACTTTGCATTAAAATGGTTAAAATTGCAGCTGGTAAAATTATTTTAAATGGTAGTGCCCACCTGTTTCTACTTAACAGGTTAGACTTAGCAGCATTTAAATTTCGATTGCAGAATTTTAAACTATAAATCAGAGCCAAAAAAAAATAATGGTTAACGAGAGTTGCTTTTTATGTTTCGGGATTTGGCAACACTGGTGTTTCAATCTGACAACTGACAGCTTTATCGTAAAGTTTGACATTTTCTAAGTTATACGTACTCAGAATGTTTTGACATACGAGCGCTATTTTTGTTGTTTACAGTAACTTAAAAGATTCAACTCGACCCAAAAATTAAATTTAATTGTTAACATTTTTGTGCGATTATTTTTTACAACTTTCGACGCAGATTCACTTAGCAACAGTGCAAGGTTGAACTTAGTTATTCTTTTGGCGATGAAGCTCTATCATGAACCAGTGTTTATCGATGGTATAGTGAATTCAATCGTGGTCGTAGTTCACTCCAAGAAGAATTTCTTAAACGTCGTCCAAAATCAGTTGTTGTTCCGAAAACCATTGATGAAGACCGTCATATGACCTATTGCGAGATTGAGACAACCTTAGGCATTAGTGCGACCAGCATACGTTTAATATTGCATAAACATTTTCATATTGCACAATTTTCCAATCGGTCAAAAAGAGGCTCGTGTCGATTGGTCGAAAGAAGTGCTGAGAAAATACGATCGCGGTGCTACGAAACACATCTATTTTATCGTGACAGGTAATGAATCGTGGGTTTAAGCGTATGAGCTCGAAAGAAAACAGCAGCCGACTGAATGGGTGTTTCAAGATGAGCCCAGTCCAATAAAAGTTGTTCGCGCACGAAGAACTTCTAAGCAAATGGTCGCCAGTTTTTTTTTGGAAAAACTATACATGTCGCAACCGTACCACTAGAACAACGCAGATCAGTCAATTCTGAGTGGTACATAACCATTTGTTTGCCAGGAAAACTAACCGCCGAAAATGGATCACTCATCACTACGACAGTGCGAGCTCTTACACATCGGGTTAAACAACTGCATTTTTAAGCACCCAGAACACCGATTTGATGAGTCATCCGCCGTATAGTCCTCACCTGGCACCGAGTGACTTCTTTTCGTTCCCTTACGTAAAAAACAAACTTAGAGTCAACGTTTTTCGATACCTGAAGAAGCGGTTGCTGAACTCATAATGCATGTTTTGGAGATACCTTAATCAGAGTGGCAAAAGTGCTTCGACCATTGACTCAAACGCATGCTAAAGTGTATAGATCTTTATGGGGAATATTTTTAAAAACAATTAAATAATTTTTAATGATTTATATTTATTTTTGTTCGCTAATCCCGAAATATAAAATGCAACCCTCGTATAAACTTAAAAAAAAAAATAAAAAAATTAAAAAATAGCTTGAAGTTGACTAATGGCTATTGGAAGAATTATATAGTAAAATTGTACAACTAATCTAAAAAATATAGGCAGAGAATACTCAACTATACACTTAGCACTTAAAAATTACTTTAAAAATTAACAAACCAAAGAATCTAAAAATGTTATAAAAAAGCTCTTGTTAAATATTTTGTGTCCTTTCGGTTAACGAAAACTTTTAAACTTTTTACGATAATTATGAAAGGCCTAAAAATTACATGTTTTTTTTTATTGTTACAACAAACCCGAAATTAAAATTCCTTTCCATTCCTATTTTTATTTACTTAAATTAAATTTTCCATAAAATTGCGCACCTATTTTAAATGCAAATTCAATCAAAAACAAAGTGCCTTTTCTACTTTAATTTACTTCAGCTGTGCCGTTATGCCACAAACCCCATATTGCTGCTTACTTTTATCTATTTTCCGCTGCTGTTATTCTCAAATCAACAATATATATCTTACGCTTTTACATAAAAAATTTGCTTTGACTGTGAATGGAATGAAAGTTTAAAAGAGTCAAGTACTTTATAATTTATAATATATGCAAGAACTTAAGATATTCTGTTGGGATTTCTTTGTTCATTCAAATCGCGCAAAGAAATAAAGCGAACATTTTTTTCATTGTATTTTCATCGTTATTTCTAGATTTGCTGATTGAGCAGAGTTAAGAAATACATATTTTACGGCATTAAAAAATCATTGATAAATTTCTTCTTTCAATAAGAGGAGAAAAATTAAACCTTAATAAATATTTTAATAAAAAGAAGAAGAAAATGTTATAAAAATATTATAAAATATGTGAAATAAAATTGTTAATTTTTTCTGGATTTGTTAAATAATTTAAATTAAAATTGTTATTATTCTTATTTATTTGTGCTTAAAGTGTTTTATTCAGCGTCAACGCTTTAAGCGCAAAAAGAAAGAACTCTGAACTTATAATTTCCAGCCAAGTTACGAAAAAATAAACTTATATACAATTTGATAGATCATACAAGTACAGAAATATTTGCGGCAATTTTGTAGGTATCAAAAACTTCAAATTCACTTGCTTAATATTATAATTCTGTAACATTTCTACAGGTATTGAGTAATTAATATCAATTGCAGCCACTACCCTAATTTTTTTTCAGTAACACCCGCCATTTTAGTACTAAAAAGCAATTATAAAAAACAAAAAATTCAATTGTTATTAGTGAATTCAAAAATAGTTGATGCAACTGCATGAATTCAGTGGGCAACAAATTCAGTTATGGCAATGTATCTGTATTCTTTCTCTGTGTACATATTTTGTAAATAATATTTTTGGTACCACACTGCGTATAATCAATTTATATCTCATTCGTAGCAAAAGCCTTAATAAGCAAGGATGTAAGAAATAGTCGATAACACCCGACCAAAATTATAACACGATTTGTTTTATATTAAGTACAAGCGTATGAAAAAAAATATATGCGTGTTAAGATTATTTTAATTATTTATTTTATTTTTAATTATTTTGATTTAAAATTTGACATATTTATCCTTTATATTATATATATTTTCCCGTAGTACCATTTAGGATCATAGGGGTATTTATAGGAGGTAACAGGTACGTGTGATTGTTACTCGTTAGCATTAAATATTCGCAATTTATGTGGTGAAATACGATTTCCAGGGGTAGAAGGTATATAAAAATGTAATACAATATTTGGTAGCATAAGATCGAAAATTGCCTATTTCTGGAGGAAGCTCTTATAAAAAAGGAACCAATTATCACCTTTTTAAGAAAAATTGGGCCTTATAATCAACGACGTCTTGGTGACATACTTTAATTAAATATTTTTTAAATTACGTCATCTAATTTAACTTCAAGGATTTTATTTGATTTATGTATTTGGTTTAAATCAGTGGATATTTCTTTACAGACTATATAATTTTTTTAATGAATAAATTGGACTTATGAATGTAATTTGATTAAAGTTACAAATAAAATTATTTATTTCAATATAAAATTAAATTTTTTTAATGACATCAATACCTGAGAGGAAATTAATTAAATTGTTTATATCGAAGAAGCAGCAGCACAGTTTTCAAAATGGGTTCGACATGGGTTTTTTACAGGCAGCAGATTAAAATAACGCGATGTACGTTGAGAAACGTTGCGAGTTAGATTAATCAACAAAAACTCTGAACAAACTTTACTGTTTATGACATTAACCATAACGGAGATATTGAGCATAATTCTCCTGTTTTACAAAGTAGGTAAATTGATCTCAGCTTATGTAAAGATATATGATGGCAGTTCAGTTTTGTTGCGATAAGTGTTTCTCAGACAGAAAATAAGCAATTATGTCCGAATCAATTCAGTTTGATCAATATACACATTATAAAAAGCGGGTCCCATGTAATTTGCCTATACTCCAAAATATGGGACCTATTTTGTGAGGGATGTATAATGGGATCGTTTTGTTCCTTCGCCCACCTTAAGTAAAGACATGAGTGCAAAAGGACGTATTGACGGTTAACAAAGCTTTGCTTTACATCCAAAGTCCATTATCTCATCGACGGATTTTAAATTACTAGAATCAATTGGGTAAGTACAATTAGTTTTAATAGATCGAGCATATGCAAACATTTTTCCAGGTTTAATTTCATAAGATTTAATGTGCCCCATTGGTTAAAATTATCAAAGTCATTTTGTAAATTAATATATTATCAGATGACTTAAGTACATCCGTAAACTGCAATGTTCAATTTTCTATGGAAGATCATAAATATATACTAAAAACTGGACCAATATTATATCCTTGCGGTACTACAGAATTTACGAGAAGTTTCCTTGAAATGTCCAATTTAAATTCAACAGACTAATTTCGATATAAAAAGTTTGATTTTATTCAGCACCAAAGATTTCCATTGAAATCCATTAAGTCTAGTTCTTTTAATAAAAGAGTATGATAAACTTTGTCTAGCGTCTCACTGAAATCAGTGTGGATAACACCTATGGGATGACCATCATCAGAAGCGTTATTCACCTCTGTTGCTAAATAAGAATAGAAAGTACAAAAAAACTTTTCAGCATTAAAGGTAAGCGCAAAGAGTATATAAAACTAACTTTAAATAAATTAATTTTGAACTTTAGTTTACTCACACTATTTTCACACACAAAAGCTGACTAAACAAATTTAAATTTTAAGGTTTTTATTTGTATTTATTTTATGGAAAATAATATTTCAGTACATATTTCCATATAATGGAACCGAAAAAGACTACAAAACCACAAAATAAATAAAAAATAAAAATTAAAAGTTAAATGCTGGCATAAAATAAATTCTATTAAAATCAAATACTTGTGAGATTATCATAAAGTCCACATTTCATTTACAGTGACAGCTGTCAAAGGTCATAACATAATCCCTTTTCCATACTCTGCCATGTACACGATGTAATATCATTGAAGTTGGTGGCATAAGGTTGTTTTAGGAAACATTTTTTATATTCTTCTTGTTTGCACAAAAAAAAATGTAGCAAAAATATGTAAATGGTTTTGAGTAACCGCAAAGACCGTAAAACCGTTTCTAAAGTAATGTAAAATTGAGTGACATAAACTGATTACAAAAAAAGTTGTAATTTATATACGTATTAGGTAGCCTTTTTTAAAATAAAATTAAGGAAAAGTAAATAAAATAAGTATCTTAAATACCAGAAAACCTTTTTATATAATCTTTATGCTTATCCGTTTCTGATCAATTATCAAACACTTTTTTAATGGTATGAGGGGTTGGCTTCTGTAAGACCACGTTTGAGTTTTCTTAGCTCCAAATACGGCAGTTTTGCGTACTCACAAAAATTAAAATAAACTGCATTTGGAGACTTTATAAGGCATCATACCGAGACCTTTTTGCAAAATTCGGCGTAAGCTGATGAGAGAAATATTCAATTCCTAAAAACCATGACGAGTTGTGTTGGTGGATTCCCAGTCGCACTCTCAGCCATAGCTTTGAGATTTTCTCCTGTGCTTACTGTACACGCATGCTTACTTGTTGGCGCATCAACAGAAAAACCAGTTTCACAAACTTTAGCAATAAACTTCCATATACCACACACTGTTGTTCTTTCTCTGCAACTAAGTTTTGTACAACATTTTCGTGCATTTTTCGACCAATTGTGTTTGTTTTGAAAGAATTTCGTTTAATTCGCAAAGTTGCTCAAGCGTTAATCCACTCATTTCATTTAGGGGAGATAATATACTGATTTTTGTGACAGAATAAAATGACATATGTGTTGTCAGATTTGAAATAATCTCTGTTTCTAATTTTATCCGGTAGGTGGCGCACCCTAGTTACAAATAAATTGTGGTGGATTGACCGACCACAACTGCTTTGTTTGTTTTTGTTTTTATATCCCAGCTGTGATTTATCTGATTTTACGTAAAATTTTTCTATTAAGAATATTCAGATTTTTTGCCAAATTAAGTGAGAAATTTATTTTTTGTGGTTTTCGTAGGCTATGAACCAATCATTTAAGCTTTTTGCTTGATTGGAAGGACTAAAGAGTTTGTTGACAAAACTTTGTTATTCGCCATATTGCCGGTCTTACCATTCTGTATGGATCTTGCTTTTAAGTCTTCATTTGTTGGATGGATCTTAAATTATACTTTTGTGGTAGCTGAGAGCTGGTTAGTATTCCAAACATTTATACGGCTTATAAATGTAATCTATTTTCTTTTGATTTCTGTTAATTAAATTTTCATCGTCACCTACATCTAAGCTATAAAGCTTTAAAAATAGCTTATCGGCAAGATCTCTTAGGCATACAATTTTTTTTTTGATGTTTCTTAAAGCATAATATTAATTTGCTGATACTTACGCCTTGAACATCCTTACCATTCATATTTTTTACTGTTTCTTTATCAACTAAATTATTTTTTCTGGTAAACCATTTTAAGTACTCTATAGCATTTTAAATGATTGTACCAAAAGTTTTATCAAAGTCAAGAAAGGTGTGAAAAATTTTAGAAATTATTTTATTTTAATTCACTAGCGAATTTGATCAAAGCTTGAGCCTTATAAAACTTTCGAATTCCTGGCTTGTCCAGTGGCTTTTTGGATATAGTGAATTAAGTTCTCGAATAAGAAAGGATATGCTTTATAAAATTTAGAGGTGAGATTTTCGATTCCTGAAAGATAATTCGCCAACCTGCCGTGGTGATATCATTGTTGTACTCCTGCAAAAAACGCGACTAGTCCGTAAATGTGTATAATGACTAGTACATAAAGGAAAAGAGAGCGTGTTGTGTACTTGCTTCTAATAGTATTGCCTGATTATAACTTTGAGCTCCGATGCTACTAAATAAGTAAGTGTAACCAAATAAATATAAATAAAATATTTTTAAATTTCTCTTAATAAAAACCAATAAAACTAAGTGTACACTTTAAAAGAAACCCAAAATTTTCAGCAAAAAAAATCGCAATTTATGCTGACTATGGGAAATCGTTCCAAATATTCTGTTCGGATTTTAAAGCAATTATTCTTAAAAATTCAACAGAAAATCTCAAGCACTTTTTTTACAAATTGTTCACGGCCTTGTAACCTTCTAATGTGAAAAATATTTTTTGTACATTTTTAAAGTCTAATCAGAAAAAGCATTAAATATACCAATATTGTTCTGCATGGATATGGATTTTGTAATAAAAATAATAAGTAAATTTTTTGTAAAAGTGAAACATTTGTGATAGGGGTACATTGAAGTTGTGCAAATATTTTTAACCCTCAAAAATAATAGTCTAAGATCCACCTTCTGCATACCGATTGACTCGGAATACATTTTGGCCACAAATTTTTATACTGAACACAACTATTATCAGTCCACGTTTTTAAATATCCCTAATACAAGTGTTCACAAAAGTGTACTGGACTATAATTGCCTCTTATTATGATCTATCTTGCACATGCTTCTAACTTCATACCAGCATTTTCTATAATTAATATAATTATTATCGGTCCAGTTTTAAGCATAGTCCATATACTGAAGTCCTCCTAAATGAGTATTTTTGAGTAAAAATATCTCGATTAAAAATACCAAAATAATTTAAAAGTTCCATTTTAAGTAGAACTTTTCATTTTAAAAGGCGTTCTTGGTTCTTTTCATTTGATTGTTACACAGGACAAAACGAGAAAGACTAACATTTTAGTAGCTAGCTATTGCTTATTTCTATCTTGTAATTGTTGTCATTACGGTGAAATTATATTTGTTAAGTAAAAACTTTAAAAATTCATTATTAAAGCAGATTTTGTCTAAAGTAACCGAGTGGAATAGAATTTTAAAGCCAGTCACTGTTCTTAATTATCATCACCTTTTTGTCGGTTGTTACTATTGCTTTTCACACTGTCCACATTTACTAAAAAACAAAATCTAGCTGCAGAAGCTAGATAAATACCATATTGTCCTTTAACTTATCAAAATGAATGAAAAATATACGTATGATTCTAGCGCATCGTTTAATTAACCAAAAAAATCTAATTAAACACTTTGGGCCATTTTTAAATGTTTTTTAAAATTTCTCAATTTTTTTTTACAGATTTTTAAAGCAAAATTCGTTTTTCATATTTCTATCATTTACGACTCACTTATGCTTAAGTATTTAAATTAGTCTCTTATTTTATGTAATTAAATTATGTCACAGATTTAATTTAAACCTACTTGTTAATGTTTATTATAGTTTTTAATTGAGAAGTTTCAAACAATTAAATATATGTTTTTAACAAGATTAAAATGCCTTTGTTGTCATTATATTTGAAATTAGTAATTAGTAAAATCCTTTGAAAATTGAAAAGCGTTTTGTTGATTTGCTGATTATGTATTAGACTGTTAAGATATAGCCACATACAAACATACATTCAAACATATGTGTAAATTGAAGGTTCAGATTTACATTTTAAGCAGCAGATGTATTTAATTACATTGATATAGAAAGGCCCTAACTCCCATTTTTTAAGTTTATTTTTGAATAATTTTAATGCATAAGCATTAAAATCTGGGCTTACAAAAAAGTAAGGGCTTTTCTAATTTAAGGTAATGCTATGTTTTTATATATCGCTGGCGAAAATGAAAAGTAAAATATTTTAAAAAGTTGGCAGGTTGATAAAAATTTGGCGTCTATTTCGCATTAAGAAAAAAAATGGGTAAAAATAGTTTTGTTGTGAAAAATTGACTTTTTATTTATGTATATTAAAAACTATGAACTCCTGTGTAAGTGATTGAGGTTCTGATAGTTCTATTAAAAGGAACTATTTAGAGAACTTTGCTCTACTTTAAGGCATAACTTTTAGCAAATTAAAATTATTTTTACTTAACATACCCAAATCTAACATGTAGGCTTGTAACTTACATATGCCTTTATACAGTACATATGTACGATACTATGTTTACTATGGTATAGTATATGTATGTACAAGTAAATAGAGTGTATGTATGTTGTCAATAGCAATAATTTACAATAACATCTCTAAGAGAAAATTATGTCTTTGATGAATATTTACATAAGATTACAACTAGTACCCACATACATATGTGTAGATATATCTAAATGGCCATAAGTAAATTTTGAACGTGTGTGTGCGTGTTTGTGATAGTAAATCTTATTTAGCCATTGAACATGTAAACGTTGTCTGCTCAGGTAATGTTTGGCAAGACAATATATCGATGGCTTACATGGAAAGAACAACTCTTATAATAAAAATTAATTCATATTAAAAAGTTAAAATGAAATTTTTAGTAAAAAAAATAGGCAAAAATTTTTATTATCAATTAAAGAAAAGAAAACTTTGCTGTGTAATTTTTTCTGTATAAGGATAAAAATGTTTTTGGACATATTTGATACCCTATTTAACACAATTAAATTCAGCATATTAAAAAGCGTTTGCACGTGTTGGATTTTAATTAAACCTTAATTAATTAAATTTCATATTTAAATGAGACTTTTATTAGTTTTAATTATTCTTCGTCATCATTAAGTCCTGCATATGGTGGGTAGCGTAGGTACTTAAAACTATTTTGGAATGACTTTAACTTTTTTACCAAAATTGTTATGTGCTGAATAAGAACAATTCTTTTTGTATATTTTTGAAATACGCAGCATTTAGGCTTAAGTTGCAAGGATCAAAAGCAAATATTGCATTGTAATAGTATATTAGTCTTTTTTTAAGGTTTTTTAATACTCAAAGAACAAAAAAAAGGGTAAAATAAAAGGCCCATAAAAAATTTAATTATTCTTAAACCTAAGTTTTTTTAATGATAAAATAAACTATGCGAGTAACATCAGTAAAAAGATTACTTATGCGAAGTAATAACCTTAAGTTTTATTAATAAATATGTTTCTAAAATTAAGCCTATTTATCTCGTTTGTATACTTTTTAGCTTTAGCTTTTAGTTTAGAAACACTTTTTAAAATAAATGGATTGTGCAAAATTTAAAAAAATAATATATTTTTTTTGTCTAAGTCTGTGTATCAAGTCATTCGGCCTGATACGTCTAACTAACTGTAATATCTAAATGTTCTTAATGGAATATTTAACGTTCAAGTAATTGCACAAATTAAACTTGACTTTTTCTTAAAAGCACACACGCCTACGCACGCCATTGCTCAAAACATTCTTAATGGGAAAATTGAAACAAAACATGTTTAAAAACACATTTATATTAGGGAAACCAAACCACACAACCACTAAGCGTTTAGGCTATAAGTAATAATGAATGACTAAAGATTTAAAAAATATTGGTAAAACGTGACCTCAGCAGAAAATATTTACTATTTTCTCCTATTTGTTGGCAAGCTTTTAAACAAATGTATATATTTGTATGTGTGTGTAAATCAAAATGTATGAAACATTTTTTAACTATAGAATAGTCGCCTTTGGCGAACTAGTAATTAGTGTTTTAATCTTAAAGGTAAATACTTAAAATTAGTCCAGCCAGTTGCAAAATAAAATTTAAGTTATGAGACTAAAGTATAAAACATTTCAAAAGACTTCTCTTCAAATGAGTGTGTCCCTAATGTTTTCAAATGCCTCGAGCGTACAAATTTTGATTTGTTTTCAGCTTATTTTAATACTTGTCCATATAGTTAAGAATATCATATTAAGCTTGTGGAGCTTGTAGATCCTTGCGGATGTTGATAGGGGCTTTTTAGCAATAGTTTTTTGTTACAAAATAACGAATATATTACTTACAGAACAGAGAGTAATTAGGCTTTTTAAAAATATTTTTACGAAAATGTTTTATTTGAACCACTTCTAAATCACTTTCTATAGCTGTTATAGGGTAGGTGCAGAGAAATAACGATGAAAACACAAAGGTAAGGAAATATAAATAGCCGGATTTTCTGTACAGAATTTGTACAAATTGGTATACAGAAATACATATTTTTTTAATAAGTCATTTAAATCAATTACTAATTTATTAAGATGGCTACTACAGAACGTTTGTTCCATTTGCCAAACTTAGAATCAATCTCCAGGCACTTCGATATTCTACGCTTCTTAACCAATTTCTGACACCAAGTTTAAAGATATCTTCTTCCACTTGATTCTTCATGGGAGTTTCAGGCTTCCGCTTCTGCGTGATCCATAACCAGGTTCGCATTAATATGACTTCTTAGCTGGGGCATGTTCATTCATTTTTACAAAATGTCCTAGCCAACGTAAACGTTGAATATTGATACGCTTCACAATGTCGATGCCGCCAAACAGGTCATTAAGCTCACGATTAAACGACACCGGTATTTTCCATCAACGCAGATAGGTCCATAGGTTTTCTGAAGAAACTTTCTCTCTAAGCCTCCAAGCACTGCCTCATATGCTTTTGTAAGTACCCATGTTGGAGAACCATAAAAAACAGCGCCTTGTAGAGAGTGATTTTTGTTTGCTGGAAGGTGCTTTTGCTTTTAAACTGATTTGATTCTTTAGCATCTACTGGACAACGTTCTTCTTTTTTTTATCTCAAAACTGATGTTGTTTGTTCTGTTAATGGATGTGATATTCGCATCTCATATAACCTTTTCTAAAGGGATTTTGAAAAGATCTTTCGAAAGGCTGTCGCCTTTTCTGAAACCGTGTTTGGTACTGAAAGGCTCAGAAATATTTTACCTATGAGGATTGTGTATCAATTGGGGTCATCCTGCACTGCCATACTAGTTTCGCAGGGTTACTAAGCTCAGACATAGCTTGAAACCCCTTTGAAGGTCTGGGGCTGTCTTAAGCGGCCATAAAATCAACAAATAGATGGTATGTGATGATCCTTGGACCTTTTCCAGAATTAGGCGTTATGTGAATATCTGGTCGATAGTTAATTTGCTAGGTCTAAAGCTGCATTGATATGACCCAATAATCTCGTCAACTTTTAATATCAATTTTTCACACAAGCAGACTTGTTTCGCTATAGTTGGCTTTTTTTTCTGAACAGGACAAAAAACACTGATGATCTAGTCCTCAGGTATATAATATTAAATAATATTTTTTTCTATTTTACTTATAACTACAAAAAAAAACTACAAGGGAAAACATAGACATTAAAATTTTTTTCAGTTTGTGCAATAGAAATTAATGGTTTAAATTCAGGTACCAGTAAAAAAAAACAATATTTTTAAAATTTATTTATTTACCAAATTGCTCATTTAAAACATCACATGTAGGTCTCTTGCGCAACTTTTTAAATTTTTAACAGAGTTTCAGTCGTCAGCTGTTAAGTCTTCCCTTAGGATCATATTCAAATGCTCTTTTCTCGCTGGAGCATCTTCATTCATACCAGCTACAAGTCCAAGCCAGCGTCATCTTTAGATTTTTACGCCCTTAACACCATTGATGTAGGCATTTCACTCATAAAGCTTTTCATACGATACCTCCGCCTATATATATTGATCCATACATTTCTCGAAGAATTTTTCTTTTCAACTTCATCTGCCAAAGCAAGTGGCCTTGTCTCCACGTATTCTTCTTCTACTTCGAAACTTAAGCTGTTAAAGTTCACAAGGGGTTTAAAACTCGTGGATTCACCAATTGTTGAAACCATATACCTTGTATTGTCTTATTTTACTGCTAAACACATTTGCATCAGTTATTTTCTAAACTAGCAAACGCAGCAGTGACATCTCACAATGTTCGTCCCATAATGTCGATATCATTGGCAAATGCGAGAAACATGTAGCTCTTACTGCTGCGTACGATTTTATAAAAAATATATGTCACTTTCTTTGAAGCTACATTGTATTGCGGACGGCTCAAAAAGACGTTTTTCGAACTTCAAAGATAATCTTGTATCCGCTAATATATCTTACACAATCTGATCTGCTTTGCAGGTATTTCAAATTCAGGCATGGTCTCAAACACCTTTGCATGAATCGAACTATCGAAAGCGGCCTTGTAATCGACAAAAAAATGACAGCTGCTACTCTGTTCCTGAAGGATTCGCTCCAAGATTTTACATAGTGGAAATAATTGGTCGTAGTTGGATTAGCGAGGTCAAAAGCGGGAAAATAAGTGCCGACTATTTTGTTTATTTTAGCCTTAGCTTTCCACACAGTTAACGTGTAGTATGTTCTAGGCAATGGGCAGTAGGCTTATGCCTCTATAATTGGTGCAGATAGTTTTATCTCCTTTTTTAGGAAAAAAGCGTAGCACACTGAAGTTTCGCTTATCTGGCATGCATTTTTGCGCCAAAATCTTGCAGATAAGTAAATGCATGCTCTTTAGCGGTCTTAAATAGCTGCGCCGGTAGGATATTAGCCTCTGCTGATCTATTATTTCTCATGTTTAATATTGACATTTTTATCTCTTTGTTCCTGGGAGACAAGCCAGTGTCATCAGATACTAATAATTTGGAGAAGTATTTCCTCCAGATTTTAAGAACGCTAGCCCCTATTTGTCTCCAAGTTACATTGTTGGTATTTACAGGAGAAGACGCATATTAAGGAGTCTTCAGTTGGTCACTTTTTGTCATATCTACCATCGGTTTATTTTGGCAGGTTTCTGGTACCATTAAGCTGGCAGTATGGGAGCAGTCGGATGGCAGTAATTGCATTATTTAATGAGGTTGTTTATACTAAGCAAAAAGAAATGCATTTAATGTTATTTTAAATGCATTAAAAATATTATATTTTTGATATAGCTTTGGAATACGTTTAAAATGCATTGTAAAAAATAATGGCAAAGGAAATCATGAAAACACATGCCACTTCGTTTTAAACTACTTTATGTATGGATATTGGGTATACACTCCATACGTATACGCAATATACATTATATACTGAGTTGTATATAACGTATACGCAAACTGAGGTCTTTTTTAACGAAAACTATGCATTAAGAGACCAGCGATCTCATGATTTTTAATGAATACTGTAGACGTGATTTGTATATTAATGTTGTGTTAAACACTGACAGTTGTCACTGTTTGTTTTTTTTTCACAAACAAATATGTTATATTAAATAACATGTTAAATGAAAATTAACAACATCGTAGGTAATAGTTACTTCACAGGAAAGCCCAAAAAATTTTAATTTTCATAACATATCAAAGTAACAATATTGCGGTAACAGTTAACTCATATTTGATGGCACTGTAGCTACCAGTGTTTTTAAAGTCACAGGTGTTAAATCACATGAAAAAAATATTGGAATAAAAAATAACGAGGATTTTGGTAGAGTTACACACACGACTAAATTATTCACTGCAATTTGATTTAAAAACTTCTTAAAAATAAATGTTAAAAAAAGCTGAGTTGACATTGTTTTTACCAAATTTAATTCGATATTTCTTGCCTTGTATTAAGTACAAAGTATGAAATTTATAATCTTCTATAGCAAGGTAGTATCTTTAAAATATTTTAAAAATATACAAAGTGGGAATTTAGAATTTATTTGAAGTTGATATAAGAAAACTTCCTTGTAGATTGCATTTATACTACCTAATAAGCTTACCATATTACAAACTGAAGCAGTGATTAGTAAAATAATTTGCTAACTGTGATGTTGCAGAATATTTAAAAGGTATTAAAAAACCTTAATCGATATCTAAGACAATATTAAGCCTATCACTAGTAGTTTTTCTAGGTCTCCTTTTAAACATAACTGGCACTTAAATGATTTTACAATATTAATTCATTTAACTTAAAAAATAAATGAATCTTTTCTTAATTCTGCTGGTTTAATTGGCCGTTAATATTTTATGCCAAAAAAAATCCATTACGTTTGAACAAGTTTAAGTTGTTGTTTGGTTTTTACACAATTTTTATTCTTCATAATTGCTTATTAGAATAAAACCAAGACTGGATATATACATCGTATATTCGCATTACAATTTAAGAATTATGAAGAAATAAAAATTAATTTAAACTGACTAAAGTGTAAGTACTAAAATTTTTTATCAGTATTTTCTACACAAAAAGTCTTTTTTGTTAAATCCTTTAAAAGAAGACGTATTATTAATAATTTTTAATTGGTTATTTGTTATCTGTTTTATGATTTTATTAGATCAGCTACATTTTCCGTGTCAACTTTAAAATAACTTCCAAATATTTACATGGAAATAATGCGTTTTTAAAAAAAATATTTTTTAAGCGTTTTAAAATATTTAAAGCCAATAAAAACCAATTGCTTGAACAATAACTTTAGACAGTCTTAGTATATATTTTTCACTTATCCTTGAAAAACGCAAACTTTTTGTACTCTTTTGTTTTGGGTTTCTAATCGTTTAAGCTTTTTTTATATCATATCCCTTGGGTATAAATTATAAACGATACTTAAAAAGAAAAAAGCAAAATAAGCTTATTAAATAACGCACATAAATTGACTAAAGTTTTTGAGTTAAGAATTTATACAAAAGTAAAAGGGGAAGAACACAATATATCAGTTTAAGTTAAAGAAGTTATTTGTTTTAGATTCAAACGAGAAAGATAGATGTTTATAATTTAAATAAATTAACTTAAAAAATAATTGCAAACATTTTTAATAGACAGTTTTTTTATTTTTAAAAAGTTTGGAATATAAAGGATATAAAGTGACTTACTATATAAACCATGTTTTTGCAGTAAGATTGCTTACAGATTACGAAATTTTTACCCACCAATCTATTAGAGTCTTTTTTAAATTGCTTTGAAGATAGGCAGTACTCTTAAATAAAAAATAGTTATAGTTATCAGTTGTCTTATTACTAACTTGCTGAAAATTATGACTAGCTCTTAACGACTGAAGCAAATACCTTTTAATATAATTAACTAAACAAATTATACAACTTAAGGCTTTATAAGGATTCTCAAATACATCACAATACAAAAACTATAGGCTACATTACCTCCTTATGCCTAATCGCAATAATTATATCAAAAGTTAATATACCAAAACATTTTATGAATTTGCTATTCATTGCAGATATGCCAACAACAATCAAAAACAGAACAAAAAAAATTACAAAAATCCTAAGGTCTCATTAAACATATTCATGCTTAAGAGTATGTGGACAAGTATTTAAATAAGCTTAATAAGCGCACTTTAAATTTACTCGCTTATTCTTAGCTCATGAAAATGAAGACTCAATTTTATTTAATAATACAATCAATTTTGTTTTTAAATGTGTATAATTCTTTTGGGGTGCAGGCGGTTAAGATTATTTAAAGTTTACAAAAAAGTTTTTTAAAAAACAGATTTGTCCTAATTAGAAGTTAATTTTTTTAGCAACTATCAGCCCTCAGGGGATGGCCCCTATATAGCTACGCAATGCAGTGTGCTGGTATCAGAAAAAAAGTTATTTCTCGGTGTTAACCATGACAGGAAGGAGATCTTAAGAAAGTTTTTCATACATACAAATCATATGGCTAAATAACGAATTTCCTTGTAATTTATGGAGCGGTTCTCTAGTCCATTAGTTATTTAAAGACGTGTATCACGCACAAAATTTCTGGTTTCATGAGCAAGTTTCTATTATTATTTTAGAGAACGTTTTATTATAGTATCGCTAAAATAGCAAAACACACTTCACACTTCGACGATTATCAAGTGAATCGATACGGTTAATACCCAAGCATTACCAATGTGCACCCTATTTCCTTCCTTGCACGAGGACAAAATAGACCCTGAAATACCAGCCTATATATAAGAGTTATAATCAATTTTCTGTCGGCTATAGGTGGTAAAGATATTGAAAGGGTAAGATAGTGTAAAGTAATTTCTGCACTATTTTAAGAAATTAAAACATTTGGTGGCTTCTTTCGCCACTTAAAAAATATGTGCGGGCATAGCACTGAATTCTCATGTCCAGACCATGCACTAAACAAGAAGATGATTCATTGTCTATGACGCGCTTATGTTTTTAAAGATATACTTTGGGTCTTGCTGACATTCAAACTATCCCCATTAGTACAGGCCCAATCCTTGTTGGTTTGTAATCGAATGACTAAAGATGCTGTTGTCTGCGCAAAAGAAATCATTTGATGTCTCACGTAGAAGGTCATTAAAAAAGACAAGGGATTAAGAAGGATAGAGGACAGAACCATGCAGTATCCTTAAATTAACTTACAATTCAGTGGAAAATATATTTATATTTTTAGCTCAAAACAGTATGTTTGACATAGTCTTAGAGGCACCCTCCTAAGTTTTGGTAGGTGCCATTTGGCAAATGTGAATTACCCACAAATATTTTAGCCAAAGCTTAACTTTTTTAACCGGGTCAGTAAGTAAGACATTATTCCTTAATGTTGCAGCGATTCAAAAAATTCATAAAAATTTTTCATTTGTATGAGGGCTACCATTCCCCCTACTTTTATCCAAATAATTTTTTTTCACTTATGAACATATCGTTCATTCTAGTAGGTTAAACACTGTAAGGGTTTCTTAGACTAGGCGCAAGACAAATTTCAACAAATTTGTGCAATTATTGGGAGAATATCACTTGCCCTACTGCTACTAAAAAAAAGTTTTGTATAGTAGTTGTGTTAAGTTTTTTGGCAAAAGTGGCTTTTTTATCTGAGATAAGTAGGGATATATGCCTAGATTTCGTTCTAGATAAATGGGTCATTTTAAATTTTTCTGATAATTGCTTTCCGTCCGACTTTATTTGGCTCCGAAAACTTGATTTTAACAGACAAACTGACAGACAGACAAAAAGATGGATATTACTATATCGACTTCCCTATCTATGTAATCTGGATAATATATACTTTATGCGGTCGAAAGTGAATAGTGTGGAAACTTCTTACGGAATGATAAACTGATATTTATCCTTTTTACTATTATTTTATACAATTTAATATAATATTATTTTAAGGCCAGTAGTATAAAATGTATTTTTAAGGGCTATTTCGTTTTTAAAAAAATCAAGTTTTTCTTTCTGGTGACAAAAAAAAAACCAGAAAGAAAAAAATTTAACTTTTTACTGGCTAAAAATGTTTGTTTTGCTTTCCATTTAAATAAACCCCAAAAAGGTGAAATATTTATTTAATATTTAAATTTTACTTTTAAAATTTTAAAATATGAAAAGAAATATTTATATGGAAAATTCTTTATGAATATCCTTTTTCTAAGGTATACGTGCTTGCATGTGTTTAGACAAATGCATAAGCATAAACAAAGCTGAGAATTACATCAAGGATTGATTCTCTTTACATATAAAATATACCTTAAATGTTTCTCTTTAATTCTCTTGCGCGAAATGTATTTCTCTTAATGTCTACAAACAAACTAACACATGCAAAATCGTATGTCCTTCGTTGCGCTATAACGTAACGAATATATTAAAACTGGTGTAAATGTTGTTAACACAACAGAACAATACTCAGTTAGCATAACGTAGTCGAAGAGTCAAGTCACACGAACGGTTGTGAAATATATTTTTTTATCGCCAACCACAAGATTTTTGCTTAGTGTTTTTTTTTTGATTTGCAATGATTGTGTGTGGAAAAAGCTTATGTTAAAAAAATATTTTTAAATCACCGTCGGTAAAAAGCGATTTTTGTTGTTGTTCTATTTAAAAACAATTTTTTTATTGGTATTGCATTTGTAAACTAACCTACATAAAATATAAAAAAAATGTGCAGATGAGAGAAAAAGAATTGAAACTTATATATTATATATTTAAAAATAGTTCAGGAGCAGTTTGCCGAAGTAAAATTTTCTTCTTGTGGCATTTATTTCTTTAAATATAAAAACATACAAAATTAAAATTAAATTTTAAATCATAACAGCTGCATAAAATTGATTTACTCGTAGTTACATTATTTAAATGGAAGTTTAAGTAAAAATTAAAAATAAATTTTTTTATTTATATCTACCAAGGACTGCAGTAAAGTGTAACAATATTTTACTAAAAATACCCTTAGCTCTATTAGGACGTTATTAGATAGCGTGCTAAGCGGTGATAAACTTAGTACAAATTATTCAATATTCAAAACATGAATATTAGTAAATATTTTTTAATTAATGAAGCTGTTTGTATAAAAAAACCCCTAAGCAGTGACTTAAAATAGTTTTTTAACAAAAAAAATTTTTTTTTCTAATTTTCATAATGATATTTTTTATTTAAAGCGACCCTATAAATGGTTACCTTTTTATTATCTTTAAATAGTCGAGAGTGCTTATCTAAATCAATTTGTTAATATTTAACCCTTTCAGGACGGAGTTTTATTTTAAAAGCCGAGCTATTTTTTATAAAACTTTTTGTATTTTCTAAGATATGTGGCTAAAAAATTAAATTCTGGGTACTTAAAAATCCTAAAACTGTCCTTTTATCCTGGGACATATAATCCCAATAAGCATTATTAGTGGGACATAATATCCCAATAATAATTTTCAATGGGATATAAAATCCCAATAAATGTTCTCAATGGGGGTTCGAATTTTTAAAAACATAATAAAATTTTAAAAGATAAGTAGATTTAAATTTTAATTCATATTTTTTTGCCTTATATAACAATTAATAATATTGTGATAATGTAATTAGTGATTTATTTTATGAAAAGGCCCAAAATATTTATAGCACAAAGCGTTTTTGCAGCCTGAACATATCATTTTTGTGCGTTTATCGATACCAAGTTTCCCATAAGCTTATTTGAGTAAAAAAACGGTCAAAAGCCAAACAAACGTCTTTTTCACGAATAGAAGAAACCAATTTTGGTACGACTCTTTTTCCAGGAGTGGCGCCTTAAGATTGCACAGAGTTTTCTTCCTTTCCTGAGTCACATCGCATCCAAACTGTTATTCCGCGTTTTATTTGTTTTTTGGGCATATGTTGCTTCATGCTTGATATGCCTTTGAATTTTACCATACATTTGTCTTTAGACTGAAAAAGGACTTTCGCTGCGAGCAGCAGCAAACGTGTGTTTTAGACAGTTCACAATATCAATGATATAATAATCTTTGCAAGCGTCAGTGCTATTCACTGTCATTGAAATATAACTTTGATGCTAACAATAAAAAGTGATCTCGCGGTTTACATTCCTTTATAACTAAATAACCCATTGATGGGATTTTGCTTCAATAGTCCTTTAGAGATGGCAACGACCAAAAATACAAGGATTTCATTTGCATCATTTCGGTTTTACTGTGCACGACGATTTAAAATATGTATTTAGGTGATGATTAGTGCATTCAGCAATTCGAATGCACAAACTAAAGAAATATTTTATACTTTATATTCACTGCACTCTTCAGAAAAATTCAGAAGGATTTTGCAGTTTCGCTCAGCCAGGAACTTGTATTTTGGTTTGAAGCTTTGACGGTCGCCAGGAGTAATATTTTCCCACTGAACAACAGGCTGTGACTTACTATCTATGACGTCAAGCTCACAGGGCATATTAGGATTGCTGTCAGCTTCTGAAGCAGATTCGGGGCCACCGAAACTCTGAGCCAAATATTCCCTCCCAGACTCCTCAAAATCCTCGTCAGAGTCCGACTCTTCGTAAACAATACGCTCAATGTCCTCAAGGCTTAGCCTCTTTTTTGCCATCTAAAATATGTACTGGGACAATTAATCCCACGTAAAAAACGTATTGGGACTATACATCCCAATTTTACAAAATTAGATATAACTTACTTTTTATTATCAAAAAACATCACCGACCAATATTGTTAAATCAATCAAACCCTTTTTTATATATAGCAATACAATTTAGGTAAGTTGTGCTTCTTTTGTAGGAGCTTTAAGTAAATTATCAACCAAAACTGTTTAACTCCTTCCGATGTTGTCAAATTAATTGCATGCTGGCTTAAGTACGCTAACATATATCGTAAAATTTTTATTTACATTTTATAGTGGGCTTTTAAAGCTGCTTCTGGGACTACTTAGATAAGCAATTGCATTGAAAATTAAGAAAATATGACAGTTTAAAAATTAGTGGGACGTATTATCCCAGTAGTACCGAAAGGGTTAAGTAACTTAGTGGTCAAACCGACCGGTATTTTGAAGGAATATTACATAAAAGATCTTTGGCATTAAAAATCTTTAAACTTTGTACTGTATTAATCTCTAAACTTTACTTTGTGTTTAAAATAAAAGTTAAGTTAGGTTAGGTAAGGTTAAAATGAACAAGAGCTATTGAAGGAAAGAACACAGGTCCTTGATTTGTGTTATTTTTAGAAAAGAATAGTGAAAATAGGTTTGTAGCTGAGGTGTAAGGAACTATTAAAATAATTAGAATAAAGGGCAGACTGGCCAGAGTATTTGGTGGGAATGAAACACCACTCAGGGTAGGCTTGACAATTTTCTCACGGGTTTTTAAAATATCAAACATAAAAAAAAATTGGTTAATTTTAGTACTAATTAATTAATAAAATGTCAAATATATACCCTTGTTATATAGAAGTCTTCTATGTTTAACTTATTTCAGGCTAACCTTATATGCGCAGTAAATTTCTTTCTTTAAAGTGTTGAGGCTGCATTCAAGTGTTAAGGCTACATTCAGACTAAAACAGTTTCATTTAAGTCAATCTTCTGACAAGTTTGCAAACGAATTTTACAAGAAGCAAAAGACGACTCCACGTTATCATATTTGTGAGAAATTTGCACAAAAACTGAAAACATACGAGGAAGAAGATAGAATCGTACCAGAGACAGAATACCTGTCAAAGAAACCACACACACTAATATAATATAAACTGCTGCCCCAGAGGTCGCTTTTATTATAACCCCATGTTTGCAGAAAGACTAAATGTTTTTTTTTTCAAGTGAAAAACTAAGTTATTGGTAAACTGGCCTATTTTGGTCGACTAATATTTTAATAGTTTTGGAATAACGAAAGGTTTTTCGCTACAACTTTTCAAGGTTCAACCCTCGTTAAATCTATCTTTTGTGCGCTTATCCTAATAAGCCTCATTTTCTGTCCTCACTAAATCTCAACTGGTTTGTAACAATAAATTATCTTTACCTTAGCGTAACAGTGTCCTTCATCTTATTATGGGCTCGACCACTCTATTTTGAGAGGTTATAGGGTAAGGCGATTTGAAGGTATTCCCCATGCGGCCACCAGGCTGCTGTTTCATTATTATTACGTTTTGGATCATTTAACTTCTTTCTGTGGCCTCATAACTATATCACATGTTCCCAGTTGATTTTAAACTCGAAGTTATACCCATTACCCAATAATTTCTGGAATGCTTTTTGTTTTATTTGTGTCAACTTTAAGTTTAAAGTGGCTTCCATGTGAGGGCTCGATTGATCTAAATTCCAAAACATTTCGTCAAAAAAGTTAAGGTACCATCTAGTCATTAATGTGGAAGAGAAACACGTGCATTCAATTTTTAAATTTATTTTATTTCAAAATTCTTACTGATCCCTTTGCTTCAATAATATGCAATGAAATCAATGCCACTATAGGGTTGTTATGTGTACTGAGAAATACAGTATCATAAACAAGTACTGACATGTGCGTTTTACTGTCGATGCTGCGTAGAAAAATCTGAATGGATCCTTAAATACATATCTTAAGTTATGGGCAACTTAAATTGTCTTTCTTTTTGCTCATAAGCCATCGGTTGGTTATAAATTTTTAAAAAGATTATAAAAATTAAGGCGAAAATATTTATTTCTCTATAAGACTTTTCCTATAACCTGTATATCCTGTGGTAACTGTGTGGCACTTTGTCGCCATCTTAATTGAAATTGGATTGCAGTTATTGTTTTATTCAACAGTAGGTTCGGCATGATTTTAAGCAATTTTGCACACACATAGTTGGTTCCAAAGTTAATAGTCTACTTTTAACCAAGACAACTTTTTATATCAAAGGGAAGTATTAAAGCCGTAATACGGCGTTAGAAGGATACAAATATTTGCTTTTGCTATTCAAGGCAGCTTTAAAAGCATTTTTTTGCTAATTTTTTCAAAAACAGGAGCTTCTTTGACATTGAAATTATTAGCAGCCTCAATAGCTTTAAGCAATTGGAGTCGTATTTCCATAGGTTGTTTGTAAAATCCCCACTTGCACTTTGGCAATGGCGGTACGTAGCCACTGAGCCAGATGGACAGAAGGACAGATGGATGGACAGATGGATTTTATTCTTGTATTTTTAAGTGTTTATAACATCCATGGTAACGCACAGTTGCCCTACCATATAGTTGGGTAACATGGGTAAAAAAATCCACAAAAAGTTTAGGTAGAATTTATAAAAATATTAGTTTAGCAAACAAAAGGTGGACTTAATTCATTGCAATTATTTCCCTTAAAAATTTTTGATGCAATATAAAAATTCGGAACCAACTTAGTCCTAGTTTTAATTTTACTGTTATTAAATTCAAGATTAGATGTCATGAACAGACATAGAAAAATATTATTTACAATACAAATTTTCGTTTTAATCAAATAATTGTTGGCCATTATAAACTAGCCACGTCAGAAGCATAAAGGAGATTACTCTGCGTTTGAAGTTTTCATCGTTAGTAAGTTAAAGCAAAAGAGGATAACAAACTAACTTTAATATAACTTCTGCTTATACTTTACTTTAAAAAAAAGAAAATTGTTTATTTATAAGCAATAAAAATTTTAGTTTTTATTTGTGAATTTTTACTAAAAACGACCTTTGATGGGAATATATTGAAACGCGCTAGTGAACAAATTGTTTTAGACTTAAAAACTGTGTCGTCTGTCTACTCGGTTTTTTTCGTTAAGCTTTGAGAAAGTTGTACCAACGTATATACATATGAGTAGAAATATTTAGACCAGTGTTGTGAAATCATTAAATACAATAAAAGTTATTAGAAATGTTTAATTATATTTGTACATACTTAATGGAAGATTTTAAACTAACAATTTTGTTCCTTTTGGACTACTTCTGTTTTCATTACCACTGTGATAAAAAGTCACCGGTTTGCTATATCTTTTATTCGCTCAGTAGAGCACTCTGCGAAATATTATTACTTATGCAACAAAAAAAAAAAATTAAATCATTATAAGCATGCATTGAAAAAAAGACATGAATGAATATCATTTAAGGACACTTAACTTAAATTATATACAATTTGAAGCATCTGCTTAAAACATATACGCAATAAGTAATAAGTTGAACATTTTCGTGGCACATATAGTAATCAATTTTTATTTTTTAAGACTAACCCCCTTATTTCCTAAAACGCAACGCCCTAAAACAAAAACAAAATGTATGGAAAAGTTTTCAAATTTTAGTTATTTCCATACAACAGTTTTTGTTATTATGCGTTGCGTTTTACATAATTGAGCACTAAGTTTATTGGGCAATATCAATTTTCCTTTCACTAACGGATTTTAAAGTAATTTTTTGATCACTTCTAACTTTTGTGTATTTTCATAAGTCGTGTGCTTTTCTTGCAAATAATCCTTTTTCTTTTTAAGTACAAATTACATTATTCCGTTTGCAACTTCTTCAATAACCATCTGCGACCCCATTAAGTACATATTTTCTTGGTCCCTATCGATAGGGAAGTCGATTTAGTGATGTCCATCTGTGTGTCTGCCCGCCTGTGTGTCTGTCCATGTTATAATTGAAATCAACTTTTTGAGGTGTTCCAATGTCGTATAGACCCGAAAGTAGTATCCAACCATTAAAAATATCTGCCAGCAAATTGCTGTTGAAACTCAGCAAAATAGCTCGATAACTTACACAGGCGTAAGCCAAGCTCCATGACTGTACCTGCTTCTTTTTCTAAGATTTGTACATAAAAATCTCTACAACTGCTCCGGAGTTGCCCCGACTCCCATTAATTTTCTTTCACAAACATTTTTTTGAACATATTTACATCTTATCTCTGCCCCCTTACAAGTTTGCCATACAAAGTTTACTTTTTTAAATTTTTTTAAATCGCTTCCACGGCTTTCTGGGTGCTCCTACAAAGGTCAAATACAATACCGACCACAATTAATTTTTCCCCTCAAATATTTCTGTGGAACGTAAATACACCCTATCTCCAGCCCCTGAAAGGTTTTCCATACAAAATAAAATTCATTAGGGTTAAAACCCCTACAAATTTCCCTTAGTTACTCTGTGAGAGTTAAAATATAACAGCCGACCCCTTTTTAAAAGTTTAAAATATTTTATAGATAAAAAAGAAATGAACAAAAGGTAAAAAAGTTCAGGGGCCAAATCGTCGCATTCGATTCGAATCGAAATTTACTCGATTGATCGAGTTGTCAATGCTTTTACTATAGGAGTTCTTATTAGAATTTTTAAATTTCGATTCGAATCGAATGCGGCGATTTGGCCTCAGGGTTTCGAAAAGCCAATTTAAAGGATGTATTAGATTTGGCACAGCCGAATATAGCACTAATATAAAAACTATGTTCGCATGTTTGTATATCTACTTAAGCAAATAGCTGCAGACAGTGTGGCCTTCTATGTTTTTATACCCTTTACATAGTGATAAGGATATAGTGTCCTTTCGTTTGGAATTTCTTTTAATTTCCATTTGCGATCCCATAAAGTATATACTTATATTCTGAATCCCTTAAGATAGGAAAGTCGATACAATTTTTCAAATATTGTGTGTTTTCTGTTTCGAAAACTATGATAGTTATGTAATTTAAGCCAAACACAAATAATTATAATTATTACGGTTCGAAAATAACTTGCCTAGATAAGGTGACTGGGTAAACAAAAAGATAAATTTGAAAGGTATATAAGATTCCGCACAGCCGAGTATAGCGCAGTTACTTATTTTCATTAAGCTTTGAGCAGCGCACGTGTATGTGTAGATGTATGTGGGTAGAAACAGTTAGGCCAGTGTTGTGGAAACATATAAATTAAATAATATTACTTAAATTGCTTAATAGTTCTTTAAATACTCAATAAAAGATTTTAAACTAAAAAAGGCAAGAAGGACGACATCGTTTTACATATGCTATTGGTAAACTGAATTCATTTTTTCTTAAACAAAGTAACTGCTATAAATATTAATGCTGAGATATTTCTCAGTCCTTGTTCGAGCTGAAAAAACCAAACTTTATGCCCTCATGCTAAATTAACTTAGAAATGTTACATGAAGTCTAATTGGCTACCGTCAACAAAAACCAATTTTATAGATTTTCAATTTGCGTCGTTTTTTCGCAATTGTTTATAACTTCCGGTTTGGTTTCCGTTTGCGTTTTCGTCAGTGTCGTCATGGTAAAAATAAGCTTACTCTACACAACTTAGTTTCTTTTTGATAATACACTGTGGCAAAAAGTTATAAGTTTGCTGGAACTTTTTCATCTTAATAAAACACTCTGCTTAATAATATTTCTTAAGCCACAAAAAGAAATAATTATAAACATGAATTGAAAAAATACATGAATTAATATTATTTAAAGACACATACATAACTTGACTTATATACAATTTAAAGTTTCTGAAAACCTTTGTTAAAAAAACGTGAATATACGCAGTAAGTAATTACTGGGATATCCTTGTGCCACATAGAGCAATAACTTTTTTTCAAAACTCAATTTATTAGGCTAGAACCAATTTTCCGTATATTAACGGATTTTTAAGTGATTTCTTTAAACACTTCTAACTTTCATTAACACTTCTATTTTCATTAACTCGTGTGCTAAACTTGCATAAAGCTCTATTTTTTTTAAGTAAGGATTTCTTGCATTAGTCGAATAGACTAGTGCAAAGTGAAAGTGTTATTTTTAAAACTATGTTTCTATATTAGTTTATACATATACTTAAGCAAATAGCTGCATACTATTTAGAAAGAGGGCTAAGTAAATGAAAACAGTGCGAGCGTTACACTCGACAGTGACAAATATTATATACCCTTCACATTGGCCTTATTGTTTTTATAGCCATGTAATCCAGGTGATTTGTTTTGAATCGTAAATAATATCATTATGCAGGTACTTAGTGGTGATTTGAAGTTGATAGCTGTCCTAGCTTTTGAAAAAGAAAATTTGCCCATTCGTATGGCTAAAGCTTCTCTTCGTGCTCCTATCAAACAAACTTTCTTTCAAAACAAACAATTCATTATAGAACTACCTATAAGCAGGCTTGGGGTCGAAAGGATTAATATTTTCTAATTTAAAGCGTATCAATTATTTTATAAAAGTTTTTTTTTTCTCTTGTGGCATCTGCTCTCCTTGCTCCTGCCTAGATTTTTTTTTTCAAAATGTAGGTATTATAGGACAATTATTTTTAAGTTAATCTAAAGTCGGTATTGCTTTAAGTTTCCTGTGGGACTATTATTTTTCCTGCTTTAATTGAGTTGTTATTTGCAGAAAAATATGTCATAAGATTTTAATCAGAAGAATTTCAAGAAGCTCTGCTTGTTCTTTGTAATTAACAACTGACACTAAATAGCGATTTACTCGAAAAATATGTAAGTCATGTAGAACACTTTAATTTGCGAACGGCGAAAAGACAAGACACGTGTGCAAAACTTTGTCAAGATAGAACAAATATTTGAGCCCAAAATACTTATTCCGGGAGGGCATTTGCGTGGGGGCTATGTCAAAAAAGAGCCAATTATCCCCACAAACAACTTATCTTTATCTATACTTTGATTACATGAATATATAGACATGCAGCCGAATGGACAGACGGCCAGGCTTAAATCAAGTCAGGATGTGACTCTGAGACGATCGCTTTACTATATTTGTGGGTCTACGACCCTTAATTTGGTTGTTACAAACATCTGCACAAGCGCATAATATCCCTAACACGTATGTGTTGTCGGTATAAAATTATTTCTTTAATAAAAGTGTATTAAATGCTAATCTTGGTATAAAAAATTTGCAGTAATTAAAATTTTGCTTATGTAATCGTATATTATATTTTAATTTGACAAAATTTAGGATCTTATGTAAAATTCGTTATTAGATGTGACTACAAAAATCTATTTAAAGCAATAAAAATTTTAATGCTTTTTATTTCTTGTAATAATTAAAGGACCTTAGATCCAATTCATAGTGACTTCCTTATGGCCATTAAAAAAATTTATCAATAAATTTAAAAAAAAAAACACTCAAAATATGTATCTAAAATTTTTTTACTTTGCTTGAGGTATTTTATGCTTTGAGGCCCTTTTTAGGGAAAAGTATTGAAGCGTGTTAAATTACTCAGGTGTCAAATTAATCACAGAAAAATAAAAATAATTTAACAATATAAATAGAAAGGAAAACAAAATTAATGAAATCTATGTTATACAAAAGGTTTTTTGCTTTTTCAAAGTTTTTAGCTACAAAAACTTAAATTCAGTTTTAAAGATTCCTTTTAAGTGTCTAAATAAGTCCTTCGGGTTTTTTTATACATAAGGCCTAAGGTAAAACAATTTGTACTTAATGTTCTTACGTTTGTTTTGTGTTTAATATTTTATAATAAAAGAATTTCCTTTAAGGTGAAACTCCATTTCATTTTTGGTATATTGAATAGTTTCAGCAGTTTTTCCTTAACGTAAAACCAGATAAAGAAATGGGCTTAAGTTGTGTTAATGAAATATTTTATTTTATTTTGCTCTCATATAGATGCCCAAAATTGATTAAAACAAAATTGGAATTATTAAATTAAACTGAACAATTTTTTTACCCATAAATTTGTGAAAAAAAATAAACTAAAATACAGGAAAGCATATCAAATCCCATGTAGTGACACTGTTGAATTAAATGTGGATTAAAGCACCGAAAATATAAATACAACAACTAAACACAAACGCCTACAGAAATCATGTTTCAAAGCTTGTTTTACAAGCAAAAGTTTTTTGTTTGTTTAAGACGTAAATAGAGAGAGAAAGAGAAAAACCATCAACAACAAAACATAAAAATAAATTATTTTAGAGAAATAGAAAACAAAAAATAATCAAAACAAATCATATCAACTCCAGTCAAAAACTACAAAAACTGTAACAAAGGGGAAGTCCTGGAAAAATGTTTTGGATTTTACGACGTACTGGAGCAGCAAACTTTTTCAATTCATTGAATAATAATTGCAGCACATCTAAAGGCCATGGCTCTAATACCCAAACGACACAGGGTAAGTATATTCGTTTATATGTTTGTATGTTTGTAAGTATAAATGTACATGACAGCATATAAAAAATTTAACTGTGTGTGCGTGAGTGTATAAATATTTATAACATCATGTACTCTAGTTAAAAAGTTTAAGTTTAGATGTAGATATTTTAAATATGTTAATTTTCTTACTGCCATTAAGAGGATGCTACTTAATATCTATATTCTTCTCTGATATGCTAAGTTGCTATTTATGGAGGCTTAAATATACCCAAACAAATCCCTGATTTGCTTTTATTATTCTTCTCCTTCTACTTTTTTTATTGCTTATATTTACTAGAAAGTCCTTTGCGGTTAGTTACAAACAAGTCAAAGTTTGCAGATAAATGCTTGCCTTGTGTTAAGCAATATAAAAAAGTATTATATAAGACCTGTTAAAGTTAATAAATCCCTTTTTTTACGTAAACGTATCGTCGTGCCAAGGTAATCTTGTCGTATATAATAAAATCATAAAAATTAGATAAGACGAAATATCTTATATATAAATAGTGGTAAGTGTATACACACATCCGTTTGTCATTCCGTTTTTAATTTCTTTATTGCCCATTTTCGACCCCATAAAGTATTAATGTATATTCTGGATCCTTATAGATAGGGAAGTCCATTAAGCCATGTCCGTTTGTCTGTCTGTGTGTCTATTAAAATCAAGTTTTCGGAGCCAGCTTTACTACGCACCAGGTATAGGTGTCAAACTTTTAGAAATATTCCCGAGATGATCGGTATTTAAAACGAGCAAGATCGGTTCACCCCGGAACTAGATATAAGCAAAATATTGGAATTGTCCCAGTTTTTTAAGGACAAAATCCATACACGTGTGTAGCATTTGTAATCAGTTGGTAACGCTCTAAAACATAAATATGGATGCGGACTCCTGCGCCGAACGGATGACAGCAGGCTCACCTGAACAGCCGATCATATGTATCAGGCCGCCGCCGCCGATGTTTTTTTCGGCTTAGTGTCGGCTCAAACTTAGCATCTTTTTCAAAACTAAACTTTAATGTATTTTTATCTTCAATTCTAATAAATAGTTTTTTGAATATAAAGAAAATTTGTGATTGTAAACTTCAGGCATTTTTTGCATTCTAACTTAAATATGAAAATAACACTTCATTTAAAATAGTAACTTTTATTTTGGATTTTTTATTTTAATTTGTATATGTTCTAAATCAAAACATGAAAATTAGTTTGCAGAATACGAACAATTTAAACTAAAGCGACTTCAAACTAAAGGTGAAATCCAAAACATTCCTGATCATATTAACTAAAATTTCATTTTAGCTAACGATTAATATGTATCACACATTTACTCAAATAATATCATGATTCATGAAATGCATTTTTGACTCTAAAGATTCAGAATTTTTGGTTATGCAAGCAATTTGAAAACTTCATACAACTTTTTCTCGATGGATGTGTGTATATTGTATTAAGTAATACTACTTAAATGTTTTAAATAAATGTGTGTATACTTTTTTTCTGATTGTTAACCCTTAGCCGCCGCCGACAAAAGTGCTCGGCGCAGGCCTCTGTATGGATGTGCATAAATAGTCATTAAATTTCTATATGTATGTTTGAACGTAGGTGTGTATGAATATGTGTTGTTAATTTCGAAATACGGTGGACAAATAAAACGCAAAAAGATTTAACCCTGGAGGACAAATTACGGAATTCGTTTCGAAACAAATTTTTACTCGATCGATAGAATTATCAATGCTTTTTATATATGAATTCTTACTAGAATTTTTTTAATTTTGATTCGAATCGAATGGTGTAATTTGCCCCCTGTTTTAATGAAGGAAACAAGTTATAGTTTTTAGCACTTAGGCAAAGTCAATAGATGCACATCGTATCATATGCTAGGTACAAACCTTGCAACATGTCTATGCAACCAGGAATGATTCATTGTTGGTTGCATAGTTTGTAGTTATGTTTATGGTTTTATTTCATGTTGTATATATTTGGCCAATTCACAAGTCTTGTCGTATGGCGTATCGTTTAAAAAAATACGATTTAAGTAAATACACTTGTGAATAGAGAAATTTATTGTATTGTTACTTTATTGTATATCAAATGCAAAACGTCAGTTAATTGTCAACTAATTTTTTAGAAACGTAAACGAGCTTAAATATTTTTTGAGCATAAAAAATTTAAATTAATTAAATCTTTCCACGCTTTAAGAATTTGTTTCCATTTGATAATATAGAAAATATAAATAAACTTTTAAGCTTTTTATTTTCAAAAATTTCTCTTCAACTTAAGTTGGCATTCAGGTAATTTGATAGCATTATACCAAACCGGGAGTGGGAGTTTTTTACGAGTTTGGTTGAAGTCTACTGATGATTTGGTGAAAAAACCAATGAAATGCATATAGACAAACTTAACCAAAGAATAAACCCTATAAATATATTTTGGATCCTTAATGAAAGGGAAGTCGATACAATTGTTCAAATACTGTGAGATTTGTGTTTCGAAATCTATGATAGTTTTGCACTTCAAGCCCACCACAGAAGTAATAATATTGGAAAACAACTTGCCTAGATCAGGTGACTGGGTAAACAAAAATCAATTTGAAAGGTATAAAGATTCGCTACAGCCGAATATAGTGCTCGTTCTTATTTTTGTTAAAGGAAAATATCAAAACCGATCGCCATATGATGGCAGCCTATAGTTTGAGCTTGTAAAAAGATTGTCCTACAATAAAATATAGAAGGAAATCCGGAATAAAGCGATTTTTAAAAAAATTTTTTTTTGTGTGGGTTTATAATATATAAAAATTAAACAAAACTATATGTTAGCTATGCGCTATCACTGAATTGTGAATAAATGCAGAATTCCCAATATGATTTTAGTAAAATTGAGATCATTTTTCAGAAACATGCGAAGTTTAAAGATTAAAGCTATATTTACACTACCTAAGTTCTCATCTGAGTTGAGTGCCAAAAAATTACGTTTAAATTTTTATGAGTGTAAAAAACAATTTGAAATTTTTATTTTTAGTATTACATTACATCTAAAAAATTGTATTAAGTCCGCTAATTCTAAAAGTTTTTAAACTGGTACAAAGTGTATGGCTACAAAAGCAAGCATTTAATTGGGTAATTTTTAAAAATTTAAATTAAAAACGCAGACGTTAAATAATTTAAAAATAGAAAACGTTCTATTAGACAAAAATATTAACAAATGAAAGTAGACATGTTATTACACTATACAAATAAGTCTCAGTTGTGAAACTCAGGTTACAACTCAGGTAGTGTAAATATAGCTTAAGAATAAAATATAAAATTTAGTTTGTTTTAAAAAATTTAAGTAAAAATTTTATTTTTTTCAATAAAACTTTCAGAATATTTCTAAAACTATTATACTGTTAAACAGAAACTTTTTAAAGACTTTTTGTTTCCCATCCTTTTGTCCATGTTTTTAATTTAATCGGAGACCTTACAAAAAAAAATCATTTTGTAGATCTGTGATAAAATTTAAAAAAATCTGTAATATAAATGGTACTGAATTGTGAATAAATTCAGAATTCATAAAATGATTTTAATAGATTTTAGCATGTTTTATTTCCAAAAACCAAGGTTATCAGAACTGTAAATGATACTAAGAAATGTTATTCAGTAAAAAATTTCAACGGACTTTTTAAAAAAATAAATTTTTTGATTTTTAGTTTGGCTTTAGTTCATATAATTTCTTTTTTTATTAGAAGAAATTATTATTTTCCGTTAATGTTGAAAGAAACTTTCAATTTGAAAAAAGCAGATTTTTCTACCGCTACTAGCCGAGTAGAATGCATTTTCGAAAGCAGCTACGCAATTTCATCATCAGTACTCTTTGAACGGTAGTAGTGTATATGGTTGTAAACATCACCTATTTAACTTACATGTAACAGAGAAAAGTATACGGTATCAGTGTTTTTCTTCTGTTTTTACTTTGTCGTTGACAATAAAAGAAATTAAAAAGTGATTACCCCTATTGTATGATATACAATAATAAAAAGCGTTTCGTTCCATCTGAGAGATGGACAAATGCTTGTCCGTTAGTCAAGTGTTGCCAAAGAGACTTTTAATGGAAAAAAGCATAGTTTATATGAAAAATAAACTTCGTCCTAACTTACAAAGTAAAAACAGAAGGAAAACACTGATACCGTATACTTTTCTCTGTTACATGTAAGTTAAATAGGTGATGTTTACAACCATATACACTACTACCGTTCAAAGAGTACTGATGATGAAATTGCGTAGCTGCTTTCGAAAATGCATTCTACTCGGCTAGTAGCGGTAGAAAAATCTGCTTTTTTCAAATTGAAAGTTTCTTTCAACATTAACGGAAAATAATAATTTCTTCTAATAAAAAAAGAAATTATATGAACTAAAGCCAAACTAAAAATCAAAAATTTGTATTAAAAACATTTAGTTCAACAATAAATGAAAATTAAAAAATAAATTTTTTTAAGAAAAAATGTGTTTTTCTCATGACATTTTCAGAATATTTCTGGAAGTTGTTATAGTTTTGACCTTTTTAAATTAATCAGAGAACTAACTCTCGAATAAACGCTTATTATGTGATGCAGCATCTTATTTTTTCTTTATAACAGAAAATCGCAAGATGCAGGGTCAACTAAAAAAAGTGATTTACAGACATGGAGGCTTAGTAACAAGTGTATAGAAATTAACAATGGAAACCTGAACTTTAAAACAAAAAAATTGTGCCAAAACACTCATTTATTTTCGCAATTTTTAGATCTTTATTTTTTTTATAATTCTACTTAAATTATTCGATAACTTATACTGTTTATCGCTGTTTTAATATCTAGAGATGAATTTTGAAACGGTTAACTTTTTTAAATAACTTATGTTGAATACTTTTTAAATGACAAAACCTTCTTTAGTTCTTGTCTAATAATATTTTGTAATATTTTTGTGTGTTTCTTTAAAAATACGCAAGTATTTTTTTTTTTTTTGCAATTTACACATTCTGGTATGTTCTGATAAGGATCTTATGTATTAAACAGTCCAAGAACTCATGTGAGCACTTACAATTTAATATATCAAAATTCCATTTAAAGTTTTTAAAAATTTAAGAAAGCCTTTTTCAAATTTTCTGAAGTATACAAAATAAAAAAAAGGTATTCCAGCATTAAAAAGTTTACTTTCATCCTTTTTAAATTTTCATTAAACTTTCCTTATATTTTACTACTAAAGTCTTAAAATATTGTCATTCAACTGTATTTATTTGTAGAACAACAACGTACACCTTCTTTGTAATATTTGTATATTTAAGGGAATAAAACCTAATCCCTAAACTTTGTCATTGACCCAAAAGAAAAGAAACTTTTTCTTCTTTAGCCTTTAGCTTAACATTACTAAAATATTTATTTTCGGTAAAATCTATACTTTTTTTTTTTTTTTTTGGTATTTTTATCACACAAACAATTTTCGTACCATAAATAATGCTTGCAATTTCGAAGTAATCCCAAAAATTATTTTACTCATATTTCAACATATACAGTTTATGTAATAAATATCTGCTATAAAATATTATGGGATTTTTTTATATAAAAAATGTGGGTGGTTGAGAGAAAAGGTTTGTTTGGTTATTAATAATACGAAATGAAAATTGGTTTTTTTTCTTTAAGTAAATTTAACCAATATTTAGATGAATTTATAATACAACGGCTAAACAAAATTTTTTTTAAGATTATATGTTCAAACTCAGTTCAATATGATTAAGGTTTAAAAGAGTTCTTAAGTTGAATTAATATAAAAATGCTTGATAGAACTGCAGAGACCATTGCCAGTTACAAAGTAAAATACAGGGTGTCTAGTGGAAGACTTGTAATTTCAAACTGGAATGAAAAACGTAATAATTAACACAGAGATTTATTAAGAGCATTGATCGATAGAATTGAAAAAAGGGGATTTTATTTTTTAAAGAGTATGCTATCCTTATATCTTTTTAACGTGTTGTTCAAAATGTTCAAACGTGTTGTTTTGCGTTACACGCTGCAGTATACTTGGTGCAATTGAGCTGATTTCTCGACGGAAATTTTCCTTTAAAGCCAAAAAAAATTGGGCATTGTCATTATAAGCCCTCTTTTTGAGGTAGTTCTATTAAAAAAGAATGCAAGAGCGTTAGATCGGACGTCCTCGGTGGCTATGGGATGTCCCAACAGCGACGTCGCCGCTTAACTGAAAATGAGCCTCGTCGGTCTAAAACATAAGATTAACAGTACGAAAACGCTCTAACATCATTTAACAAAAATTTGTATGTAAACCAAAGTCACTTTCCTTTATTTCTTGAAAGATTGGAATTTTAAAAGGATGGAAACTTTTAAATTTCATGAATATTCGCTCTTGAAAGCCCCAGTGAGGCTGTTTATCTCTGTATTGAAAATCATGGATTTTCACGTAAATTGCTTTCAAACAATTCAATGTTTTCGGTTATCCTTGAAGATCGACTGGGCCGAGAACGTAAGACATTCATAGCCAAAGTAATTTCGTGGAGTCTATGTACCTACGAACGAATTAAATTTATACTCGGTTCATCAATAATTTGCAGAATACCAAACTTTGAAAAAAAAAAATTGACGAGCAGTTACGTAAAACTCATTACTCTTAAAAAATGCATCCAGAGCGAATGCTCGATGTTCGTTTAACCACTGCGACATCCTGACTGACAAGTCCAGCGGTGCCACCCTCCCTCCGCACCGTTTATTACTTAAAAAATAAAATTTACCATCAGACACTCTGCATTAAGGAATCTGTAAAAGCAAGCAGTAAACATTAAAAATGTTGTTTGTTTAAGTCCCATTTAAAGTGAAAAGATACAAAAAAGTGTTTTTTCTATTCTTAAGATTATCACATGGCATTAACATGTAAAAATGATTCTTAAGAATCTGCCTGCTTCGACTGAGGGACGCATCTTGTTTCGGATGTTTAATTCTAGATTTTTTTTTTTGAGAACTGATGGCCGATTGTTACAAGATCATTAACTACATACTTTAGTCTTAAGGGTGTCAAATGTTTCTCGATCACAATATAAACTGTGAATTTTTGTGACTCTTAAGTAAGTTTTTGAGATAATTTAAACAGCAAAACCTGGAAGGACATTTTCGTCGCTGCATAGCATAAAGATAAATCCCGATAAAGCTCTATTTGGTCAGGGTCAAAGTCCTTCATACTGCCAACGTAAATGTTTTTGATCATGATGTGGTTACAATTTTCTTTAACCTTAATGCAAATCGCCGCTTAATTGTTAAAGAAATAGGACTTAATGATGCCACCAGAACTTAAAGCATAAATTCTTTTTTAAAAAGCCGGTAGGGTCTGTTGGAGATTAGTTTAAATTTGCAAAAATGATCAAGCAAAAAAAAAAAATGTCTATCCATTAAGACAAGTTACAACTGCTCAAAAGAATATTTGTTTGCTGTTCCGCTTTAGTCTTATGCATTTGTAGGTCAAAGTTTTTACACAAAATTGTTTCCGCCCTAACTACTGTGACGGACAACAGATCGATAGATTTTTACCTGTTTGCGCTTTTTGATTACATAAACATTGTACATATGTATGTATGGTAACAGATAATGAAAAGAAATGTTAATATTTCATGCATACATGAAGCTCTGACGTTATATAATGACATTAAAAAACGTGCTTTAACAAAATTATCTTATAGGGGTTACCTTTTAACGTCTCAATTTTTAAAACTTTAATATATGTATGCACGTATAATGAAGATAAAATATTTTATATGAACAAAACGACAACCTTTTGGGAAAATTTATATGTGTTTTTTAAAATATTATTAATTTCGTGAGTTTATTCACCTGTTAACAATTTTTTATATCATAATTGTGTAATAAATAATCCTGGAGATTTAAATGCAAGTTGCAAGAACTTTGCTAATGCGAAATATGTTTAATAATTTTATATTTTTCAATAATAAAAATAAACTGAAGAAATACTACAATGTGCTGTGTCTCCTAAACATCTACATACTAGGGTGTTCAATTAATTGACTTTTCCGGAAACCGGTTTCCTAATAGGTTAAAAAAATAGGTGAATTGTTAAGAGCTTTAAAATTTGATTAAAGAAATAAATACATAAAATATGGAGAAATATGTTTCATTCAATGTTTAAAGATAAATTCATGTAAATGTTGACCGCGACTACGCATCAAATGGTATATACGATGGGTCGAATTTTTAAATACTTTCAAACATATCGGCCGGAATTTCACAAATAAATTATCGAATTTCGTGCTCCTTAAGAGCTTTAAACGTTGCAAGTTTGTCTTTACAGGCATGAGTTTTCACACAGCTCCGTACACATAGTATAAAAGCGAGAAATCTCAAGGTGTAGACGCCCAACCTCAAATTTGAATTAAAATTTTCGCTCCGCTTAACTCTCAGTACAGCCATATTTTTGGATGTTTTGTGGCATATGACACCATCTTGTTTAAACCACATGTAAGCCAACTCCAGCTTCTCCATTTTAGGCAAAAAATTTGCACTAATCGCATGGTAGCGCTCGCCATTTAGAGCAGCGTTTCTTCCTTTGCCGCTTTGGAAAACTTAAGGTCCAATTCAGCAAACGGCCCATAACTTACACCAAACAATGCATTTTTTGGGATGCATTGACAGTTTTTTTAACGTTTCTGGTTCTTGTTCATACTTAATACTACAATTTTGCTTATTAGCATATTTTCTGCTGATCTTCGGGATTAATCACCGAAATAAAGACGTTTTTTAAGGTCAAATTGAAAACTTTTTAATGCCACAACTGCATGATTTGGGCTTGCTTAACATGTGGTATTTGCAAGACTTGCTTAACATGTGGTATTTGTAAGACGGTGCCACATCGCATACAGCCAAGATTTTAGCTAAAAACGAAACTTTTGAAAATTTAATATCTTAAGAATCGCAATTAAATGTAAATGCTCCGATATTTTTGTAATTAATTTTTTTACTACTTCAAAAATTTATCTAAAAATGGTTTTCAGCCCTGTTGCCGAAACCATGAAACGGGACATATAAATAATGTTCTTTTATTAAAAAAACAGGCTGCTTTGAGCCACAACATTCTTACACGAGATTCAAATAACCAGGTTAAAAAAAATCAACAGTAGAAAGAAAAAAATCTCTTTTGATCACCCTACTATATTCTTATTAAAACATTCTTGTTAGATGATTTTTTTTTATTCTCCTTATGCCCGCATACATTCCTAGAAATGTCTACGAATAAATTATGTTTCTCCACCATTTTTGTCGCAGGCGTTTGTTCTGTAATAATTTCAAACACAATTACACACCACAACCACCTTAACAACCCACAAAAAACGTAAAACAAAATATGATTCCATTATTATTATTATTTCTTATCCTGTAGAAAAATTGTCAAAATATTAAAGCATGTCATATTCTTTTCAACACATAAGAAATTATTGGATTCTCACATAATCTACGTTAAATCATAAAGAAAAATTTTATATAAAAAAAAAGAAATTTATTTTTGAGCAATCCATTTATGAATACATTAGGTTAGTAAAGGAATTTTCTAAAATTTTAATAAATGGCCTTTTGCGTTCCTACATAATCTACTCTTATTACGTTTTGAGCCAATTTTACTTCAAACAAAACAACAACCTTTTTTCTTTTTGATTAAGATAAAAACAAAAAAGAAACATAAAAGGATATAAAACCAAATCATATAAAATATCCAACTTTTCTTAAGTGTGCTCTACGTCAATTGTTTTAGGTAACAGCTAATCGATGGTATAATATAAAAAGGGCATAACTCGATATTTTGTTATTTAGCGGGGGAAGAAAAAACACTTCAGTTTTAAAATGTTTCATACAAAAGTGACTAAATGCAATTTGAATTAAAAAAGAAAACATATTTTATTTGCATTTAAGGAAAAATATTTAAGATCAATTTGACACCTGTTCGCAAGAATAAGCAAAAAACTCAATTTAAAAAAAAGTTGAGTTACGCCCTTTATACATTAAGCCATTGTTATGTACATTTATTTGTTTATATTTAAGTATGTATGTAAAAGTATATATATGAACAAACGTACAAACGTACAAAAACTTAAATGTGTTTCGTGTTTAACCCTAGAGCATATTTCAAGTTTTTATTATTTTTTATTCCCCCGCAGAGCTGGGTTTCTCGTAAAAAATGTCAATTTCTCACATGTTTGGACAATTTTACCAGAAATAGCGAAATATACTAAAACTTAAAACTGCCTATAATGTTTTTAAGACATATATGTTGCAATAGAGCACTACTCCATATTGATACAAATATTTTTCTTAAAAAAATAAATAAAATTTTTTTTTTGTAATTTTAAAAAACCACTCAATAACTTCTTTACTTTCCTATTACCAAGAAACTATCGGTGGCATTAAAAACTTGTATGTGAACGCAAAAAATTCTCAACTATTTTAATAAGAAAGTTATAGTAATACCCTAAAAAACTTATGGGCATTATTTTCTTTTGCAAAAAGTTTAGTCTGAACAGAACTCTGTTTAACAATTGGTGGACTAAAATGGTAAGCAGATATATGAACAATTTGTAGAGTAATATATTAGAGAAGTCCATCTGTACGTCTGTGTGTCTGTGGATATCAAATTTCCGGATCTTAATAAAGCCGCTGAGAAAAGTTTTGACGTCAAACAATCAGAAATATCTCTGGAACAATTTTTGTTTATAATCAGAACAATTGAATCACTATTGACTGAGATATTAGCAAAAACCCAAAATACCTCATTTTTTCAGGACAAAATCCGTGCATATCTCCCTATATATCTCAGTTAATATAGTTACTCTTGCCACAAAACTTTGCACGGATATTTAAAAGACCTAAATGAGGAAAAAAAAAATCAGATAGAATCCATTAAAGTGGTATTTTTGCTTCGATTGCACAAATTTTGTAAAGCATTTCATGAGCTTCACCTGAAAATATAACAGCTATCGACTTTAAATATTTTACCAAAAGTAATTGGACAACAAGACCTACATTTATAACATTTTTTTTTTGGGTAGGAGCAAGAGGAGGGGCATCTGCCATACAAATTAAAAAATTTTGTCATATTTCCGATACGGTATATCTAGAAAACTATAATATCCATCGACTTCGAATGTCCTACAAAAATTAATCTTATAATAATTCTTTCATTTTGGAAAAAAATTAGCTGAACAGGAACAGGGAAAGGGAGAGCCCCAATACAAACAAACAACTTTTATTAAACTTTTAATACGAATAATGTCGATAACTCGTTAAACTCTCGACCTCAAACTTTCTACATTGTATTTATATTATACATACAAACAAAAAATTATATAAGAAAACTTTACTTAAATCAAGCCATAGCGGTGTCAAAAGTACGGTGAGTACGGTTTTTTTTAAATTTTTTTTTGCATATTTTTTATTTTTGAATCTTCGCTTTAGCGAACTAACAATAAGTTTTTAAATCTTTAGACTAAGGAAATAATATTAGTCCAGCCAGTGCCAGACTAAAATTTAAGTTCTCATAATATAAATAGTTATCTTCATCTAAGCGCAATAGTATCCCTCCTTTTCAGGCGGGAGTGTCCACTATGTTGCAAGATACTTCGAGCGAGCTTATTTAAATACTTGTCCACATATTTCAGGATTTCGAATTTAACAAGTGAAACTTCTAGATCCTTATGGATGTTGCTGTTTTTGACATACCATGGAGCCCCAGTTATCATTCTTAGGATTTTATTTTGACGGCGTTGAATTTTTTCTACGTTGGAGGCGGAAGCAGTGCCCCATAATTGTATACCGTAGCACCGAATTGATTTTAAAATTGAGTTGTATAGTAGAAGCTTACAATCCAGATGAAGCACAGAGTTTCTACCCATTAGCCAGTGGACTTGTGCAGCTTTAAGTAAAATTTTTCAAGTACGAATTTTTTATTTTTAGGCACAATCCAGCCAAAAAAGGATTGATTTAAGTTCGGAACCGTACTTGATGAAAGTCAAAAAAGATTAATTAAAGCCGTAAACGGGATTATTTCGAAAATGAAATGTCATTTTTTTGACTTATGGAGCTTTATTAAAGAAGAAGAATTTTAGATTTTATTTTAATTTTATAGACACTTAAAACTAACAATTTAAAAATTTCATTTTTTCTACTTACCGAAGCAGCACAAGCGCGTTGCCTCTAGGCCACCGAGACATTTTGTTTTCAAATGTGAAATAATTTATTAAAACAACAAGCTTTTTTCTGCTTTATTTGTTGAAGCAATCCGAACAGGCTTGATTTAAGAAAATGTAAGTAAGGATCGTACTTAAAAATTTCAAGAAAGATTTTGGATAAATTCAAGAATAAAATTCTTGATTTTAGAAAGCGGGTTTTCTTTCTGGGAAGGGTATATAAAATTTGGCACAGTCGAATATAGCGCTCTTACAAGTTTAAGGTGAAGTCAATATGGGCAACATATCAAAAAATCGATCGATAATATTTTTGTTGAGTTAAGTATTTGACGGAATAAAACTCAAGAAATGTGAAAAATTTTTTAAGTAGAAGTGATGTTCGAGACAATAATAGCCCAAAATGCGTATAGGGAAAATACTTTATATAGAGGATATACCTTAAGATGCATCGATCACCACCACAAGTAATAGACTGGGGCCCCATGCTTAAGAGCTGTGCTACATATATTAAAACATCTTTGAAAATGCGACCTGTTATTTTATCACAAGAATACGTAGCGAAACAGCCGGATGGTCGGACCGGCATGCATTAATCGACACAAAAAGAATCTGAGTCAATCATAATACTTGAAAATGGGTCTCACATTTTTTTATTTTGGTGTAAGTTACATCTAACCTATTAATAAACCTATTATACTCCTATCACGTATTGTGAATGTGTATAAAAACGAAAAACTCTGGAGCTTGGTTCTTTTAGGTTTCAGATTACAATATGTGAACCTAGAAAAAACAAATAACCTGCAATATTTATAATTTCCTTGTCCATAATTAGTTTTGTTTTTAAATTTGTATGTGTATTAAAAAAAGGTATCTGAACTTCTAATATCAATTCCATTTTTTTTTTCATATTCAAGGTTGCCAAAAGTAAAATACATCAAAATATTTGTAAGCTGCTTAATTTCTTTCATCCTTCTTTTACAAATAAATTTAATTTTCAATAAAAAATGAAGAATAGAAAATACGTAAAATCATATATGAGAAAAGCACAATGAAATATATTGGCTAAAGAAAAAACCTTTTTGATCTAAAGAAATATTTTTTTATTATTTTGTTTTCAAAGTTGAAAAAGAATTTATATGTATGTATGTGTGTACCTAAGTTAACTGTATGTCATGTATGAAAAACTTAAAAAAATATTTTATACAATGGGCTTTAAGCAAAATTGTAATATTTAAGAAATTTTTTTTATTTTACAAAAGATTTTTTTTATGGTATTTTTAACTTTAAATATATTTTTGTTTCAAAAAACACCCCCATATTTATGTCACTGATTTATTGTTAACATTTAGTTTTGTATTTTTAGCAAAAAAACAAATACGAAAACTAAATCTAATTCACCTATTTTATATTAGCACTTATGTACAAAATGTCGGCCCATTTTTTCAGGTACTGATTAAAATGTCTCACCCATCACATTTTTGAAAAGGGGTTTAATTTTAAGAAAAAAGTTATCTTTTGTTGAAAAAAATAATTATAACAAAAGTTATAGTCAGTCAAGCCTCATTATATTATACCTTACACCCTATTTGTATGATGGCTTTATGAAAAAATGGGCTGATAATAATTGTATTCAGTATAATAGCTGGTGGCATAAAAATAAACATGTGGGAAAATTTTTGAGAAGGTAAGGTAATATTCGAGACCGAAATGACTTTTACAACTTGTGCGGGGCCTATATGAAAAAATGGACGGATCATATTTTTTTGAGTGCATTAGTTAGGGGCATAAAGTTGGACGCAATTGCAAAAGTTTGTAAATAAAGTGTAGTAATCGAAACAGTTATAGACCAAAAAACTTATTCCGGGACAATATTTGTGTGGGGAGTTTATCAAAAAATAGACCAATCGTCACAAAAAGCAATACGTTTTGTGCCAAAAAACTTAATGTGGCAAATTTTATCAAAATATTTTTAATATTGTGACCTGTGGCATGTTCACAAGAATATATAGACACCCAGCAAGACAGACAGACGGATGTATGGACGAACGTGCTTAAATCGTCTCAGGAAGTGATTCTGAGTCGATAGCTATATTAGAAGTCTGGTCTCACTCACACCATCACCTTTGGGCATTACAAACATCTGTACAAACGCATAATACCCCTACCACGTATGTGGGGTGGATATAAACAAGTGCATTTTCAAAAATATTTTACACAACACCATCTTTGATTTCAAAATTCGTCAAAGTTTAAATGTTCAAATTTACAACCGCCACAATATCAGCAAAAATTACTTTATCTGTCAACATTTTTTGTCTTTTAAAAACATACCATCCTTTGATGTCATCACCTTTTTTTAAATTAAATTTTGAAACTATTTAGTCAGGAGCAAAAATGTGAAAAATCTAATATTATCCTTTATGTAGTTGCAGGTGGATGTTTAAGAAATGACACACGAATTTACAAACTTATAATATATCATTTTTGTGAAGGGTATAAATACAAAACCATTGTCTTTATTAAACCAATTTTTGTAATGTTCAATAACGACTAAATAAACTTTAAATTGAGGTAAAAAAATTTAATCGGTATTAATATTTTTTTTTGTAGAAACTATAGCCTTTTGAAAAATTTGTAATAGGGGACCGTGGCAGGGAGTGACATGCATTATAACTTGTCATTATGTAATTTTTATAAACATATGTATGTATGTATATACGTATACATTTTTTATGTTAAAATATTAACTAATTATGTCTTTCAAAGGAAAATCAATTCGAGTTTTATTATATGTTACCATTTATTATTGTTGTTACGTTGCGTTTATTTGATTGCCCACACAGATACAAACAATTGTAAATAACAGAGAAAATTGACACTTAAATAATTATGATAAAATGCAAATTCTGACCACGAACTTGACATTAATACGCCATTAACGATAATGAGGTGAAAATATGTCCATTACAATAAAATTCTTTTGTCTGGTATTGTTATTGTTATCATAATTTTATATTGTTTTATTATCAAACAGATGGAGTTTTTGCATATTTTTAGAATTTGTTAGTCTTTCGCTTATAAAAGTTTTCTAGCTTTGCGTGTAAAAAAGTGAAAAGTAAATATAAAAAACACAAAAGAAAAAAACAAAAACAAAAACGCTTGTGTTCGTAAATATGTATTTGTATTCATGGCAACGAAAGAATTATTAAATTCGTTATTGCCATATGTTGCGTATACTTAATATCCATAATACTTTAACGTAAATTTAATGAGGTATTTAAAATTTCTTTTTCATTGAAGCTTAGTATTTCCTTATTTGATTAAAAATATAGATAAAAATATTGCAAAATCTAAAAAAAATCTAACAAAAATGTATCATTTTTAAGAAAAACCTTTAATAAATTAACAATATATCGATATTTTATAAGTAACAAATTATCTTCTAGTTTTAAATAAAAAAATTTTCGGCCATAAGTGAATGTTTAAAAAAAATTTTATAAGTTAAAAAAGAGAATATTTTTAGGAACTTTTTATAAGTAGATATTTGCTTTTTTGAAACTCATATACATATATTATTTATGATAGTTTAAGCATTTTTTATGGTGTCAGTTCTGCTTAAAGAAAAAAAAACACATTTTCAAAATTGTGTTCGCTTTGAGTAGCCTTGACACAAATAAATTATGCTTGTAATAAAAAAAAATTAAAAAACCTTAAGGGGCAAAGTTACAAAAGTTGTGCTTTTCTTGGCATAAGATATTCAAAATCTAAAAGCTCAGTATGCGTATAAATTTATTAACATTTTGTGCTAATTGGGGCATATTTGACTAATAAAGTATTAATTATTGAACTTAAACACTAAAATTTTTGCGTGCCCTTGCATGTTAATGTATAAAAAAGTTGCTAGGTTACAGTGCCTTCCGTGTTTTCTGTTATAAAACTTATTCTATATCATTAGTTGAACTGCAAAACCACGTAACTATATTTTCCTAATTTTGCAGGAGAAGCAAGAACATTTTATAAGTTACAATGGCAGTGATTGTGAATTGTTTCTTTATTTCAGGCATTCGGCTGCAATTTTTGTTTGCACCATTAAAAAAAAATTATTGTCATGTGTCTTTTATCAGAATTATTTAAATATGTTCAAAGATCGGTTTGGGATTTTTTGTAAGTTATGTGGATTTGAATTTCAGCTAACGATGTACAAGAATTTACTTTAATAACAACATATTTTCTAAAAAATTATATGTTTTGACATTAATGCACGCTTCACACTTTACCATTTTTATAGCCTTCAAATAGGGTATATATATCATTTTGTCATTCCGTTTGAAGTCAGCATATCTATGTCCGTCTGTTGAAATAAAGTTTCCGGAGTCAAAAAAAGTAACACGGACCAGTTATTAGCATTAAACTATTCGAAATATCCCGGAGACAACTGCTATTTAAAATTAGCAAGATTTGTTACCTACCGACCGATATATAGGAAAAAGAGTGCGATTGCCTCAATTTTTTTATAACAAAATCACAAAATTTGTAAAAAAATGTAACAAATGTAATCAACTGACAACGCTGTTAAACATATTAATATGTATATGGAGGGGCATAAAAAAATATGCAAAAACTTTTTTGTATGATTGATATATATTGGCAATATAGCTCGATTGGGTCAGATGGCTGGGCATATAAAAAGACCAATGTGAAGGGTATATTATAGTCAGCACAGCCAAATCCAGCACTTTTTCTTGTTTAATAACCATTTGCGATCCCACAAATTATATATACTCCAGATCCCTAAAGATAGGGAAGGCGATACAATTGTTCTAATAATGTGAATTTTCTGTTTCGAAAACTGTAATAGCTATGCAAGTTAAGCCCATCACAAAAATTATAATATTAACGATTCGAAAACAACTTGCCTAAATCAGTGACTGGTTGAACAAAATGACCAATGTGAAGGGTATATAATATTCGGCACACTTTAACGACACATGATATTTTCATTCTTGATAAAGGTAAGCAAAGAGTCATTATTAGCGCACTGCACGATAAAAGTTCCACAAGGATTTTCCCTTTTTGAAGAGTTTTTTTTAAACAATTTTACATGTAGGGAAACATGAAAAATTTTTTACTTTTGCATATATTTTCGCAAATAAAAATAGTTTTTTAATTGTAAACTCTCATATTAAAAAATATTAAATAAATAAATTATGGGGCAAGCATATATTAGACTTAAATTTACTTACTCAAGAAGCTTGGAATATAAGTTTTTTAAAAATATAAAAAGAAAAAATTGTCGTAATGAGGTGTAGAAGCATTTTGGTCCAAAATCTGTACATCAAAAAATTTTAATGACAATTTGATATTTCTAATTTCTATTGTTACTAAGGTACGCCAAAAAAAAAGAAAATAACTAAGCCATCAAATATTAAATTTTATTTGCATTATAATTAAAGCATAGTGATTTCTGAAAAAATTTCCTGGCATCACTGGTTCCACATGTTGTCGTGCATAGGATATTCATTCCGTCGTATATTTTGTGAAAACTTAATAAGATATTAGTTAAACAATTTCTAATGTTTTTGAACTGTAATCATAACTTACATAGTGAGATAATAGAAAAAAATAAAAATCAAAATTGAGACTTAGGAAAAAAATACACATTTTGGTTACAAACTATATACACAGAACAAATATACGACAAGAAGATTGTCACATTTTGACCCAATTAATTATCACAACTAATTTTTTTATTGTTAAAAAAATATAAATAAAAATTTTAATTTGTTAATATTTGTTGCCACTAAGTTTTTGCGCTACAAAGACATTCTTCGGCATAAGTACATATGGTCGCTTGTACGTAATCAACTTTTTGAAAATATTCAAAAATCACCTACAAAGTCTTCCCTTAGAGATGTCATTCTGTATTCCTTCAGCAAGTGTTTCAATTGCTTTAGCTAAGTTTTAGGTTTGGGCGATCTATGCTTTTGCCGTTCTCCTCCAGTTCTCCTCTTTTAATATAAAAGCGTTTCCACATTGACAGAAAACATTCTGTTGCATTTAGTCTGTATGAGAAGCATTTCCAACGGCTTTCTTAATGTTTTTATTAAGGCCGCTCAGACAAGCATCGATGTCTTCGGTAGATTTTTGCGGGTGGTTTTCCGAGCAGCGAGGGCTGATAAATTTTTTGTATTATAACCAATTTATTCTTTTAGATAAAAAGATATCATAAGTTGCAATTTGGCGAGGACTGAAAATAGCGATTATTGTGGGTGAGTGAAATAAAAATAAATCCAACGTTGTGTTGGTATCAGAAAAACAGGTTGTGGGAAGGAGGATAGTGGGAGAGTGTTTGTCGGTACCAACAGTGACAGGAAATTCATTTTAAATTTTTAGTCTAGAAGTATAACTTAAACGATTTTTGGCACAGTAATCTGTCAAATACAACGTGATCAAACACAAATTTTTTACTATGTGGACAAAAAACACTTTTTTTATGTTTTTTCTTTTTAGAAGTTTTTGAGATTATGAGTTTTTAGATATAAAATTAAAACTATCAACCCAATACAAAGTTTAGAGATAATATTTTGGATTTCTATTATTTTTTAAAGAATCAGTTTTAGAAAATCAGTTTTAAAGTTTTATTAAGAATAAAAAACATCATATTAATTAAATACAGAAAGAAACCTTTAGGACCCTTTAAAAACTCGTAGTTTTATACAAGTTAAAGTAAAGCAAACTGTTTTCTTTAACTTCTAATGTAAATTGCCTGTTGGTTACCAACTTTGAATACTTTTGTTTTACACGAACATTTCCCATTAAAAACTATTTTAATTGCTGTTAATAGTAACGAATCGAAAAAGTCTTATGACGCATTTAAGGTAGTTTTAAGCAATTTAATCCAATTTCAAAAAGTAATTAACAATTTATACACCAAATAATTATAAAGATTTTGTAAGAATGTACTACTTATGTTCGTTATAACATTCAAAAAATTTAAAAAAAAAACTTAGTTGTTTAAAATACATAACTTATTTGAATACCTTTTTCTTGCTGGAAGTACACTAAGCTGTTATTATCTATAATAAAGAAGTTAAAAAAAAGTGTGGCGTTATTTTTTCAAATTATTTTTTTTGCCTTCAACTAAATTTAATTAATTATATAAGATATAAAATAAATCCAATTTCAAGTGTGCTTTTGGAAAGAAAAAAATATTGTTTGACCCTTACATTACTTGTCGGCACGTACATACATATGTACATTCGTCGTACATACATATATACATTCCTATTATTCTTGCTTTTGTGACGTATTCTAACGATTGAGCTACTTTCGACTGACCATCTGCTTATGTAAAATATTCCCACGGTTAAAATAAAATAAAAGGATTTCCCCAAATTATTTAAAGAACTAGGACAGAGTTAAAACTAAATTAGGTTAATAAAAAGTTGTGCTACAAAACGGTTTACATTCGTTGAAAAGTTTGAGGCTTTAAATTTTTAATACAATTTAGATTTTAAGCAGATGTACTATATCAAATTTGACAGCTCTATTTATCCTTGTTTAAAGCTACTTAAAATTTAAAATTCGACATAAAACCAAATAAGAGCAATGAAGAAAGAACCTTTAATAAATATAGTGACAGTCCGGCATTAAAAATACTAACTTTTACGAAAAAAAAATACAACAAATTAACAGTTTTACTTCCGCTCTAACGATTACTCCAGCAAAAAACAAATCAGAAGGTCGCTACAATACCCAGAGGTTATGAAAGAGCCTAAATCCTGAATTTGGAGTTATCCAATAAAAAAAATTGATAACGCTTAAGAAACTACGTATTTACAGTTTATCATTTGTTAAACCGGGACTCCACTATATCATTAATTAGTGTTGGTGTTAGTATCTTCATATAGTTATAAGAGAACATATCAGCCGGTTATTCTGTTTATAGTTTTCCACGATATTTTTTACGATCCGTTAACACATACAGATTGAAAAGTTGATTGAACCAAGTCCGTCTTTTGCAATCAAGCTCTCGAAGCGTAGGAATCATCCAGATTGAGACTTAAGCGAGCATATGAGATGAACCACTTTTTTAGAACAAAATCCAGCAGCAGCGAAAACAACAGCTAAGAAGTAATTCTGATGCGAATTTTGAAACGTTCTGTTTCGAAAAGTACTTATAACAGCTCTTGATTTCAAATCAGCTTCTAATTAGTATATGGATTATGAGGACAAGACAAATTTTATTGACTGCTTGATTGACTAGAAACCTGAGTGAAAGTAATGAAATTTTTTCGCTTAAATTTTTAAAAATAACTCAGCTGGATTTGATTCCCGCAGCCTGTCTTTAGCCCTGCAAAGCTAGAGACTTGAAAGTTGGATTGCGGGTACCTCTCCTAACGTATAATTATTTAAGAGATAATTTCAAGAAATTTCAGCTTCAGCGGTGTCAAAATGAGCCAAATAATGAAAAAAGGTTAATTGCTATCTTCATATCTCCACACCATAGAAAAAATAAATAAAAGTTATTGACTTCTACTCAAAATATAAACGGAACTTTATCTGACCTCTTTAGGTAGTTTTTGCAACTTCTGTATGAAAAAGGATAGAAACTTAATTCATCAGGCCTCGAAAAAAATGGGGATTCAAATTCGAGATTTTTTTTGACATTTTGTTCCTTAAATGTAAAAAAGGGTAAAAACTATAGTTTTTATTCGATTTTGTAACTGTTAAACTAATAAAATCTGAAATATAATCAAATTGCGCGAAAGAGATTTCGAAAAAATGTAAATAAGTTTAGTGCCCATTTATAAATTCTGGACCCAAAAGTGTAAAAATCAAAGTTTAGTACTTTTACGGTAATTTTTGTAACTCATAAACTATTAGAAATAAGAACAACATTTAAATTACATTTGACAACAACAGAACCTAGCTATGGGATAAATGATGTCCGCAGTCCAAACGTATTTTCTTACAAATTTTGATTATTAGTCGAGAAACATTAAATTATGGAGTATTGACCCAGATGGAGTCATACATGGTACTTTTTGAATTTTTTTGAGATTTTAAGTGCATTAAATTATATTAGATAAACATTAAATACATTAGGTGATTTTAATCTTAAATTTAAATTCGGACTAAGCCCTTAAAAAGAACATGCCAGAGCCAAAAGTTTTAAATTTTATGACAGTTCTACATTTCTATTACACTTAGAATTTACTGTGCACAATATCTACAAAAGTATTTCATTACTTTTGTTTGGGGCTTAAATAAAATTCTTAACACTAATTGTTATTACTTTTTCTATATCGGTTTTATTGAAAATTCTACATCAACAGCACTAGCAACGCCCTAAATTTAAAAGCAATTGCTTTGCTGATTATTGCTGTAATCGTTTCTTAAAGCAAACAAAAAGCAAATGAAAAAATTATAATAATGAAACAGTGTGTTTGTTGTCATTTTCATTTTTCCAAATCCACAACAAAAAGAAATTTAGAATTACAAAATACCATATCTTTTGCTGTTTGCTGTGCTGTTAAAAACTTTAACAGCACAGCATTGTAATTACTAACAACATTCATAGATCTTGAATCTTAGCATTGTATTTATGTGTGCTTTTGCTATGTGGCAGCTAGCATTTCTATCACCGCTATTGTCAGCAAAAGTATAAAAAAATTTGTTTATATCTAAAATGTAAAAAATAAATAAAAAAAAACTTTTGCCAAATGTAACAAAGTGTTTCATAAAAATATTATCGCCAGCTTTTTACACATAAACATTGTACCCTTTAAAAAATAAGCCATATTTTAGAGCTTTTAATTCCGTCCTTGAATAAAATTGTAAAATTACGTAGTCCCTGTTTTTATTTTCTATATTAAAATCATTTACTTTACGTAGATACTTGAAAAACATTTATATAGGACTTTTTATTCAAGTTTATGTTGCAATAAAAAAGAAAATGCTAAATTATATGAACAATAAAAACTACAAACAAAACGAACTTGAATAAAAACGCAAAAAAGGGATCAGAAAATTATTTACTAAAAAACTCAAAATGCATTAATAAAAATATACCGATAATAAAAAGAGAATTAAAAAATATTATTCATATTTAATTCTAAGAAAATTATTTATTCATTTTAATTGTTGGCTGTTATCCTTCTTTGTTTAAAGGTAAAAAAAAGGGTAATGTGCGATAGAATAAAAATTTTAATTAAAGTTTTAATGCTTTAAGCTACGTCGTTTTTAGTAAATAATAAAGTATTTTAATAAGCAATGTGTTATCTTTTTAGCAGCCAAAATAATCAGCGAAGGAAATAAAAAAATATTTAAGTGTTTCTTAATATAAAGCTATATTTCCACTACCTTAGTTCTCATCTGAGTTGAGTATCAACAAAATAATTTTAAGTTTTTATGAGTTATGATATAAGAATAAATGAACCAAAATGTACCCACGGATCTTTTACTTTACGCAAAGAAAGATCCTCCCCAATCCTTATTAAGAACGATATGGTAGCTCAGCAATTTGACACACAACATCTTGGCATTCTACTGAATCGTCGCTTTATGTAGAAATGTCATATATATTCGAAGTTGAAGCAAACGAATCTTAAAGCTACCCAAATTCATTCATTCATTGCATCAATTAGGAAGTATTTGGAAGGTCTAGACGCAACTCCTCAAACAAATTATTCTCTATGGCGATCAGTCAGTCGTCTCAAAAGACACGTAATCGCAAAACCACTACTGCCCAATCTAAGAGGGTCCTGGGCTAGAAATGATGAAGAAAAGTTCGATCTGCTCGCAAGCCATTTAAGAAACGTGTTCACTCCCAATACATGCACTGACGTGAAGGAATTACCGCCTGTTGTTTCTAGACGTCCTATAGAAATACGTTTCCGATATTCAGATGTGGTAGAAGCTATTGCTAACCTTAATGATAAAAAAGCTCCTGGCGTTGATAAAATAAGCAACAAAATGCTCATTGAGCTACCTTTTACAGCAAAAAGAATAATTCTTTTTATTTTTAATGCCATAATACGGCTTGAACATTTTCCACCAATATGGAAAGTTGCCTTAGTAAAGATGATTCCTAAGCCTGGTAAAGATCCTTCGAAGGTGGAGTCTTATAGGCCTATAAGTTTGTTACCAACTTTGTCAAAACTGTTTGAAATGCTGCTTAAAAACAAGCTTACTCCGATCATGAATCAACTGCATTCCAGATCACCAATTTGGCTTTAGAAGTCAACATAGCACAATAAAACAATCTTTCAGACTGGTGCAGGTTATAAGAAAAACTTTCGAGGAAAAAAAGTATTGCTCCGCGTAGTTTATAGATGTCTCTCAAGCTTTCGATAAAGTATGGCACGAAGGCCTGTTAAACAAACTAAAGCTAAACCTTCCAGCTAATATTTTCAACCTACTAGAAAAGTACATAACCGGTCGACAATTTAAAATCAAAGAGGGAAATCAAATAAGTTGTTTCCAACCCATAGGGGCTGGTGTACCTCAAGGGAGTATACTAGGTCCAATTTTGTACTTGCTTTACACGGCAGATATGCCAACAAACAGTTTAACGCACGTCTACATTTGCTGACGATACCGCTTTTCTCAGTATTCATAAAGACCCTAAAGAGGCTTCGTGCCAATTGCAACAACACGTAACCCAAGTAGAGAAATGGGCAAAATTATGGGGAATAAAAATTAATGAGCAAAAATGTACTCACGTAACTTTTACTTTACGCAAAGAAACGTGCTCTCCAATTCTTATTAACAACCATATGGTGCCTCAATGATTTGAGACGAAATACCTTGGCATTCACCTGGACCGTCGCCTTACATGGAAGACGCATATAGATGCGAAGTTGACGCAAATGAAACTTAAAGCTACACAACTTCATTGGCTAATTGGCAGAAACTCTGTGCTTCGTCTTGATTGTAAACTTCTACTCTATAAATCGATTTTGAAACCAATTTGGTGCTACGGTATACAATTATGGGGCACTGCTTCCGCATCCAACATAGAAAAAATTCAACGCAGGCAAAACAAAATCCTAAGAATGATAACTGGTGCTCCTTGGTATATTAAAAAAAGCAACATCCACAAGGATCTTCAAGTTCCACTAGTTAAATGCGAAATCCTGAACTATGTGGACAAGTATTTAAACAAGCTGGAAACGCATCTAAATCCGCTCGCTCGAAACACCTTGCAACATAGTGGACACACTCGTCTGAAAAGAAGGGACACTATTGAACTTAGATGAAACTGTTTAAATTAATTTACTTTGTTATGAGAACTTAAATTTTGGTCTGGTACTGACTGGATTAATATAAATTACTTAGTTTTAAGATTTGAATACTTATTGTTAGTTCGCATTAGCAAAGATTCAATAATAAAAATATGAGAAAAACAAAAAAAAAAACAATAATAACAAAAAACTTACAAACTCCAATAGTTAAATGTAAAACCCTAAACTGTGGAACAAGTATTTAAATAAGCTGGAAACACATCCAAATCCGGTCGCTAAAAATATAACACAACAAAGTGGACATACTCATCTGAGATGAAACCATTGAAATGAATTAGTTTTATTATAAGAACTTAAATTTTAGCCTGGTACTGGCAGGACTAATGTAAATTATATTTTGCTCTTAAATTTAAATACTTATTGTTAGTTTGCATAATAAAATAAAATATTTTCCGAAAATGGCGTATAAAAAATAGTAGAAAATTTATGCATTTGTAGAGGGACATGGCTATATCGACTTTTCTATCTAAAAGAATCCATAACTTACATATTTAATTGATGAATATTTTTGAAATTGCAAATGGATAAACAAACTGATAAATATACATTTGTTCTCACCACTATGTGAAGGATAGATTTAATAAATTTCTTTACTGTATGCCAAACGCAAAATATTCTATTTGGTGGTTTCAACTGCCACAGGACTCCTGTTTTGTTTCTCTTAAGCAGATAACGTTGTCTGTTATTTTGCAAAGTAATAAAGTTATAACATGTAATGGGAGTTACATATATTGTAATACTAAATTAAAATAAATAAATAAATATGTATGTTTGAGGCAGATTTACAAATCCCATGATATTATTTGGCCACCTTCTTCGCTTTGAAATTCTGTACGTAACTCATATACTACATATGTATTTTGTATGTACTAACTTACCGCAAATTAATTTTCACAAAAATTTCCTTAAAGATTTCGGTACTTTGGAATTACCGTGCGTTTATATAGGTACGTATGTATGGTGCTGTTTTAAACAACATTAGTTTAATTGGGTTGAGGTAAAAAAAATATTCCATTTTTGCTTCGCACTGTCTGGAGTTTAAATTTATACAGTCATCTTCAAGATGCATGTGTACAAGGTGATGTTATAGCGTCAGCTGATTATTATTTTCTATTGCTTTGCTTTGCTTCAACATCTATTTGTCAAAAGCTGCATCCTTTACATTTGTTTGCTTGTATTTTTTGACATCTAGGTGCTTGTCTCCTAAACCAACAAGCACTTACCACATGGTTGTTGGTGTTGTATTTGTAGTAGCTACACTACCACCCGATATATGTATATGTATGTACATACACCTTGGCTATTTTCAAGTACTGAAGTTTAAAAATTTTTGTTTATAAAAATATTCCAAAAAATTTATTAAAATCTGCAAAGTAGCCATTGTGCAATGGCATAAGTATATGTGCGAAGTACACATGTTGTACATTTGGTAATTAATTTTCTAATTATTTTAGTAAAAATTTTTATACATTTTACAGTTATTTATTTGAAATTTTTTTCTTATAATAATTTCTTTTTATACGGCTTTAGGTTTATTTATTATAAGGACTGTGATAGCCACATTCTAGCTCCGATCGATGGCAGAACGTAAAATAAAAATTAAAGTAAATAATATAAGAAACCAGTGATAAATGCAAATTGAATGAGAAAAATATAACATAAAGTTGTATGTGGGTTTAGTTTGACCTAAGAAATACAGAATATGAATATAATTCCAGGGGCCAAATCGTCGCATTCGATTCGAATCGAAATTTAAAAATTCTTATTAGAATTCCTTTATTAAAAGCATTGACAACTCGATCAATCGAGTGAAATTTCGATTCGAATCGAATGCGACGATTTGGCTCCTGTATTTAAATTCTAACAATAGTTTGTTTAAATAAAAGAAAATTATCATTCAGCCTTTAGTAGTACTGAATGGAAAGAGGAATGACGATAAATCGTAGCTGATTTCGAAAAAAAATTACACTCGGCTAGTATCGGAATTATTTAATTGTTATTCACTTAGAGCCGAATTAAAATAAATTATTATGAAAAAAATTTTATCATGAAAAGAAAACGTTTCTAAACACGCACATGCCCATCAAAATTCCTACATATTTATCCGATGTACATATTTTGATTTTTTTAAATTCTTAAAATGTTTGGCTTAAATAGATAATTTAAATATTATTATAATTGACAATTTTTTAGCTGTTACTAACATTTATTTACTTTAATACGATTTTAACTAATAAACATTATTAAGTTAATTAAATACTTAAACCATATTAAAATATATAATCCCCACCTAAATACTTTACAAGTATCATATGCTATGGATGTTAAAATAAACGTACATACATACATACGTATGGTATTCCTACATACACACATTTTCATATAAGAGCTTATGTGTTCTTAATGTTTATTGAGAAAATTACTTTTACAAAAATGCTTAAAAAAATTTGTAATAATATTAAGAGTTTCAACAAACATATGCCGCATATCTAAATTTATTAATTAATTATTCTATAAAAATTTCAATTCAGGATATTTCTTATTTAATTATACATTTAACATTTAAATATTATGAAATAGATAAAAAGTAAATTTAAATTAAATTATAATATTGTATGTATATATGTACATACTTACTTTTTTATGTACATATGTACATGAATAATTAAATGATTGCACAAAAACAAAAAGAAATATTGAATAGTGCTTCATAAGGATTTAATGAGAAATTTTACCTTGATACAATTTCAATGACACAAATGGATATTTGTTGGCTTTAGAAAATTTTAATGAAATTTAAAATTTTTTATTTATAAATTTTTTTTTCTTTTAAAAAAATATTTAATATTACTCCACTCCTCATATTTGATCCTTGAAAATAAATTCAGAAAGTAATATAAATACATACATACATATGTATGACGTACGTATCTAAATAAATATACATATGTATTGTTTTATCCATTACCATTAATGTTTAAAATTCTTTTTTTTAGAAATTTATTACTATCAGTTCATGTTTTTCATGATAAGAATATTTTCGTTTCCAATCGTTTGGAAAAGTCGTTTATAATTTTGCCCCTTCTTTGATATAATAAGCTTTTGAGGTCCCTAGAGAATTAACCAATTTACATATTCTGTGTGGCTTTTATACATACACACATATGCATATGTATGTATATTCTTATGGTTAGTAAGATGTGTATATTTTCATACAGACTACACACACATTATATATGCATACATCAACTGCTCTGTATGCTGCGTAAATAAGATTTCCTTAAATTTATATATTTGAAAATTGTAATAGAGCTTTATTTCGCTGTGGTTAACAGAACAGGATTTTTGTTAAAATTTCATTTTGTGTCATTTTAATATAAACTGAAAGCAAAAAACCCATTAGTTGCCACATATTTTCTAAGAAATAGTCTTTATTTTAAATTAATAAAGTTTTTATTTTTGGAGTTGTTTTTTTTACTTTGTTCGTTGGTATAACTCAAATACTGGTAGTTTCTTTAATATCTATAAATCCCATAACCGCAAAAGTCTCTTAAAACTAACCACTTCTAAAAATTTTTCTAATAAGAGATTATTTTAAAATTTAAAAAAATAACCCCTGCGTAACGTTTTTTCCTATTAAATCGCTTAATTTTAACTAAAAGATAAACAATTTTTTTCACTGCCTTTTTCAAATTTTTATATTCTATTTTTCAAGATTTTATAAATTGCGACTGGTAAAAATAATATAATTTTGAACAGATGGCAGAATAACCCCCACTCTGAAGCTAGAAATATATAATTAAAATAGTAAAATGTGTATTAGAGAGACTCACATGGAATTTAAAAAGGTCGTAATTATAGCTCTCGAGATATGCTATGAAATATTTTTGTCTGCTACCACGTATACTTTAGATAATAACAAAACTACTGCACACAAAAAAATACAAAAAAAATTTTTCAAACAAATTCTTGTTCAAAATAATTTATTTTTTTAGTCAATTTATTTAATAGTCTCTAATAATATTTTTATTTGATTTTTAAATCAAACAAAATTTTCGCCTAGACAAATAAAATATTTAACCAGCTCAGCAAAATTTTTTAACAGAAGCTAAAATTCTTGCAAAATTGTTTGTCTAAATTTACAACTTTCGTTGTAGGTCCTCAGCCAGACAAAATATTTACTGATTCTCTGAAATTTGTTACTGATTCTACAACTCAGTTTTTTCTGTGTGGTTATTGTTTTGCTTAAAGAATTTATCATGTTAGCAGCTTCATTAAAATCATAGCACCGTCAAAATGACAAATTTAGCACGAAAAAGTCATAATTCTTTCCTATATAGGTGCCTCTAAGAGTAATTATATAAATTTGTACAAAAAACGAATTGACATGGGCGTATTATATTGAGTGGGTGTGGCACTTTTCATACAAAAGTTTACTAATGTAAGACCTGCAAAATCATTTCATAAACATACATAAACAAAAAGAAATCAAACCAAAAATTTAAAAAGTATCAATATAAATCTAATAAAATCTGGTTTCTTTATTGTCCCTGGAAAAAATGCCAAAAAACTTACTCAGATGTTTAACTAGTCCTTAGAAATTGCCTGCATAAAAGTAAAACTTTTTAAGTAAAATATAAACCAATTTTCTTAGAAAGGAGCAAAAGAGGCCTCATCACACCAACCATTGGCTGAAACTTACTGCTTTCCTTTTGGTTCAACAGGCCACAAAAATAATTGCAGCAGACATCAAGTTACTTAGCTGCAAATTTATATTATTTTGTCTAAAGAATTTGAAAACAAGTAAATTTTATTACTACTTTATTTGTTAGTATTTAAATCTATGTCAATACTCGTATTCATATTTATTAAAGAAAGAAGTTAATATATAAAAAGTATTAAGGGCTTGTTTAACAGATGTCTAAAAAATAAATGTCAAATAAGCCCTTAATAAACCTCCTTTACTTTTAACGAATACGAGCGCTTGCTTTTATCAAACTTTTAATTTGTTTATTTAAGCAAAAGAAATTTAAATTTTTGCAGCATGTAGATTTATTGCTATTATTTTGGGTTTAAAACGGCCAAAACAAAAAGACTGAAACATGAAACCAATTTGAAAATTTCTACATTTCTACAATTTAATATTATTTAGGTGTTTGTCTGTTAATGTGTAAATTTATCGGTATATTTTTGTTTATTTGTTATATTTTTTTTTAATAAAAACAAACTTTTTGAGTGTGTAGTTTTAGGTGTGTGTTTTGGTTTTCTTACAAATAAATCAATATACTAGTTAATTTGAAATTTTAAATGACCTTGCAAAAATGGAAAAAAGTCTTTTAGTAAATGAATAATTTTAAAAAAGGAAGACCTATGTTAAATTGGTCAACACAAAGTTTGAATTTTTGTAAAATTATTTAGAATTTAGAGTTCAATAAAAGATATTGCCCCCCTCCCCCTCTTCTATTCAAATATTTTTTTCCAAAATGTAGGCATTATTATAAAACTAATTCCTGTAGAACATCTAAAGTCGATAGCTGTTATGGTATCGTAGATTTGAAAAAAAGTGTGAATGACCTACGGGAAATGTGTTTTAATTGGTCGGCGTACACGTCCTGTTACAGGTACAAAGCACAAAACGGTTCAAAAGGCACACATCAAGTAACTAGTTGGAAAGGGTACAAGAAGTTAAGCAGGAAAAAACAGAAATACTGGTTCTTATACATAAACATACACACACACACACACACGTAAATAGGAACAAAGTAGCTTAAACAGGATCTAAAACAATAATTGTAAATGTTGCTTATATAGGATTGGCCTGTAACCCGTTCGGAGGTATCAGATTTGAACCAATTGCCCCTTCCAATGACAACGCAATGTAAAAGTGACAGGTTCCCTTCATATAAAGTGCAAGAACTGGAACCAGTCCCTACCCTAAGGAACTGTTCCCATCAATAGTCTAAGACCAGTCTACGTCCCCTTAAGGTGTGTTTGGGGTAGTTCTTCCCCTGCTCCTATCCAAATTTTTTTCCCCAAAATGTAGGTCATATTGTCCAGTTACTTCTTGCAAAACAAGTTAATAATAAAGCTGTTATAGTTTTTCAGTTAAAGCGCATTTATAGTTTCACAAATTTGTGCAATTGTAGGGGAAATACCACTTTCCCTGATACTTCCTGAAAAAAGCTTTTCCTAATTAAGGTCCCTATCTTCAAAGTATCCGTGCCAAGTTTCATGGCAGAGTGACTGTATTAACTGAGATAAATAGGGATACATGCATGGATTTTGTTTGGACTTCGCTTATATCTTGGTCTTTACTATTATTTTGATTTTCAATAGCCATTGTCTCAGGGATATTTGGGATTGTTTGATACCAAAACGTTTTCTGTGCGACTTTATTCAGTACAGAAACATGATTTCAACAGACACACAGACGGACATGGCTATATCGACTTCCCTATCTATAAGGATCCAGAATATATACAATTTATGTAGTCCAAAGTGAATATTGTAGATATTACAAATGAAATGTCAAACTTATATATACCCTTATAGCCTTGTGAAGGGTATAAAAAGGTTGATTAGAAAATGAAAGTGCATATGTAGCTCTCATTATTTTTATAAACTTTTCTAGACCACACAGAAAATCAATCATGGAAAACTGAAATTTTAGTTTTCCTGAAGACAAGAGTATTAACCGCTGTTTATGTACGATACATAACTAAGACTTATTAAAAAGTACGAACCTTTTACCACAAAATCGGGCGAAAAACTTTGGGGGCGGTAGCCTAATTGGGGAATTTTCGCCCCTTGCAAAGACAGATACGTTATGAAATGTCGCAAATGTCACATTTGAAAACTGATACTGTGGACTTCAACTCAGTGCCTTAATTTAAAAAAATGTGTTAGATAAAAAAACAAAGCAGGGGAATTCCTCATATAAACAATTATATTAAATTTGAAATGTTTGAAGTCTCGGAAACTACGACTATTTCGCATTTTTGGGGAGTTAATCGCTCCATGAAATGTTCGCTTGTTTTCTACTTCTGTCTTGTTCACAAATGTAAAAACAGATTTGATATTGGCCACCATTTGCAAAAACAAGAGCATCTTCCAATAGGGTGATTTCTTTTGGCCTACCTCAAGAGCTATAAATTCCAAACCTGATACCTTTTATAAGAGCTATCAACCCAAAACCTTCTACAAAGTAATTCTAGTGAAGTGTTTAAGTTACGTGCTGGTTGTCACATGTTAAATACACATAAGTGATTGCAAAAAAACCAAACACAAAATGCTTTTTAATTAAAAAGTCTTATTTCATACATGCTAAGGCAAGTCACACTTTATAAAAGGCCCAGCTGAACTTTTATTAATTTTAATTTGCAACAAAATATTTTAAGATGTAATCAATATGTAGAAGTATTTCCCATAGAATGAAGTTATGTAAACTAAAGCCAAAAATTAAAAAGTTAAACACAACTTACCTTATTTTATCAGAACTTAAAAAAATATATATCGCTAGCTAAAACAAGAAGCGCGTATCTTATATTTAAAAACCGGAAACCCCTATTTATGAAGTTTTAAACTATAAGAAATGCGATTCAAGACTTTCGCTACTCTTTTGAAAATACAGTTGGTGCCACGTAATTGCCATTTAGCTAAGAATTTTGTTTTCTGCTTTTACTTTTCTAAGATGTCAGTTATGCATTTTGGACTGAAGGTGACGATATCTACTTATATATATGTATGTGTGTCTGTGCTAAAATAAGAATTTGTATGTACATTTACTCTTATTCTTTTATCTACTTCCCCAAATTTTAGTTTAATAGAGCACGTACATCATTGCCCTTAAGCAAAAAAATAACGTTTTAAGGAACTTAAAATTAAAAATAAACATTTTGGGGGAATAAGTTTTGGTGCTTTCAAAAGACAAAGCAAAGTGAAAAACAAAAAATTCAAAAAATTTAAAAAAACAATTACCAAACTAAGACATAAATTTGCAGTGACGAGCAACTTTGCACATGTTAAAATTTAAAACGCTTAATTAGGTAACTTTAATTTGTAATTGCAAAAATATACAGAGAACTCCTAATAGTTTGAAACTCCTTATTTAAATTTCATAATTTGAACTGTTTTCTTGGCCCCATGAAAACCATTCATTAGGTTGAAAAAATCTATATAATTTGGTCCCCTCTGCAATTTGAAATTGTTTGAATGGCACATTTAACGCCAAAGAGTTTAATACAAATTGTTTGGCCATAGGCTTCACAATTTAAATTATTAAAATGCTTTTGCAAAATATGAAAATATTTTTTCCATGCGCTGCTCTATGCAAATAACCTTTATTATTTCAATTAAACTCTTCGTAATTTCAATTTTTTTCTATCTATTTATTGAAATTTCAAACTCTTAAACATTGAATTTTAATTATTTGAATTTTTGCCTATAAATTAGGAAGATTCAACTGTATTTTAAAATAGGATGAAGGTTAGATTAGGTTAAACTAGCAATCCCCAAAGATCCCAGATTAACCCTTTTGGGTCCTTAAAGTTACCTTGCAAGAAAAAACGTTAACCAGTTTAACAAATTTTATATAATATATCAAGGGTGCTTAGCAATTTCTTGGCATATGCCAAGGGGCTTATCTTATTTATTAATAATTTCTGCACAAATAACACCCTAAACAGTCAGCTCTGGAGTGCAAGGGCACTGGATAATGACACGTAATATGCTCAACTGTTTTTTTAACTCCCAATACACCACAAAACCTGCAATTATTGCTAGCTATTTGCCTTCTTCTTTTAGCGCAAACTGCTGTCCAACAATGACTTATTTTTATTCCTACTAGGCATCTACAATCGTTTCTTCACAAAGCAAAGGAAACCTCGTCGTCTTTGGGCCATAAGATCTCCATGTTATTTTAAAGACTACTCGAATTGCTATTTACCTAGACATCCGTGGGTTTGACTCTTAATGCAGGGTCTTTAACCATTTTGTAGAACTAAAGCGGAGCAGGAACGTCCATTTTCATAGACAAGTGAACCCCTGCTTCGCTAGCTAGTCTGTCATTTCCTTCTCCTGAAAACCATTGTGCTTCTGAAGTTAGCAGATGTACGCTTTTTGGCGTAAGCCCAGCATTTTTTTTGCTTGCATTAAGCTCATTGGTCGTCTTCTTGAGATTTTTCTTCATATTAAACCTCTGGAACAGCTGTCTAGTGTCATTCCTAGGTACATTGAGTGTCCTTTCAGTACGATATTTGTATTATATAATCTTCGTGCGGTCTTCTAAGTTAAAAAAACTAAGTTCGTTTCACCGAGTTTACACTCAGGCTCATCCAGACAGAATCCTCCACCACAGAGCTGATGGTATCCAAATACTTCCCGGTAACAATAACTCCTCTTGGTATAAAAATGCTGGTTGTTACAAAGCCAACCAATAACCATGTTTTCCTTAATATGAAAGTAAAAGGTCTTTTCTTAAGTCTTTAGGATGACGAAAAACTGTTGAATATATATTCCTTAAGCCAAGTGTGATTGGTTATAAATTCTTCGGTAAAAATTTGATCTTTGATGCCCTCTAGGATAAAGGCATTTGTTTTTGGTAAACATGTACTTTTTCTGTTTTGCGGCCTTATAAAAAAAAGATAAAAAAAGTATTTCCGCTTGTCTCATTTACTATTTTTCTTTAAGGTTGCTCTTAAAAATTTAAAATCCAAGCGCACGTTGAATATTTTATTATAAAGTACTTAGCAGTCATTATCACAAGACCCAATCGAAAGTGCATTTTTGAAACCGAATCTAGCCCCAACACAAACTACAGTCAAATTTTAATTACTTGGCCAATTCCGAAGAAAAACCGAACACAAACTGATCTTATAATTCTTAATTTAATTAAGCTATTTGTCGATTCAAGTAATACCAATTTTGCGGAATCAACATACACAAGTTTATTTTTTCTTAAAAAATTAAATAATTGCACAGAAATGTACAAAACTACACTTCTGACAAATAGAATGAGTACACTAGTGGCAATAAGTAATACTGAATGTCCTTTAAGGTTGCATTCTAAAATTTTAAGTCCAGACGCACGTTTAGTATTTTTTATGCGGTCCTTACTTTTCCTTAATTTTCTTATTGTTTTGGGCTGGAGTTTAATTTAAATGAAGAAAATGTAACATGTCGTATGTTTCTGCAAACGAAACATAAAAATTCCCGTTAAGCCTATTTTGCCTTTTTTTTAAAAGGATGTGAGTTAAATATATCCTTTTTACAGCCAAGCACTTCTGCAGTTCAAAGGGTACTGTAAGAAAATCTATGCGCATAACAAAAAAGCATACTTCCGTTAAGTAATGCAAAAGTTGACCGCAGTAGCGGATTTAGGCCTGGCCCATCTCAGGCACTCTTTGAAGTGCCGCCCTTTTTGATTATATGTGACATTTAAGTCACATATAATTACTAACAGTCTTTTATTAAATATTGTTTATTATTTTCGACCAAAAAATTTATAAAATTTTACACATAACTTTTTTAAAGTTGCTTCCAAAAATCATTTGGATTTATACGATGACTTTTTTATTCACAACTTTTTTCACTTAGTCATCTTTACTTCTCCTTCTTTTGTTTAATTATTTGCTATTTTTATTCAAACTATAAACATTTTATTCTTTTGTTTGACTTTTTTATTCTTTTTTTTTTTTTATTAAATTACTAAATATAATTTACAAAAATCGTATTCCTTTGAAGCATATTTTATTTTATTTTATTTTACCATTAAATTTTGGCGCCCTTTATATTATGGCTCCCTAGGCCCTGGCCTCATGGGCCTAGGCGTAAATCCACCACTGGTTGACCGCGTAATTACGAAACGCATGTTTGCTTTTGCTTAAACTAAACCCTTTAAAGTAGAAAGTAAAAGCATGGTTCAGCAGAAAGCTAAACGCAGTGTTTAGTTTTTAGCGACAAGCATTTTGTGATTCCAAAAAACCTAATATAAGTTTAGAAAAACCTCACGTTTGTTTTGTTTTTTACTTCATAATTTGTTTGTGTGTATGTGCTCATTGTATTGAAAACAAAAAGTAGTCAATAAGTTGCGTACACTAAAAAAGTATTATCAAAGTTTTTGGTTGCCATCTCCTGATTTAGTATTTTCGTTAGCTTTTATTATGGAACAAATACAAATAGTTTGTTCTTATTCTAACTATAACTTTAACACTTAGTAAAAATACTAGATTTTTTCGCATGAATTTTACAAGTTTAAGCTTTGGGTTTTAATTAAACTAACTTTTGAAATTAAATCTTAAGAATCTAGTAAAGTTTGTTTAATATTGGGATAAAGTTAGTCTATCCCCTCATGTCTGCAAATATATTCTAATAGTTTATTAAGGAAATATATTTTTACCAGCGAAAATAGTAAAAGTTTTCTAATGTAATGCTAATGTATGTTAAATTAATTATACGTTAAGCTTTGTGTCCCAAATATGTCATAAAAAGCACTTTCTAAAAAAAAATTAATAAACAACCTATAAGCTAAAGTTTCAAAAGAAACATAAAATATGATAACAGATTTTTCAAATTGTTTTAAAATTTTTTGGTCAAAAAGTCGTAGTTCAAAAACTTTCAAAATGAAATACCTATCAAGCCCATAACCTTGTAAGCAGAGCTTTATTTACTTTTTTAAAAAGACTACAAAAGAAAATGCTTTAAAAGGTGTGAAATTAAGCATTTTCAAAGGAACTTCTTTTCAACTGGATGACAGTCTAAAAAACATTTGCATTTGAGACTTATATAATTAGTTCTTGATAATTGATTATTTATATGTAAGATAATCAGTTAACTATTTTCTTAAAGAAATACTTTCTTGTCACAAAAATTAATTTTAGTTTTTTTTAAATTTAAGTTCTTACTTTTCATTTAAAAATTATTTAGCAGGAAATTCAAAAATATATTTTTTTTACTTTAAAAAGTAATTTATTTTAGGAAAATTGAATGGAGTTCTTTTATAACTTAAAAAAATATGTTCAATTACTAATTGCTTTTTTTACTACTTAATGTAATATGTTTGGTAATCAAGAAATACTCTTTGGCAACCCCGAAAGTAAGTCATGTGGCAACTAGTTCTTATTGTTATCTAATTTTTTTTTGTTTCAAAACAGGTCAAACGCAATTTGATCAAGGTTCCTCTCCTTATTTTTTAACAAGTAACAAAGTTGACCTAAGCAGTGTTGAAATATATTTTTTTTTATCCTGTTTTCCCTTTGGGGTCCAAAATTTTTGAAAGGTGTCATACACGGATCCCTTTTGTTTTTTGACTAGGATATGACACTTTTTAAATGTTGTGCCTACCCGCTCACAGTTTAGGAGATGTCAACGTACCGATTTTCCCTATTTGACATATTTTTACTTACTTTGATTCAAACTTTTCGAAATCCCATCTAATGGGATTTATACACATGGAGAGGTACTCAAAGTCTAAACTTCATGACTCTTGGTCTATGCGTTTGGTCTGTGCGATGATGAATCTGTCAGTCAGTAATTTACATTATTATTTTATAAATATATTCAAAGTTGCTGCATGGATAAATTAAAAAAAAATAAGGTTTGCAATTACAAGTTTATGCAAAAGAAAAAAAATGCCAAGAATTAATAAAATGCAATAAGTTCTTCATGAACTGTTGTCAGTTAAAGCGAAATTATTATGATTAAAATTTTTTATCCTTTTCTCCTCATTAATTTTAAGCATTATATAGTTAATTATTACCTAAACATTAATATGTATCTATGTTGGCTTATGAAAATTTCATTTTTATTGCAGATAAATACGTTAAAAGGCCACCAAGAAAGGAATACGGACGTCTCAGTGTTGATTCAGATGATGCATCCTCTGCAAAACACAAAATCGATGATCCATTTGATGAAATTGATAACTTTATGCGAATTTCACCTGCAAATGGAAATTGTAAAAGCAAAAACTCTTCAACTAATAAAAGCACAAAAGAACTTATACACAACAGCTTTCATCATAATTCCCATAACAGTCATGTACAAAAAAATGAGAACGAAAGTGTTGAAGGTGGCGGGATTGGGTGCAACGGACTCAATGATAATGATTGTAGTGGCTTGAGCTGCTGTAATGCTGATTTAAGTGGATTTTGTATTGATGAGAGTGGCCATTGTACTGCAGTTGATTGCCAAGGAAATTATGACGACAACAATTTATGTCAATACAATATGAACAATTCTTTTGCTGGCAATGGACAGACGGCGACATTGATAAGCAATGCAACTTTAAAAGGGAATTCGGTTTTATCAAATCTTTATGGTGGCAAACAAATAAACGAAAATACAATAAATCGATTACACGCAATGGCAATGTCGGACGATGATGATTATGGTAAGTTATATTATTAATTTTTTATGTTCTAAGAAGCAATACGAATAGGTGTTTAATAACCAAATATTTGGGAGATAAGTAAATAGCGCTTTTTAATAGATTTTATATTTTTCTGGCGTAGACTTCATTTAGCAAAAATATGATGTTATTTATATGCTTAAAAGAGACAGAAAAAATTTGAAATGACTTGTATTTGGTTACGATTAGATAACGTCATTGTTTCTTATACCAAATACTGTAGGCGAGAATAAGGGAAATGAAAGGGACCTTTTATTCAGGTAGGACTAAAATTGAGGATGGCATTTGCCCAGACTTAAAAAAGAACTTAAGAGGCCTTGTATTTCACTACAGTTAAAAAAAATGTTGTACTTCGAACAATGAACACAGTGCCGATGTTGGTGAGAACTTCTCGCATCGAAAAGTCATGAAACAAAATTTCCAATCGTTTCTCGACATGTGAGAAAGAATTGTTTCTGTAGCTATTGGCGAGAAATGCCTTAAATGTTTACGTCATTACGTTAGAACTGTTAGAAAGGTGAGAAGAAGTAAACAAAACCACGAAAAAAGAAAGAAGAAAACCATATGTAAATTGTGCGCCAGAAATAATAAAAAGTAAAGAAAATTAAAGAAATTTACATATTAAAAAAATATAAATAAATAAAAAAACTTGTTGAAAAAATTACAAAAAATGTATGGCATGGGTTGGGGTTGGGTAGAACAGGCAGCTGTTGAAGGAAAGGATACAGCTCACTTGGGTCCGCTTAATTCGGTCCCTTTGTGTTACCTGGAGAGGCAGATAGATTAGGTTGAGATGAAAGAAAAGAAGAAATTTAGAGAAGGATAAGAAAGAAAGAAAGAACAGAAAAATGATGCAGACTTACCAGGGTCTCTGGTGGGAATCGAACACACAACCCCCAGACTGGTAGACTCGTGCACTTACCACTGATCTACCGGGGCACAGAGCATAGTTTTAGTGACGGCGGAGTTGACATAAACTCCAATAATTTTTTTTTTTGCTTCTTCGAAACTCTCGTGTTTTTCTAAAATTCACAAAATTTAATTAAGTTTTGAATAACAGAAAACATTTACACTTACCTTTCTATATTTTTATTACTCATTTTATATATTTTAATACTTTTTTTAAATGTTGTTATCTCGCTGTCTTTTTATTTGTGAGTATTTTTGACAGTTTAAAGTGAAAAGTTCTCGCTTTAAAACTTTACAGAAACACTATTTCTTGTGTTTAACGAGTAATTGCCTTACGTGACAGATAGTTCTCGCATGAAAGGTTACAGAAACAGTCTGGTGAGAAAAGTCAGCTGTTTATGTCGATTTGTAGCGATTTTGTTTCATTTTTCATGTGTCAATTGAAAAGTTTCTCGAGGCTAGAGTTACAGAACATGGACACAGGTAACGGTACGTGTTCGGATAACTTTCAGAATGGCCGATTTAAACACAACACAAGTGTGGTACGGTAGCACATTACACATTACAATTCGGAGGAAATTTGTATTCTTTGCTCTTACAACAGCTTTGAATATAAAGTATTGTTTTATATATATTTTTCAATGCAATAATATGGCCACCTTTTAAATTTTCTTTGCAACACTTTCAACATTAAAATCTTTAAATTTTATTTAAATACCGAATGTTCTTAAGCTCTGATATATCGACGCTTCAGCCTTGAGAATACCAAAGATTTTGGATAGGAAGTCATTGACTATAACTGCCCCCTCTATCATTTTATACATTACATATCATCTTAAAAAGCTAAAATGAAGAAAAAAACTGCATAACGGAAATTTTGGTTAATCCTCTTACAAAGTAACTTAAAACAACTCAAGACACATATATATATATTGTATGTATATTCCAGAAATACATTTTGGACGGTTGCAGCAAATTTTGTCCTACTTAACTTTCTGGTGCTTTTAACACCACTTTTGACCAGGCTGCTTCCACTGAAGAAGCTTCTGCCTTTACTTATCTCCTCTAGATATAAGTAGGCCCATCCCTATTTCTTTTGCCTAAAATCAATTTATGTCTAAAAAAATGATCTGAAAATAACTTTCTAAATCGGTTTAAGCGTCTCTAAACATTTTTCGATATATTTCCTTTTTAAAGATTGTATACAGTTTATTAAAAATTTTATTAAAAACTTGTCAATAAATGCTCTAGTGAAATATGAATAACATGGTATTCTATATTTAGGGCCAGTTTGACGAGTGTATATAAAATTTTTTATTTTTCTTGCGAATAAGTCTTGGTTTAAACAAAAGAAATCATTTAAAGAAAAACAAAAATAACTTTTTTTAATAGATTTTCTTTTTAATTTTCAGATGAATCCCTGACATGTAACGTGTGCGATAGAGCTTTTCATTGTCACAGACAACTAGCATCACATCAACAAAAGAAACGGCATTTTGGGTATAACATTCAATTATTTAACAAAAAAACAAAAAAAAAATCAGAGACCGTAATAATTATGCAAAAAAATCTAAAAAAATCTAAAAAATCTAAAAATATTTTTTTTTTTTTGTTAAATATAATAATTATGTTTGGATTTTAATTAGTGTTTTTTTACAAAAATATGTGATATTTTAAATTTGTATAAAAATCAATTTTATAATAATAATTTTGAAAAACATAACAATTGTTTTAAAAACAAAATATCACAATTCGGTGACTAAAAATAAATATAAAGAAAACAAGTAAAACCGCTATATTTGGCTGTGTCGAATTTTATATACCCTTTACAACGTCTAGGGATCTTTTCCCCAATTTTTTTCAAATTTTGTAAGGAAACCTTATTTGGGTGGAAGAAAGGGGGTAAGTATGTTCCACAAAAATGCTTGGGATAAAAAATTAATTGACATTGGTATTACATTTGACCTTTTAGGAAGCACCCTGGAAGCAATTTAAAAAAATTAAAAAAAAATTAACCTTTGTATGGCAGCGCTGTTAGTGAGCGGAGATAAAATGTAATTATATTCCAAAAAAACGTTCGTGGGAAATTACTAACGGGATTTAGTGTTACATTGTGCCCGTGTAACACAACTCCGGGGCAGTTGTAAAGGTTTTTATGTACACATTTTAAAGAAATAAACAGAGAGAATCTTGGTTTTTGGCCAGTTATTAAGCGATTTTAATGAATTTAAAAAGATAGTTTTTTGTAAATATTTCAGACAGTTTGATGCAACTAAAGTGTGAATGCAATATATATTCTTTATGGGGTTGCAGATAAATATTAGAGAAATTACAAACGGAATGACAAACTTAAGTATACACCTATCAGAAAATATATGTCAAAAATTTTAAAAGAACTCGATTTTCAAAGATCTATGAGGTTTACTTCTTTGGACTCTCCCATGTTTTCTTTTATATTATTTTTTTTTCATTGAAAACTCGAATATAATTATTATTTACAGACTCTGGAAAAATACATTAAAGAAAAATTATATAGTAAAAAATTTCCTTATTTGAATAACAATTATTGATTTATAAATTAACTAATATTCATTCGTATTTCTTTCATCTTTCTATTCCCTTGCCAGATGCGGCGGATGTGATAGTTTATTTCCATCTCTTATGCTGCTGGAGCATCACAAAGAAGAATTTGAGCACTGGAGTGATGATGAAATTAGTGGACGTATTTGTTGTCGTCGCAATCGTAATGATGAGTACTTTACTGATACGGATTCATTTACTAGCGAAGCGGAGAGTGAGGATTTAGAAAGATTACTTTAAGGAAATGTCGTTTAAAAAGATAATTATTTCCGGTGTATGTAGTTAAGGCAACACTGTTTACGAGAGCTTTAAATTAAATTTTAGAAGAGAAATTTATATTAATTTTTATTTTGTACATTACTTTAAAATTTAAACAGTGTTTATCAGGATAAACAATTTTAGATACATACATATGTATGTATATACATACTACAGATCATACATACATATATATAAACATATCTGTGCATTTGCGATAAAACTACTTAAGAAAATTTTTTGTATTTTTAATTTTGAAATAAAAAAAATTCTTCTTTTATATGAAATTAATTATCCTTATATCAGTTTAAGTCGCTGTCTTATCAGAAATACATATATTTTGCATCCTTTTTTATAATTAAGTGCACTTTTGCTTTATTTCTTTTAATTTTTTTCTTCATAAAAGTATATCCTAGAAAGTATTAAATTAAAATTTTTCAAGTTAAAAGGATCAAAAACCAAAGCACATAACAATCTGATAAATCATATCAAAAAGGAAAAATGTTGACAAACATTTCAAAACCAAATAAAAACTAATCAAAAATTTAGATATAGATTTTTAAGTAAAAAAAAAACAAAAATTAAATTATTATGTTAAAGCATATATTTTGTATTAAAATGATTTTAAAACAACAAAAAACAAAAACAATTGGTATTTAAGTGATAGTTACTAAACTAAACAAAAGGTGAAAATTTTAACTTATAAAAAAAGGTTTTTTGTTTAAAAAAATTTTTGTTTTATGTAAAAATGTATATTTTTCCTTTCATCTGTGCTTTACATTTTTTGGCTTAAAGCCCCAAAATATTTTATTTTAAAAACATATCCGAGATAAGATACCTTAATTCAGGCAACGTAGGATTTAATTTCTTCAAAAGAAATGTGAATTTTATATTATTTTTGAAATAATGAGTATAAATCTCAAAGGCTAAATAAAGCCACACAATTTAAATTTTCAAAAATATTAAATTTTTTACCGCAATCAGTAATATTTATGCGCTGTCCTAAGAATGCGACTAAGTGCTCGTTTACGCATACAATTGCTGGCTTAATCGTAGTCTTAAAACAGCATATTAAATTCTTTAGAGTTAAGCAACAATATTTGTTTTAATTGGATTAATATCAACAAATTGTTCGTCACCTAAAATGCAAAATAACGTATTATCAAAAAATTTTTAAGGTTTTATTCAAAAAATTTTAATTAAACATAAGTTGCTTAATAGAATTTTTATATAAAATCTTTACTTAAAGTCTATTTTAAATATAAAAAAAAATTAAAATATGCCCCATTTTATGTTATGCATTTTTTTATTATTGGATCCTCACTTCTGTAAACTAACAAGAAGTATTACAATTTCAAAATCTACACACAAAAGATTAGCCAATTAATATTTCTTAAATCAAGCCGTAGCGGTGCCCCGCGGTGTCAAAACTACAGTGAGTACGGATTTTCCTATACCAAGTACGATTTATCTAGTACGTTTAGCCATATTTAAGCCAAAAAGGGATTAAGTTCGAATGTGTACTTGATGTTAGCTTAAAAATATTGATTAAAGCGTAAAAGAAGTTAACGCAAACGTTCAACGTTATTTTGCATTTTAAATGACAATATGTTTGACACATAATTGCAAAATTTATTTGTATTTATATAAGTACACGTGTAAATGTCAAAATAAAAATTCTAGTTTCCTACAAAATATAAAAACTGTTTTTATTCTAAGCCTCTTAAAGTACCATGCGCGTTAGAAAGGTGGGCTCAGTTCTTGCTTTTAAGACAAAAGTACATAAATATCTAATTACTGCGTAAGCTTAAGTATTTATTGTTCCTAACTATTCACCTTTGGGAGTTTTATTAAAAAAGTTGCATTTGGAAATATAATTAGGGGATTCAAAAGGTGTTCTATTTGTCCTATTGTCATATTGTCAAAAAATTTCCACAACGGTTTAAAAACATTTGCCAACTACTGGACACTCGGCGCAGGTGTATTTGGAGTTGTTGTGACAATTAATAAGTATATTAAACGACGTAGTATTTTTTAAGAACTATTTTTGTATAAAAGATAAAAAAACCATTGTAAAATTTTATAACAATATGACAATAGGACACCTTGTGAATCCCTTAAATATCTACATCGATTGTTTATAATTTAAAATTTGTATACAATATTTCTTACAATTTCAAGTAAATAATGCATCAAAACTTTTTGTGGAAATTTGAAAGTTTTAACGTTGGTTAAAAATACATCTGTGGTACTGCACTTATAATCATGTTATATTGAGCAAGCAAAAAAAACATCAGTTAAAAAAAGAAACTTCTTAAATATTTTATTTAATTTTTTTTAATTTACAACAGGTCCAAGCATCAATTAGGTTCATACAGTTTGTTGATTATGGCATATAATTAGCAAACTCATTCAATTAGTATTTGGCTATAACTTACAACATATTCAATAAAAAAAATAAGAAAGAAACGGCCAATAACTGAGCAATCTCAAATAAATAAGATTGGCTTATATCTACTAAACTACTAAAAAATTTGTCTCAGCAAAATTACCTATAAATAACTTATTCACAATTTTTAAGGTTAATTTTAATTTCCAAAGGCATTTTTGAAAAGGTCGTTGTAACGGCCATACTATTTTGTAACCTTTAAAATAACAAGAGCCTTTTACTCAAGTTAGAAAAGACCTTACTGAGTTTACTTCTGTGAAACTATGACCAAAGGAAATAACATACATATACTTACGTAAACTTGTTTGCCCTAATAAAAAGCTTCAATAATGTTAAGTACAGTAAGTCTTTTTTTTCATTACAGAGATAAAGCTTAAAGCTTCTAATGTAATCAGCGTTGCCAGAATCTTTTTTTAATTTTTTTTCTAAAATATGGTTTGGTGATTTTGCTGTTAAAATAATGATTTTTATATTTTAAGATATTATGATTTTTTATGTAAGATTTTTAAGGAATAAGCAAAAGATAATTTGTGTACAAATTTAATCAGCAGTAAGTTTTTAAAACAATAAAGCTTATTTATTCTATTTATACACTTTAAATAGTGTTACCTTTTTATATAAAAGCTCCAACTTGTAATTTTTTATAAGCCTAGATTTTCGTTTATTTTGATTAATGATGTGCTCATATATTAATATTATTCACAAAATCTAGACTTAAAAAATACGAGTTAGGGCCCTTATAAATTAAAGTAGAGATATATTGCTGTGAATCATTTGTGTATTGTATGTGAGAAAGTATTACAGCAATCGACTTCAAAACTTCAAAAAGTAATTATACAATAAGACCACTATTTAAAAAATTTTTTGGGGTAGGAGCAGGAGAAGGAGCAGCTCCCATACAAAAGAAAAATTTTTTTCAAATTTACGCTATATTTGGGAAATTATAACAGCTATCGGCTTCGAATGTTTTACAACAAGTCATGATACAATAATTCTTACATGTTGGACAAAAAAAAATTGGATAGGAACAGGAGGAGGGGAACCCTCCGTACAAATAATTCCCCCTTAATTAAACTTTTTAAACATATAATTTCGAAAACTCGACCTCAAACCTTCAACGTGGTATTTCTATTATACATACAAGCGTTCAATATTTGTAAAGTTGTCTATTTCAAAAACTAGGACGGCACAAATTATTTTCGTTACAATATTTGTAGTACGAAATAATGTGGATAGATTAGATGGCTGGTTATATAAAAAGACTAATGTGAAGGGTATATAAGATACAGCACAGCCGAATATATAGAATATGATTGTTCATGTGATGAAATAATCACTTAAAGTGTCAGACGGTTTTTTTAAAAAAGGTATTCAAGTATAGAAAAAAACAGTATTGTGAGTTTTGTTGTATATTTATTCGACCTTTATAATAACCTTTATTCAAAATAATAGTCAAGCTCGAGGTCAGGTTTTTTTTCATATATAATAACTTTATTGTCTCAATATTTCGTCATCCACTGGATGACATCTTCAGGAGTTATTCTAAAAATATAATTAAATTACATAAAAACATATAAACTATTTTTGTTCAAACAATTATGTTACACACTGTATATCAAAAAACATTTACAAAAGTAAATACAACAACAAAATACATCACTTACAAAAAAGAGTAACAATATTTAAAATATTTTAAACTTAATGTTTTAACATTCTCTATTGTACTGTCTGTTTTCTCGTTTTGTTTATTATATGTCTATAGGATTGAGCGCAATTATCGGTGTCAGTTTTGTAGTTCATTCTCTTAACTTGTGGAGTATTAATTATATGTAACATTTCCAGTGTATACCGTTTATTCGTTTTCTCTTCAATCTGTACAATATTAATATTTTCAAAATCAGGTAAGTGTCCGTTTTCTGCACAGTGGGCTGCGAGTGCAGTTTTTTGTATACTAAAATTATTTTTACATTTTATGTCTGATTTGTGTCCTGATATTCTTGTCTTTAATTTATTTTTTGTCGTGCCAATATACACTTTTTTGCACTCATTGTTTTTGCCTCCTTTGCAACTTATCTCATATATTAGGTTTGACTTTTCCATTTTATCTATTTTTGTCTTCGTATTAGTAAATAATTGTCTCAAATTGTTTCCAGATGACGGTGCTATTTTAAATTTTTCCTTATTGTAGATTCTGGATTTTTCAATTCTCTCCGATATCTTGGGTATATATGTCATTGATTTGTAGATTTTTGGTGGCTCCTCTCTTGTCTTTACCTTTTTGTTGCTGCTAATTAAACTGTCAATGATATTTTGAGGAAAAGCGTTGCTTTTAAGTATATTTCTTATTTTGTTTTCATTATCTTTGTGAAATTCTTGGTCACTTATTGTCAGTACTCTACGAATTAGATTACTTGCCGTATTCATAATAACATTGCGTGGTTGGCATGAGTAGAAATTTACTATTCTTCCCGACGATGTTGGCTTCTGGTACCAATCTATTTTTATAAAATTATTCTTCCTTATTATAAGTGTGTCCAAATATGGTAGTCTTTCATTGTTTTCTTCTTCACATGTAAATTTTATTCTATGGTGGAAAGAGTTTAATTTTTTCAAGGTTTCTTCAATCTGGCAGCTCTTCACAATTGCAAACAGATCGTCAACATATTTAGTTAACAACCTGGGTTTTTGGTCTGAATCTTGAAAACATTGCCGTAAAAGTTCTTCCATTACAATATCAGCAACGACCGGTGATGCAGGTGATCCCATCGGTAGTCCCCTATATTGTGAATAAAAAACAGTATTTTTTCTTTTGTTGATACGTACGTTATGGTTTTTAGATTTAGAAATCGATTTTTGACAAACATATTAAGTTTTGGCAGCCGCTTAAAGAGCGTATCTTTATATTTTTTTTTTTTTATTTTATATATTTTGTTTGAAAAAGAAAAGGGCTTTTAAGATATAAAATTTTCAAAATATGTATATTCACATTTAGTTAAACTCGCAAAATATTTAGGAATTCTACTCATTAAGAAAACAAATTTTCGTTATAACTTGAGAGGCTATGAAATAACCCTGCAGCTAAAGTTGAAACTATTAACGTTTTGGAGTAGTTATGTACTAGTTGCAACCAGAACTGTTGTAAAAGTGATAATTTATAAAAAATTAAAGTTTGTTAATTAATATTTTAAATAAAATTAAAAAGGTTGGTCACAAATTAGCACATTGGCATTAAGCATATTTAAATATGTCTTCATATTGCGAAGTTTTAATTTAAATATTTTTATATATGTTAAAAAGTGTATTTATATGAGTCAATTAAATTAATTTTTAGGTGGCTAATTTTATGGTTCAAAAATCATATTTACTTTACGCTGTATTCTATGGATTTAACCGGAATAAAAGAAAATGAGAATTAATCCTAATTGTACGTATTGACGAGTCAAATTCATGCCTAGACAAACGTCAAACTCAATATATAAAAAACCCAGTATAAAAATACCGTATTTTTTTAATTTGGATTTTGACATTTGTCTAGGCATGAGTTTGTCTCGTCAAAATGTACAATACAAATTTGTGACAGTTCCATTAAGCGAGTTTTCACTGTAAATATTTACATATTTATGTATTGTATATAAAGTGTAAAAATGTGATACACATTACATTAAGTTAAATGTTTATAATTTAAGTATATTTTTATATGTATGTAATATTGGAAGGGGCATTTAAAGTTTTACACAAAAAAATAGCGTTAAAACTTGTTTTTCTTTACGCTATATTTTTGTCAATTTTAAAATTATGTATAACGATGTTTTTTAAATGACCTAAAAAATTTTAAATAATCAAAATGGTAAAATAATTATATACATACAAATTAATCTATTTATTATTTGAATAAAATGCAACAAAAGCAGTCTAATATGACAAAGACATTTAAAAAAAAATAATTTTATATGTATTTTATTAAAAATTTAAATATTAGCTTAACTAGTGCATTTCAAAGTTAACCTACTTGGTTAAAAAGTGGTCATTTGTTTTCTTTTAATTTTTTTTAATTATGGCTTGCATATGTTAGTAACAAAGCAAAAAATCCCAAACCACTTACAGTTCTGATTTTGTGGTTTTCTTTATAAACAAGGTATTTCTGAGGAAGTACGTATGGTTGCGTTAATATAAAAAGACCCAGCTTGCATTTTTTAAGTCGAGATTCATTTTGGCTAATTGTGATAAATGTGCAGATCATTTATTGAAAAAAGCGAGCAACGAAATTTTTATACATATACATTCTACCTAATAGATTTAAAGATTTACGAGTATGAACATATGTTGGAGATATTAAAACATAAAATTACAAGCCTGAAACAAAAATGTCTTAGAGATAAAGTATTATTAGAGATATTTTATATGGTTATTCAGAGAGAACAATTATTATCTAATGCAAATAATTGAGCGAACAGCTCGAGCTTCATAAGACTTTGTCCCCATAAGTTAAGGACCGGCTAGGTTAGGTTAGGTTAGGTAAGATTAGGTTAGGTTAGGTTAGGTTAGGTTAGGTTAGGTTAGGTTAGGTTAGGTTAGGTTAGGTTAGGTTAGGTTAGGTTAGGTTAGGTTAGGTTAGGTTAGGTTAGGTTAGGTTAGGTTAGGTTAGGTTAGGTTAGGTTAGGTTAGGTTAGGTTAGGTTAGGTTAGGTTAGGTTAGGTTAGGTTAGGTTAGGTTAGGTTAGGTTAGGTTAGGTTAGGTTAGGTTAGGTTAGGTTAGGTTAGGTTAGGTAAGGTTAGGTTAGGTTAGGTTAGGTTAGGTTAGATTAGGTTAGGTTAGGTTAGGTTAGGTTAGATTAGGTTAGGTTAGGTTAGGTTAGGTTAGATTAGGTTAGGTTAGGTTAGGTTAGGTTAGGTTAGATTAGGTTAGGTTAGATTAGGTTAGGTTAGGTTAGGTTAGGTTAGGTTAGGTTAGGTTAGGTTAGGTTAGGTTAGGTTAGGTTAGGTTAGGTTAGGTTAGGTTAGGTTAGGTTAGGTTAGGTTAGGTTAGGTTAGGTTAGGTTAGGTTAGGTTAGGTTAGGTTAGGTTAGGTTAGGTTAGGTTAGGTTAGGTTAGGTTAGGTTAGGTTAGATTAGGTTAGGTTAGATTAGGTTAGGTTAGGTTAGGTTAGGTTAGGTTAGGTTAGGTTAGGTTAGGTTAGGTTAGGTTAGGTTAGGTTAGGTTAGGTTAGGTTAGGTTAGGTTAGGTTAGGTTAGGTTAGGTTAGGTTAGGTTAGGTTAGGTTAGGTTAGGTTAGGTTAGGTTAGGTTAGGTTAGGTTAGGTTAGGTTAGATTAGGTTAGGTTAGATTAGGTTAGGTTAGGTTAGGTTAGGTTAGGTTAGGTTAGGTTAGGTTAGATTAGGTTAGGTTAGGTTAGGTTAGGTTAGGTTAGATTAGGTTAGGTTAGATTAGGTTAGGTTAGGTTAGGTTAGGTTAGATTAGGTTAGGTTAGGTTAGGTTAGGTTAGGTTAGGTTAGGTTAGGTTAGGTTAGGTTAGATTAGGTTAGGTTAGGTTAGGTTAGGTTAGGTTAGATTAGGTTAGGTTAGATTAGGTTAGGTTAGGTTAGGTTAGGTTAGGTTAGGTTAGGTTAGGTTAGGTTAGGTTAGGTTAGGTTAGGTTAGGTTAGGTTAGGTTAGGTTAGGTTAGGTTAGGTTAGGTTAGGTTAGGTTAGGTTAGGTTAGGTTAGGTTAGGTTAGGTTAGGTTAGGTTAGGTTAGGTTAGGTTAGGTTAGGTTAGGTTAGGTTAGGTTAGGTTAGGTTAGGTAAGGTTAGATTAAGTAAGGCTAGGTTAGGTGAGGCTTGGCTAGGCTAGGGGAACCAGCTGGTCCCGAAGACCGAACAGTTTGGGTCCTTAGTATTACCAGACAAAAAGAAACGATAATTAGTTTCACCAGCTTGATGTATTGAAATAAGGGGTGCTCCACACTCTCTTGACAAATGACAGAAGTCTTGTCATACCAACCCCAAACATTTCATTCCTTAAAAATAATTTTATTTTGTAGCAATAAAATAGGTCCTAAATAAATTCAAAAGTCTTGAAAATATTTTGCAGAATATGTGTAGTCTTTAAGTTCAAATTCTTAAACACATATACTTTTAAGGCCCAACCCGCCACAACTTTATAGTAACAATTTCTATCAGAAATTATATCTTTTAGGTATCTAAATCTTATCCTTGGGAATCAGTGATTTTAAAAAAAATAAAAATGTTTTGTTTTAGATTTTTTACAAAATTTGTTAGTTAAACGGAATCGTTCTCTCATATGCAAAAATAAGCCCATAATTTTAAAAAAAATTACTTTTCTTTTATCGTAAACTGATGTATATTTTAAGTTTCTTATTTTTATTAAGTCATTGAAAATATTATATAAAAGTTATTTTTTAAAAAGTGTGTGCGGCACTTTTAAAGATTCAAATCTTGGGAAGAAACAAATTCTTAAGCACATTTCTTCTAAAAATAAAACTCTTTGGGAATTTAAAATATGTAAATTTAAACTAGGTTTATATTTGGCGTTAAAGACATATTTATCTGTTTCATGACAACTTAATACCTATTAGTAAGAAACCAGTTTTTTGCTTTTTGGAAATATTTTGTTTAACTACAAAAAGAGAAAAAAATACTATTAAGATTTTATAGTTTTAATTTAAGCTTTAATTCATTTGCATAAAATATTTTTATTTTTAAGCAAATTAGCAGTGTTGACAACTTGGTGCTTTTAGCTTTATAAAAAATTACAAAAAAGAAGTTTTTTTAGTTGGTATTTTTTAAAAACAAATATTTGAATATTTTAATCAAATTAGTAAAGTTAGTATTGTAAGTATGTAACTACTTTACAGAGTTTGGTTAAACTAAGGCATTAATATTTACAAACAAAAAAAAAGAAAAAGGCCATTAGTTGTGTTTAAAAATGACTTTAAAAAAAATTTATAATAATGCTTAAAAAGCCGTTTCGAGAAAAACGCGTTTGAAGTTATCGGGTAAGTTGCATTACTGGAAAAGAATAACTATATTCTCTTTACGCGTTAAAAATAGAAAGAATTTAAACATGAAGTTCATATACAGTGTAAGACATGACATAACCAACCACAAATTTATTTTTTGAATTATGAGCAAATGAGCAATATATTATGCGCTCAAACCTCTAATTTATTGGAATTAGCAATAGTATATAAGTATTTTTAATTAAAATTTTTACAAATTTTAAGATATTTACTAAATTCACCTTAAATTAAACGAAGTTTAAGTTTTTGTGCTTTTAAAAACGCTTTTTTTCAAAATTTTTTTTTATTTACAAAATTGTAAATTATTATTAGCTAGGAATATTTTTTAAAGAGAATTTAACCATGAACTTGAAAATACTCTCCGTGTTTTAAATAGAAAATATTAAAAAAAATAAATTTGTGCTCATTCATTAAAAAAAAGACCATTCGATTAGTAACTCAGCTGGCGGCTGTACTCAGTTCGGTCATAATAAAACTTAATTTGATAAAGAAGAGTTGTTTTTTTTTCTTGCGACGGTTAAATATAAAAAACTTACCAAATAACTTTTGTGAATGAAATTGCATAATATTACCAAATATTTTAACGAACTTTTTTATCGTGCCATAAGAAGTATTCTCCTACTTTCAAAATGCTGTTAAAAATTTTATTTTGTGTAAGTTGCAAAAAAATAAAATACATTTTAGAGATCAATTAGGAATTTAATCTACATAAATTATATTTATATATAACAAAAAGTGAATTTATGTGCATCTTAAAAAAAAACAAAAGTTTACAAAATGTGGTAAAAAATTTACGAAATTTTTTATGGATTTCAGTTTTAAAGATCAGTTAAATCAAACATAATAATCAATATTTAATGCAGAAAAAACAGATAAAAATGTAAAACAGAGAAGAAATGTGTTTTATTTATACGAGCATGTTTTTTACAATATTTTGATTTTTTATACCACCTAGGGTCCAAAAAAAGTTAATACAATAGTTTGGTAGTTTTTATGTATTTTTTTTGTATTTTTAAAACTTTGAACGTAGAAAACCGCTAACACGACAAAAGTTATTAAATTATAAATTAAGGTACTACCTCACATTTCTCTATAATTCAGAGCTACAGGGCTGCCGTTTTCAATTTAAAAATGCATTTAAAGCAGTCCAAGAAAATTAAAATCTTGGGTTAAAAACAAGTAAAAGCGCTATATGTGGCTTTGTCAAGTCATTGACTATGGTCACATTGGCTTTTTTATACCCAGTCATCTAATCTAGACAAATTGTTTCCAAATGGCAAATTTCATAATAAAATTAATTTGTGCCGGTTATAAAGTCATTAGCTATTCTAGTTTCTGAAATAGAAAAATTCATAAAACTTTTAAGTCGATGCTATTTTCAGTTTCCTGTCAAACACAATTTTCGTTTAAATAAAATGAATTACATATATCAGAAAAACGTTGTAAAAGGTTTGAGGTCAATAGTCCTTACAGTTTTGAGATATTTTTTATTTAAAATTAAAAAAAAAATTAATTTTTCCTACTCTTATCCATGTGCAGGCATTGTTGCGCCATTTATTTTATAGGAAATTTGAAGTCGCCTTGAGATCTTGCTGATATTTAATAACGATTTGTCCAGGAATATATTTGGTAGTTTGACACGAACTTTTCTATCCATAAAAATTCAGATTATTTTTACTATATGGGACTGCAAATAGCTATTAACGAAATTTTTAAATGTGAAGGGTAAAAGGAGACAGTAAATTTCAGTTTATTGTCAATAGTCACAATTTATGCAGTGGTATTAACAAAATAAAGTTTTTGATGTATGAAACTAACGTTGTAATATGGATCTATTACTAAATGTGTAAGTTTTGTGTCTCTGGTGCCTTTGAGGCAAAATGCCTCGCCTGGGTCGTCGCTTAACTTGGAAATATATAGACTTAAATCAAATGCTAATAAAATTCATTGGCTATTTAGTAGAAACTCTATGCTTCGCCATAATTGTTAACTTCTGATCAAAAAATCGATTTTAAAACTAATTTGGTGCTCTGTTTCACACTATTAGCATTGCCTATGCCATCAACGTAAATAAAACTCATCGTCGTCTAAGCAAAATCCTGTACATAAAAACTGGGGCTCCTTGGTATATTAAAAATAATAACATCCACAAGGATCTTATAGTTGCACTACTTAAGTGCGAAATATTGAACTATGTGGACAAGTATTTAAATAAGCTGGCACACTTGTTTAAAGAAGAAGAAAAACTGTCTGATCAAAAATTGATTACTGTAACTTGAGAATCTTAATTTTAGCTTTGAACTGGCTGGACTAAAACTAAATATTATGTCTTAAGATCAAAATATTAATTGCTATTTAACAAAAACAGAAATCCATGAGTAATAAAAAAACGTATAAAAATATGTGACATGATATTGCTTGATCTTAACATTTTTTACAATTTTAAATAGCGAAATTTTTTAATTCAAATAAGGACCAGGTCTTAAAAATATGTGAGAAGATTAGGATTAACCATACTCAAGTTAATTAACACAACCTAATTAGGTTCTTAATGCCTAACTTTGTATATTTTTTCTGTAGACCAGTTATATTTTAAATTAAAATTCAAATATTTTAAAAATAAAACGTCTTTTCTTACAAAAAACCGCTTTTCATATGGCCCAATGGGCCATATTCATAAACAATTTCAAATAGACTTTAAATTTTAATTGTACTTTTTTAATTAATGTTTCATAGTATTTAAAGTCGAATTTAAATTTAAAGTCTATTTCAAATTGTTTATGAATATGGCCCATTGTTTTTTCTGCTTAAATTTCTAGTCATTACTTTAACGCCATAATACGTTAGGTTTTAATTATTAACCTATTCATTATAGACAGCATTCATTCAGTTTCTGCCAATTTAATAATATTAAGATAAATATTATATTTTTGGCAATAAAACACTTTTTTTAAATGCTAAAAATTTGCCTGAGGTTATAAATTTTGCATAAAATTAAATTACCGTCACTAAATGTACAAAAAATACTTAATAGGCAATCATTTTTTAAAACAAAGTTCTTCTATAAACCTTTTTATAAAAAAATGGACAAGTTTCATTTCATTATTAATTTACAAATTATGTGTTTTGAATATTTTCAAATAATTCTTTAATTTGTATAGTTAAAATCATACTTTATTTTTTTTTCTAGTTTTTGGCACTTGTACCAGCCGGTTGGTCAATTAACGAGCATCTGTTTAACAAATTTTATAATTCCGCTTTGCATATACAACAAAATATTGCTCCTCCACCGATTTACCAAAACCCTAATGTCTTCACCACAGCTACTACAGATAAGGCCGATCAAAATATATTTTTAAGAAAAGTTCCGCCAGCTACAAAGGGAAACCAAGAAGTAATATATATTGAACATCCACAAAACAATGTTATCGAACAAGTCGTACCAAATACAGCTAGACGAAGTGCTCAAGTTTATTTGGTAAATGAATCACCAAATAATGGACAAACACTAAAATACCAAACTACACAAAATACAATCTATCACAAACCGGAAGTACATTTTATATATTATAGCACCCCCTCTGAGTTGCAGAAAATTCAAGCAGATATTATTAAACAATACCAAGGAAGAAATGGGTATAGAGTGATTAATTCACGATCATTAGCTCATGACAATACTCCAGTTAGTAAGGATTATGCTATGAAATTCCTACCATTGGGCGTTGATGTTGTACCTGGCAGTTCGTATATACCTTTAGCTTATAGATATTAATTTAATTAGAAAAATTTAGAAACGGAATTTTAAGAATAGAAATAATGAATAATTTTTTAAATATATACGTACCTAAATTTTAGAAATGTATATATGTAAGTATGTATATACATATGTGTATTATTTGACTTTATAATTTCTAGAAAAAAAAACTGTATTTTTAAACCAAATGAAGTTTTATGCAAAATAAGAAAAATATATTGACATATGAGCCTGGAAAAATAGAAATATAGTTATTTAAAACTTTTAATAAAAACTTTTGACATTTCTTTATTTATATATGTACGTTAAGAGTTTAAAGAGTAACACAAATAGTCATATGTGTTTTGTCCCTATGTTAGGTTGTTTAAATTGTTACGACTTTTATATTGCTGATAAGATATGGTCAACTTAAACCATAACTGGATATGCGCATACATTGTTCCTTTATAGTACTAGCATCAGCTGAAATGCAAAACCACGTAACTAACAAAACAATACATTTTTTTTTATGATACAAACAAATCTTGAAAAACAGTGCCGAAAATATAGAAACGATTTACAAGCACTGCCTATGTAATTTTCAAAATGTTTTTTCTTCTCCTATAAAATTTTTAAATATTTAGTTTCGTGGTTTTGCATTTAAGCTGACGATATTTTTTATGGGTTTATACACATACGTACATATGTATGAATCACAACAATTTTAGACAAACAGGAACACGATTAATAATCAAGAGTATACGTAAAAACAGTTCTATCTAATAAATACTCAGAAGACACGTGCGTTAAATTTTTTTTCAAATTTTGATAACAAGTTTTTAAGTTTTAAGTTTGTAAATATTAAATTTATATACAAAAAAAACAAATATTCGAACGAGCAAATAAACAAATATTCACAATGGGCAATAGCTTATCAAAATTTATTAATGATTTCTTATGAAGGTGAGCTTAGAGGGGTCAAAATTCAAGCTAAAATATTTTAAGGTTTAGGAAGAACATTACAAATCGTATGGGCAGTTATTAGATCAAATAAATACACTATTCAACAAGCTAATTTATATATGTATGTAATGCCCACTATATTTTTTAATGTTATCTAGTTTCCTTATTGCAAAAACAGTCCAAATTTTAAATTCTATGAGTAATTTATGGATAAATAGGCCGGTGCGTTCACTTCTGTCGTTGCTGTCGCATGCCAAAATATGGTACTTGTAGGTGGTCAAAGTTAAATAGCTCTTGTTCTTTAGCTGATATAGAAGTAAAAACAACATGTTATAAATAGGTTGTAAGTTTATGAATTAACTTTTATGGTTTCTTACATCTTTGAAAATCTATACGCATATACAGGGTGTCCGCTGGCATGATATACTACTTTGTTTATAATTTTTGATTAAAAGAAAGAGCGTGGAAATTATATTGATAAATGTATTATTTAATGTCGGCAATTATGTATGAAACACAATATCAGTAAAACGTCCGGCTTTGTTAGGCTCACAAATGCGAGCACATACATTTCACATTTCACGCGGTATTTCATTAGTTTCATCACGAATATTATGTTTGAGCTGCTCCAGCTTTTCATATACTCTCACAAAAAGAAGTCCGAAGCAGTTTAATTAAGCGAAAGAGGTCTTGCAATAATACCATTTTAATCCTGGCTCTTTGCGATGTGGCACCATCATGCTGATACCACATGTTAACCAAGCCCAAAGCATACAGTTGTAGCATTAAAAAGTCCTTAATCATATCACGATATTGCTTCCCATTGACAGTTACCGTTACGCTGTTTTCAGTTTTAAAAAACTAAGGTCTCCTGGCTAAATTGCACACTCTTTTAATGTCCGTTTTAATGATGAATAATTTGAGGGGTTTCTATTGCCCAGAACCGACTATTCTGTTAATTTACATATCCATTTAAATAAAAATGTGCCTCGTCATGCATTATGATTTTTCATAAAAATCGATGATTGCTTTTGGTTAAATCTTTAGCGATTAAAGCACGTTGGTTTACCGAATACTTTTCCATAATAGATTTGCCACGTCTCCTCCATACGAGTGCAAAATATGAAGTGTCGAAACTAATGTTTTCCAAAATGCCGGTAAAACAAGGTAGTATACATTGCCGGTGGACACCCTTTATATGTGTATATATAAAAGAGAGTGAATTTAGTTACTACGCTTTTAAATCAAGAACGGCTGGACCGACTTCTTTCGATGACTCGCATCAACTCAGGCTGGTCTCCGACCAAAAAAGAATAATATTCAGGAAAATTCCCGAAATGAAATATCCTAAAATAATATTATCTAGAAAACTCATTTTCCAATAGATTTTATATAAAGTAATTTTAAGGCGCCATCTTCATGATAGATGACTCTTATGCCTACGATACGTTGTGCTTTTTTTTAAATTTTTGCGACAATTTTTTTTCCACAATATTTTTGTGACAATAATTTTTTATAGCAATTTTTTTGACACACATAAAAATGAACATGATTTAAAATTTTGAAAAAAGAACTTTCTTAAGCTTTTTGTATTTTTAAAACAAAATTTGATTTTTTTTTTATTTTGGAACTTTTTTGCATTTTGTCGATTTAGGTGGCAAAAATAATCTTTTGACGTTTGAATGTTTTTTGCCCCTTTGGCGATTTTCCCGTGTCTGATGTTTTGGTACCACAAATATGTACGAAAAATATTAAGGAGCTTTAAAACCTAGATTTCAACAGATTAACGGACAGACGAAAATCGCTAAATCGACTTCCCTTTTTATACAACTCAAGAAAATATAAACTCGATGGCGTCGTAAATGGGTATTAAAGGAATTACAAAAGAAATGACAAACTTATATACCCCTATCACTAACGTGAACGGTATAAAAATAACGCATTTCGCCTACATTTAATGCCACTCACTCTCCTTTAGACAAGTTTTGAAAAACTTTTATCCAACACTAATTGTCATGCAAGCGTAACATATTATAATGTGACCGACTCCACTCCTGCCAATTATAGTAACAATGACACAAATAAACACTTTTTGACAGTTACATGAATGTCTGTTTGCACCCAGTAATCAACAGACCAAATGTAATAAAACCGTGTACTTTGTTTTTTATTTTCCGCTCGTTTGTCCTTTTTACTGAATTTTACATTTTTGGTTACGAGCACGGCGTTTAATTGAGTGAGTTGATTATGTAACCCCAACGCTTTTTCCAAACATGTTCCCTAAATTACTAATGTGTGGTTTTTTAAGAACAAGCTGAAATCAAGTTTTTAAATAGTTGTAGCTGTACCGATAGGTACTTTTATTCATGGAGTTTGCAAGGGTTCAATAACTTATTTTTAATTTTGCCTTAGACGACTCATATGCTGTTTTAACGAGCAAACTGAGTGACTGGCATGTTCGATTTATGTCTTAGGCTGTCACTCAAGTGGCTTCAAAAACAGCACATAGCTTTTATTTCACAGAAATTATTTGTGTGGTATTAGTTTAAGTTGTTAAAGTATTGCATATTTTAAGGATGAAGAAAAAAATCTATAAATGTACATGAATGCTTTGCTGCAAGAGTGTTATATCTCATTTTTTTTTGCTTTCATTATCCTAGATAGTCAATATAAAATAAATTTCATGCCAAACAACATTTTGTCAAACTCAAGTTAAAAATGTTCACTTTAATCTTTAATATTTTTTGTTTGTCTTGGCAATTTTGTTCAAAGGATATGTTGAAAAGACACCAATCCTTGGAGTTTAAGTGACACAATTTTAGGTGTTTTTTTAGGCTTAATTGAAAATATAATATTAGCATTTTTTTGCACCTTTTTAACTTTTTTTAAAAAGGAGACATTTTTTTTTGAAAGAAATTTAAACAGATCACAAAGCACGAAACATTTTTTGTCTGTAAAATTTTTAATAATTTATCATTGAGTTTGCAAAACTTAACAGTGTATGGCAAAAACCTTCAGTTGTGCCTAAATATTTTAAAGAGTCAAGTACGACAAATAAAATGAAAAACATATTTTTAAATATTTATATAAATTGGCTTGATGTATGATTTATTTGAAAAAATTATTAAAAAATAAAAGTCAATATTTTTAAGACCTTTTTTTTTGCCAATAAACAAACAAATGTACATGTGTTATTGTTTTTTTCCACTAGGAAGTATCTGCAGATCTTATCTTTTTTCAAATAAGAAATTGCAAACTTTGATCCTCATATTTTATTTACGCAGTGTCAGACTTGAGCTCTGAATTGGTGTAGTGTATGCGCTTTGTAAAAGTTAACTAAACAAACTTATGTGGAAACTTACTTACATTTTAAAAATACTTCTTTCTTGTTGGCTAAAAATATTCATGTGGTTTATTAAAAACAAATTTAATGCAATATTATTTGTGGTTGTTGCTTTGCACAGTCAATTTAGTCCAAGCGTTAACTTTGTCTAAAAAGGTTTAAATTTCCTGCATTTAGAATAAAAAATTTTTCTAATGAACATCTCTTTATTAATATTTGTGCTTTATATTGCTGCTCAAACTACTTTTGCAGTACAGAAATGTGATCGCGACTTTTTTAAAACTAAGTTTAATAGCGGTGAAACAGAAATCAATGTTCTTTTGATTTGGTTTCCCGAAAAAGCTGGGTCCTTCAGTACGCTAAGCGTTTGTTCTGACAAGACTGGTTTACCTTTGCAGCGTCATTGTAACTACAATCGCTTAGGTAATGTATCACAATGGGAAGAAATAAATAAAAATATTGGATTAGTTAACTGCAGTAGCATCGAAAAGCAGTGTTTGGAGGAATCTTTTCCACATAATTATATTATGAGAAATAGTTTAGTACAACCGTTTAATAACACGTGGAAACAGGCCAAACTAATGGAAAGAGCAGATTTAAAGGAACCCTGCCTTTTAAGCTCTGGTCTATCGCTAACGCGTCTTTGCGAATTTAATCCTTTACACTTAAGGGCTCAATGGGAACTATTAAGTCCAGAAATAAAAAATATTTCTTGCTTACGAGAAATTCGAGAAGACGTTATAACTTATGACCTTAGCACCCTGTACAAGAAAGTGATTGATGATAAGCAGACAAATAAACTAGAACCGAAGGAGGTAGTAAGAAAAATGACGGATATACTCAAGACAAATCAAACTGTGCGGATACCAGCCGATATTAAAACGACAAGTGATATTTTAGAAGTTATAGCAACATACGATAGTAGTCCTGATATTCTGCCAGGAGTCCTTAATGTAACGGATATCATTATGGCTACAGATCCTGACATAGTTTTGAAGGCAGAAGAAGTAAATGCCACAACTAGAATTTTAAATACGGTCGATAAATATTTGCACAGCCTGGCCAAGATACTTGTGCCAACAGATCACTGCCACAATATAACTGATGGCATTGTGTATAAAACTGCCAAGAATTCCAGCGTTTTTTACATAAATCCATCTTGTTCAAATATTTCGGGTGTGGCCATTTATAATAATCATTCAAGGCATTACAGTAATAGATATGATTTTCATAGTGGTAATCGTTATCGCTTTATTTATATGAATCAAACAATTGAACAGATTTTAAGTGAACCCGATTTACGTTTAGCTACTTATTTTCCTTTGTCGCTGTGGAATAAGCTTAAGATCGAAACTGCTGGAGTTGATAGTAAAACTGTATTAGTTTTTACTGTTTTTCGAAACGATTTACTTTTTGTTAATCGCACTGAGATGAAAAACCGGCCAATTAGAAAGGTATTGGAAATTTCTGTACCAGGATACACAGGTAAGTCTTGGTAAACATTTTTATGAAATTAAATATTTTTTTATATTTTTGTTACTGATTTCTGTAGGCCAAAAAATTTTGATAACTTTAACTGTTCTTATTTCAGGCGAATTACCCGAAGATGTACCTTTTATCTTAAACTATCGCATAAAACATAACAAGACAAACCAAACTCCTAGTTGTGGCTATTGGAACTCAACAACATGGCTAACGGATGGTGTTCGAACAGAACATAAAATTATTTCCAATAACAATCTGCTAATTTGCCATAGTACACATCTGACACACTTTGCCGCCATTCTTGGTATTTCATCTTTTCCCAGACTTTCACTTGAAGACTCAATACTACTTAGTATTTCTCATGATGAAATGTTGGACTATATTTCAATATTGGGCTGTGGCTTATCACTATTAGGTCTCTGCTGTATATGGCTGACAGCAATGTGTTTTCAAAGTTGGCGGGTGCAGCAATCAAATAAAGTTCTACTCAATATGTGCTTTGTTCTCACTTTACTGATGATTTTCTTTTTGCTCCTTAATTTGCCGCCAGTATGGGAGGACTTCATCGATATGAACAACCAAGTTCACTGTATGATAATGGGTTTCTATTTGCATTATAATGTTTTGGTTCTTTTTTCCTGGATGCTTATTATAGCCGTTATGCAGTATCAACGTTATGTTATAGTCATGGGCTACGAAAGATCTTCGAATTTTATTACTAAGTTTGCAGTATTTGCTTGGGGTGTACCATTAATACCAACAATTCTAGTGGCCTACATTGATCCGCAAACATACATGCCAGATCCTAGGCGAGTAGCCGACAATACCGCAATTTGCTATCCTTCTGGCAATAGTTTGTATTATGGCATTATACTACCATTGGCTCTAATAATGCTTACCAATTTGGGTATATTTTTATATATTTTCTTCAGCCTTCGACGTTCTCTAGGTCGCTTTAAACAAAAAGGCGAAAGAAAACGTATTGTTATGCAAGTTCGTATTGCAGTTTTGCTCTTCTTTTTATTGGGCATATCATGGATATTTGGATTTCTCTCACATTTGGATACTAGCCGGGTATTTGCTTATCTCTTCTGTTTGACTTCAACTTTGCAGGGCTTTGTTTTGTTTTTTTACTCGATAATCATTGACAAGTCCACACGAGTATTATGGATAGTTTTTTGTTGTGCAAAAAATTACGATACAATGGAAGATTCCAACACAATCGAAAGGCTTATTAAAAGGTCATAGTAAATCAAAAATAAAAGCGAAACTAATTAATATCAATTATAACTGGAAGCTTTTTTTTTCATTTTATATTTAATATTTTATTGCATTTGTTAAGTAAATACTATTTTTAAAAATAAACAACATTGCTAACCGCAAAATATATAGTTTTTTATTTCAAAAAATAATTGCTGCTATGTGTTTTCATGGAAAAAAAAATATTCTTTGGTTTTTTCAGTTTTTTCGATTAATACACTTTTTTCGTTTATAAAGTGTTATTACACCCTCCCCTCCTTAAGTAAAAAAACAATGGATTTACAAAACCAAAGGATTGCATATACGTCTCCTTATTATTAGATATGACACCTAATTTTCAAGCCACCAAAGTCTTTCGGGCTAAATAATTTAAATTTAACAGCAGAATTAACATCTTTATCAATTTCAACATTTATTATTGTCCTTTTATTTTATTCAGAATTTTGTTATCTAATTTCAAAACCATTGGCAAAAAGCTTTAAAAGCTTTAAACTTAACACTCTCAATTCAATCAGCTGAAAGGCAGGAAGGACTTTTTGACAGTTATCTTAGAACCTGGAAGCAACAGCTGTTTCGCTTACTAATAAATCCTCGTGAGCGCAATTTATATTATTACATGTAAACGAAAAGTATTTTTAGTTCAACACGATTCCTTAAAACGTACAGAGGTTTACACGGTCGAAAAAACACGCAACAAAAAGTTTAAAATTAAAGCAAGACGGGATAATAATCAAACGGCTCTCTATTATTACTTAAAAACAAAAAAACAAGAAGAAATACAACAGCAAAAAAAATCTATACACACAAATTTGTTTCTATATACATGTGTTTGGCTTAAATAGTACAAGCGTTTGTTTGTGTGTATCAGTGTTTTAAATATATGTTTAGACGTGTTTTTCTACATAAACGTATTTTCATTCAACACTTAATATAAACGTAAATGTATTTGAGTGTTAAAATAAATATTGAGTAAGAAGGTGTATTTTATTTGTTGTAAATTTTTTTATGAGCAATAAATAATAAATAAAGAAAAAAAAATCAAAAATATTTATGTATGTATCTTGGTATAAGTAAAATGAAGCAAATTTCTTTGCAGAATTTGTTTGGTTTTTTCATTTACTACTTATGTGTAATTCTGTGCTAAATAGTAAATAAAATCTAAGTAAAGTGACTACATTAAAAAGGAATTAACAAAAATAATAAAAATAAATCCTAAGATCCTTTTGTATCATTGTATGTCATAAAAATATATATAAGATTAAAATAAAAATGTTTAGAAAATCGTAATAATTATACCAGAAGTGTGTTTTAAGATTTGTTCTTTTATATTTTTACTTTGATTTAATTACATTCACATTAAATTAATTGATAAAAAGTCTGTAGCTTTGATGAGTAACTAGTTATGACTTACCTTCAGTCAGCAAAAATTGCCGACATACATATATAAAAATATTAAAAATAATAATTAGTTAATTTTTTTTGTAAAAAAATTACGAATTTTCAATTAAAATTTTAAGAAAAACAACATTAGACATACGCGGTTATTTAAAAAAAACGAGAATTATTTTGTAGGCCCTAACACTTTAATTCATAACTTTCTGTTTTCTTTTTCATAAGTATTTCCTATTTGTTTGTCTTAAAATAAACAATAACAAAAAAGACATTTTAACTACTCATACATATTTTTAACTTTGACGATTAACTAAAATGTGTCGTAAAGCTACATTGTTTACTTATTTTACGATCAAGTCTCTTCACTTTTCTTGAAATAGTCATGGGTTCTTAAAATTACAATAAATAGAATAAAAAATCAAAATTGGTTTTTCATGTTTTTTTAATTTAACATGGGAGTTTCCAATCGATGTTTCTACAAATTTAAAAGTTCTTCACCATGGCTAATGGGTTTAAACTGTGAAAGCGTCTTAAAGCGTTCGGTTTTTTTACAAATTGTTACATAAGTTTGTATGATGACTATATTTTTAGAAGAGTGACATTACTGACTTGAATAAATTTGGTTTATTGATCCATGCAGTCCAAGCGCTTAAAGCTACATCCTTGATATTTTTAAAATCACGGAATTGTTGTGCAGTGACTGCCTAAACATATGCTAACTTAACTTTGTACATAAGCAAATAAGAATATATAATAAAAAAGATTTCTATTACTTTTTTGTTAGGTCAGGCTCTTAGGGTAGAATGGATAAAATAAAAATTCATACTTTTAAGGACCTTTTTGTTACCTCTTAACGAATAAAGAAAAAAACCTAATTAATGCTAGAAACACTACTGGTATGAACGACGAATTTTTATATACTGAATATTATGCTCATTTGCTCAAACAACGTCATAAATTAAACAAGTAAGAATGCTAAAGTCGATTAAACCCCATCATATTTTACACTACACTACGTATGTATGGGGGCCATATTAAAAAAAAGACCGATAGTTTTTGAATTCCGTATGATAGTTGTTGGCAAAACTTTGGGGTGGTAGGGAAATATTCGGAACTTTTTTAGTTAAAAATTTTTATTCCAGTAAAACACATCTGCAAAGTTTTGTCGAAATAGATTAAAAATTGAGTCAATTATATCCCAAAATGATTATTCCGGGAGGACATTTGTATGACGGCTATGTCAAAAAATGGACAAATCATTACCACAAACAATAGGCTGTGGGCCATTGCCAAAATTATTTATCAAAATATTTTAAAAACTGCGACCTGTACTTTGATTGCAAAAATATTAAAACAACCAACCGGATGGATGGACGGAAATGCTCAACTCATTTCAGTTTTCAGTCTATTGTATACTTGTAGGTGGGTCTCAGACCGTTATTTTTTGGTTCAAACTCATTATGGCCCTACCACCTATGTGCTGTGGGTATAAAAACGAGATTAAAGTTTGATTTTTGCTTACATTTACCAGATAAAGCAAGTGACATTTCCTCTTCAAACCTTAAAAGTAGTAAGAATTTTAAGATCAAATTTATATACAGTATAAAGCAAAACCTAAACAGCTTTTCTGCTCCGATCGCTCATAAAGTGCAATTTGACGTTTTTTAAGCAAGGGGGCCATAAGAATTTAAAAAAAATTTATATGAAAAAAAAACAATTAAGAGTGCGTTGAAAATTCATGGCAATGAATTCTTTCTCTTTCATAAATTTCTTTTTTTTTTGAAGAAGAATATTCGGTACAAAAATTAATTTCCAGCGATAAATTGGGATCAAAAGCTTTTAGGGTTAAAAATGTATAAAAAGAAGGATTTTAAATCTAGATGTACTAGGTCAAACACTAAAATAGTTAAATAGGTGATGTTAACAACTAAAAGGCACTACTACCGTTCAAAGAGTACTGATGATGAAATTGCGTAGCTGCTTTGAAAAATGCATTCTGCTCGGCTAGTATCAGTAGAAAAATCAGCTTTTTTCAAATTAAAGTTTCTTTCAACATTAACGGAAAATTAATAATTTCTTCAAATAAGAAGAAATTATATGAACTTAAGCCAAACTAAAAAGCGAAAATTTGTTTCAAAAACAATTAGATCAACAATAAATAAAAATTAGCAAATTAAAAAAAAATCAATATTTTTGATTGCCAATAGACAATTTGTAATACTGTTTGAAGTTTATTTTTAAAAAAATTTATGTTTATTTTAACCTGATTTAAGATTTGCTCTTAATTGCACGATACTGTAGGTTTAAAAAAGTGTTGTTAAGCAAAAATCATTTAGAAAGGTAAAGAATAGTTTTGTATGTATTCTTTGCTTAATTCACACACATAATTAAATATTGTTTGTACCTGTGTGTGTGCCTGCTTTAGGCGTGCTTTTAACATGCAAACCTTAAAACATATAACGATTATAAATGACTTTAAGGCATGAATAAAAACAAGGGTCACTCAATGCTAACTAAGTGTATGAACTTTGGGTTTAAGACAAAAGAAACAACATATTCTAAAATGATATTCTAGATTAGAAGTTATAAAAGTATGTAGTGGCAACAAATTATGTATATTTTTTATATACTTAAACTTACCAAAAAAAGCAGCATGATTTCTGTGACTTGAAAGGACAAAGCCTTACGTTAAAATTCAGAGGTAAAATAAGCTTACACTTTTACCGGACAGTTATAGCTCAAATTACAACCAAAATCATAAATTCTTTTTTTCTTTTCTAGATTTATTGCTGTATCAAAGTCTGACAACACCAAGTTAAGCTACTATAGAAAAGCAAAAGACTGCTTTGTACATAAACATAATTTTTCCAGGTTTATTTGTTACTTCCCTCATTAATATTATTTCATACAAACACATACGTTTTCTTTTTTAAAATGTTCTCTTTGCCTCTTGGCTTAATTGGTTTATTCTAAAAGGCAGATAAAGGCAACCAGTATTAAATTGAGGTTTATTTAATTAATCCTTTTTGTTTGTTGGTTAATTTTCGATTTGTTATTAAAACAAATTATGGTCAAATATAAAATTAAAAAATTAATTTTTTTTTTGAATTCGTTGTAATCCACAAAACCAGATCTAATAAAAACATAAGAATTAACTACTCACTTAATATAAATGTAATAAACAAATTAATATAAATAAATATAAAAAGTTTACCATAAAGAAATATGTTCAAAAATTTATTTATTTGCAGTGATTTTAACATCACCATAAGGTGAAAAAAGCAAAAACGTGTTTGTTAAAAATTAAGTAATTAAAAAAATTAAAATAGTTTATCAATAGCTTAAACGTATTAAAACAAGTTAGGAAACAGATAACAAGACAAGCTGCAAAGTTAAAATGGTAAGTTTTTTTGTACATTATTGCGTATGAGTAATATTTTTATAACAAATTTGTTAAACTTTTAAAAGTTTTTTGTTTATAGTCTTAGATTTATGCTTAATATTTTACTGCAGTGTTTATTTTAATATCTTCTTTTTATATACAAAATTTAATTTTATTAAAGAAAATCTTACTAGAAACTTAGTGGCCACACTTTTGGGGTTAAAATAAAATAGTTGTACATTATAATTGATTGATCTCGTTTGTTTGTCTGTTTTTAAAACAGGGAATGTTAATAACAATTATTTGGTTTTTAATTTACAGTTTATAGGACTTAAATCAGTAAAACATTAAACTGAGTCAATAATTAGTTTGTCTAAAATCGCTCTTATAAACAAAATTGCAAAACAATTTTTTGATTTTTCGTTTAATTTGTTTGACACAAAAATCAGATAAAAATTTTATAAGGATCTAATAAAATATTGCCAGAAAAAATTTTAAATTTTAAAAAATATTTGTTTGAATAAAAATATGTAAAGTTTTTTCTGTGTAGGTTACTGACCTATGCGCAGTGGTCTAAGCAATGACATTTTAATATATTTTTTAACAATTTAATTGTTTTCTGCAAGTAAGGATCATTTGACGTAACAAAAAAAAGAAAAACCGTTGTAGTAAACCTCATGCTTAGTAGCTAGTATTTTATTAGTTTTCGCTACTGTTGCGATTTTAATTGTGCTAATAAAGGCTAAAGGAAAATAAAACAAAATTTTGTCACTATTGGAGTCAAAAAAAAGTACTTATATTCATTTTCATATAATGTAAAGCTACAACACACCCTATAAATAAATATAAAACTGTTTAAAACTAATTATTTTGTTAATGTCCGGAAAAGTTCTGGTGTTTTGCACTGGTTGTTCTCTTTTTTTGAATTTGGAGATAACAACCCTAGATACACATTATATTTCTATGTGTAATGTGAAGCAGGCCCACTTCCCCCACAAAATATCTTTAAAAATTTTTTTAATTCAAAAATTACTATAAGTAGCGTTTTTGGTTTTGTATATTTGTTCGCTAATACTGCTTTCATCAATAAAAATTTTTGCAATCTAGGATTGCATTGTTTTAACTATACACTTTAGATGTGCTTTATAGCTGTTTTGTCTAGAATTGATTGCAATGGAACATCCACTGAAATGTTCGATATCTGATTAAATAAAAGACAGGCACACATTTGCCGCGAATAAAATTTACATTTCTTGTCCACAGATGTAAATATATGGGGCTTAAGCTCTTTTCTTGCCGATATGTATATATACCCGCACCACATACGTGGCAGATGTATTAGGCGCTTGTGCTAATATTTATAACGCCCAAAAATAATTGGTCTGAGATCCACCTTCAAGAAACCCAAATGAATAAGAATCACATGCTATCTCGATTTAAGTACGTTTGTCGTTTGGTCTCTAAGTCAACTTCTTCGTCCGGCTGGGTGTTCATGTATTTTTGTGAACACGCTACAGTTTACAATTTTGACAAAACTTTGACAAAATTTGTACGTCTTTTAGCTCCGGCCCAAAGCCTGTGGGTGTTTAGCGATGATCGTCCATTTTCTTTAATAAAATCCCCACACAAACATCTTCCCGGAATAAGCATTTTAGGCTATATATGGCTCGAATATTACTTTAACTTTTGAAAATTTTGTACACATGTTTATCTTTATGCTACCAACTATTATACTTTATACAAAAATTATCGGTCTAATTTCTCATATAGCCCAAACATAAATTAGGCGTAGGCTATAAGATGGAAGTTGATAGTCACCCTGTCAAAGACAGAATGAATCAAAGAAAAATCATTATTAATATTTAATGTTTAAATGTAATAAAATTATATGATTCTTCTTGTTAATAATGGAAAAACACTATAATAATCTAATAAATTTTCTCCCTGCGAAAGCTTCTCCCAACTTATAGAAACCAGGTACTGGTTACAATAAATACATTCCTGGTTTACAGTGGGTAGCTACCAAAAGAGATTTGATATTTAACTGTAACAAACTCAGGTAAAATTTGAGTTAAATACATCTGGACAAGATCATAAGAGTGGGCGCCGTTCAAACAAACTTTGAGAGGGTTTATTTCTATTTTGTGCGCATACAAACGATAAATAATTTGATGCTTTAAAGATCAACATATGCTGATGTATAATAAAACCTAATAATTTGCGGTTAGTATTGTTGGTGTTATCACAAAGGGACCGAGGAAACGGACCCAAGTGGGCTGCAAACTATTACCTCAACACTTCCGCAGCCGCCTGTTCAACCATTGTTGGTGTTGACGGACCAAAACTTGTTTACCTATTTTTTTTCCATATTACAAAGCTCTAACCGTCGAAATGGACTGATTTTTTTTTTGTTTTTTAGTAACCTTAGAGTGACTAATAGCCTTTTGATATAGAAAATTTAAATATAAAAATTTCAAATTTGGTTTTTTGCTAAAAGTAAATAAAATATATAGGACAAGATGTCTCTGTCATGTTTTTGCTTCTTTGAAAATTAAAGTACGTGACCTGTTTGTGTCAAATTTATCATTTCTTATGTCTATTAAAGGTAGCTAAATGGAAGAAATTTAAGTAATATTTAACCCTCGTTGTTAGTAATAAAAGGTGATAAAAAAAGGAAAAATTGTCACATAGACCTCCCATTCGTGTGTCATAGATAAATGTTCTCATTAATATTATTAAAACAGAAATTAACCTTTATATGTATGATTTTATTTTACACATCGATGGCTGAATATAAAAACGTCGTAACTCAATTTTTTTTGTAAAACATTTCATAAAATTTCTAAAACTTTTCATATAAAAAAGTTTACATGCAATTTTTAGTAAAAAAAGGCAACCAACTTTTTCTTTAATTATGATTGGTTTGACATTAGCTCGCGCTAGTTAAACAAAAACCGCAATTCAAAAAAAATCTAGATAAGCATTTTCTTTATTAAGTCAACGACATGAAAATAACAATTTACACAAAATGTAATTCCCTTTTGTAAAACTTGGCTAGATTATCGGTAAATAGCTGTGTAGATGTATGTTTGTATATCATATGAGTATATTTAATTAAGTTTACTTTCCCCTTAAAGGGATGCATTGCTTTGCTTTTGTGATTGATTCCCTTGTGTGTTGCTCTATATCTGAAATTAAAGCCTTTAATCATTAGTCGTTAATCATTTTGATATTTGTGGTTATGTGGAAATTGGTTTAAGAATTTGTAACTTTTGTATCTTCTGTTTATTACAGAAGCTGTTTAAAAAACCTGCCAAATAAAAAATAAAAATAATACTGGAGGGTAGTTCTTTAAGACAAATGGAACAAAAACTGCTTATTCGAATTTATTTTATTTTATGTCAAAAACTGCTATTTGAATTCTAACTTGGCATAGTTCAAATTCTATAAAAAAAACAAGTAAGTTAGCTATAGTCATCAAGTCCAAATATATTATTATTCACAATTAATTTTATATAAAGTATCACTTCATATGGTTGGTTATTTCTTTAAAGTTTTATAAAATAATACTGATAGAAAAATGGTTAGTCAGTGTTTAGTTAATGCCAAAAACTATATAGTTATTAGCTGCTTGTTTAACCTTTTTATTAAAGCCGTTACATAATAGTTATATTTTGTCTTCTTAAAAAATTTTATTTCTCAAAATATTTGCTTGGGCTTACTGAAAACGGTCCATTGAAAGCCGAACAGCTCATAAAACAATATCTGATTGTCATAAAGTAATATGCATTTTTTTTTAAATCTGACTCTTATAAATTTAAAAAAACCTTAAAACAAAAATTTTATTTTTCTTTTCAGTATGGGTTTGTGAATTATGCTCTGGAGCTGTTGGTGCTCAAGCACTTTGGAGAAGAAATATGGGAGAAAATAAAGTAAGTTTTAAAGTTTTCTTAAAAAATTGAATACTAGTTCTGTATATGTAAAACTCATAAACTTATATGTTTTTTTAATCTAAGGGTTAAAAAAATTAGATGATATTTAAAATACTTAATTGTTCTTTAAGCTAAATACCACTTGCTTACATACATGTATGATATATGTATCCCCATGGTGGAATAAGAAGGTGGGAACGTCCCTAGAACAACAACTTCCTGTAAAATTTCAGCATGTATTTTGTTGTTGCTAATTTCAGCTTGGTTGTCGAAAATGTAGCGAACACACATACACACAGTATACACAACCATTGTTTAACATAAACAAGTGTCCAAGCTAGGTTAGAAATCATATGGCGGAAATAGAAGTCAGCTGATCAGTTATTCCTACCTTGTTTAATATACCTTGTGTATGTCTGTTGAAACGTGATTCCAGTAAAAAAAAAACTAAACAAAAATAAAAAAGTTTTAAGGCATAAAAAATAGTATTTAGGTAAGGTATATTGTACAAGGTAGGAGCAACTGATTAGCTGATTTTTAATTACGACATATATTTTCTAGCTTAGCTTGGCAAATTTTTATTGTTATATTATGATTACGATTACTTGACAACTTAGCTAGAATTTAGCTACAACAAAAAAATGGTAAAATTTTTGCAGGAAGTTGTTGATGTAGGGACGACATCACCTTATTATTTCACCATGGTAAATGAAAAAGAAATACGTAAAAACTAGCAAAAGGATTTGAGTAACGTTAGGTGTGCGGCTTAATATCTTTGTCGCCCTTAATTTCGGCAAATCACGCACAAAAACATGATTTTTGCTCATAATGTCTATTAGAAAACTATGGCACTTGAGTATAAAAAATTTTTGAATTTCAAATCATGGTCAGCGCACACGAATCGGGCATGACATGTACACAACACGAGTACCTAGAAAAAACCATACCAAAGAGAGAAACACAAAAGAAATACAACAAAAATACAGGTTGATATTACATTTTATATAATAATAAAAACAGCGAAGAACCATCCAGCCATTCTCATAAATCATTTTCTCTCGTTGAGAAACGCTGCTCTAAAAGAAAATTTAAAATCCCTTTGTCATAATAAAGGAATTTTACTTTTGATTGTTTATGAATAAGTGTATGTAGACTTTTCAATTTATTTTTTAAATTTCAATTTCTTATCTACGTTTACTTTTTCGCCTACCGTTTTTGTTTAATGTGTTAACATGCTTATGTTTAATCTATACTTATGTATATATTTGTGTGACTTGCAGGAAATGAAAACATTTAGGCACAATCACTCATACAGCTGTACATTTAAATTAACATGCGTTAACATGCAAAGAAAAGACATATTCATATACATACATATATATGTATATGTGTGGGAATGTTAGTATAAAGTGATGGTATTTGTATGAGTTTTATAAAAAGTATTTGCTCTTTCATTATTACAGATACTTTGCTTATATATTCTCTATGTAGGAATTTGTTTATAAATTAGTATACACATGTAAATGTCCATCATTTGTTTCAGTTGAATATTTATGTTTGTAATAAATAAGGTATAATTCTCATATCCATACATGTACTAAAGTAGGCAAATATTGGGAGAACATATTATTACAACATTGAATAAGCAACATTAAATATTAAAGTGTCGTAATTGGTTAAGGTTTTGATTGTTGTTTTTTTTATTTGATTTCTGTTTATTTATTTAATAAATTGTATTGAAAGGTCTTACTTCATGTTTGCAGTATAAAACAAGTTAGTTTGTTGAGTCTGGAAAACAAACATAAATTAGCAACAAAAATATGACACCTATATCGACACCTGGAATGCTCAACGGCCAACATAGTGATAAGGGTATAAACATATTAGTTTGTCATTCCGTTTGTTATTTTTTACAATATCTCACTTATGACCCGATAGTGACAATATATTCCGGAAGTCGATATAGCCATGTCCGTCTGTCCCTCTGTGTGTATACTGAAATCAAGTTTCCGGACTTAAATAAAGTTACACAGAAAATGTTTTGATATCAAATAATCAAAAATATCTATGAGGCGATCTCTATCTAAAATCAGCAACATCGGTTCCATATTGACCGAGATATAAGCAAAAAATCAAAATAACCAATTTTTTAGAACAAAATCTACGCAAATATCTCTATATATCTTAGTGAATATAGTCACTTTGGCCGCAAAACTTGTCACGGATACTTTGAAAATAGGAACCTAAATTAGGGAATAATTTTTTTAGATAGAATCAGGGCATCAGGTGATTCCCATACAATTGCACAAATTTCGTGAAATATTTTATGCACAAAATATGAGAAACTATAAAAGCTAAAGTACTAAAATGTTTTGAAAGAAGTAATTGGACAACACCTACATTTTGGAAAAAAATTTTTGGATAAAAGCAGGGGAACGGGTAGCCCCAATACAAATTATTAGTTTTTATGAAATTTTCAATATGCCTTATTTTGGAAATTATAACAGCTATCGACTTCAAATGTGCTACAAGAAGTAACTGGACAAAAGGACCTGCATTTTGGAAAAAAAATTTGGATTGAATCAGGGGAAAGCGAAACAATTTCAAACTTTGATAATTTCAAAGTACCGGGCTGTTGCCTTTGGGCGGGCATAAAATAAAAAGCAACTTAATGTAGGGCCTTAGTTCTGGAGCCGTTTTTAATCTGATAAGTATTTTAAAATTATTTAGGGGCCATTTTGAATTTTCACATTTAAATCCGTTTTTACTTCACTTTAAAAATTTTTATTCTTAATTTTAAAAATTAAAAACGGCCCCAAAACTCGAAAATGTTTGATATTTAAAATAGCAAAAAAAATACAGGAAAAATGGCCCCAAGTTTTCGTGTCGTTGTCAATATAAAATTTTTTGATATTTTCACCTAAGAGCAATTTCTCATTTGGACGGTTGTACGATGAGCATTTGACAATTATTTAAAAATTGCTTGTGCGAAAGCTGCTTCGCAAAAAGTAATATCAAAAAATTACTTTTTATTTTAATAGTTAAAAGCTTTTTTAAACTGCTTTCAATAATATTAATTTTACATGGGCAAAAAGCTAAAAATGTGTCGCGTATACATGAGTTAAACAGAAGCATAATGAAAATAAATTGTATTGCCTATTAGGACTTAAAATGACATTTGTTTATATTTCCAACCGAACATTTTTCCAAAAGTACCATTATTATACTCATGAAACGCTTAAGTAGTACTTAAATTTTTCAAAAGAATATTTATCAATATTTAAGGTCGTCATACTGTATACATATCTTTAAATGACTTTCTACCACAGCTTACGTACAGATTAAAGAGCTTATTATGAATTTGTTTTAAAACTTATAGGTTTTTGCAATTTTATACTAAAAACTGATTTGTAAATAAGTGAAATAATTTGAATATTTAGATCCTAAATACTTTAGCCACAATATTGCAAAATTTTTTTGGATTAGCATATAAAAATACATACTTATATTAGTATTTGCGTTAAAACATCAATACATTATCTAAAACTTTTATCTGCATGTTTTATCTTTACATTAAAATAACCCTTAGCAAATTTTTTACTTAATCAGACATATAAACATATCGACTATATGTCTATATATCTAAAATGGATTACTAAATGTTCTTGAAAAAGATTCAGTAATCATTCAGCATAACGAAAAGAAAACACAAACAATTCTCATTAATTAATTTTTAATATCAGAAGACTTTATTTTGGTCTCTTTTTATTTCTTGCGGTTAAATTAATTCTTATTATCTCGTCTCATGTGTGAGAGGGTGTTTCCTGGTAACGATAAAAATCAACACCAGCAAATGCCTACAAGTATTTAATCAAGTTCAAATGATAATGACTTCATTATTTTTCTTTTGCTTTTCCTTATCCTTTTTCCGTATTTATTTTTATTTGAAATAGTTAGTAACTAATGAAAACAAAAATTAGAAAAGACTAACTAGAAATAAAAAACAAAAATCAAGAGTACGAAACTTTATATTTATTGAACCAGATTTGAACTCACGTAATCTTTATTACATAAATAAACCAGATTTTACAAAATGAGTTAATACTTGCGTACTAAAGCGGTAATGAAAACAAGTGACAGAAGCATAAACACTGCCAAATTCATAATTGGCAGGATATTTAAGGCAATCGAAAAAGTTTTTTGAATGATCGTTTTTCACTTAATTTCGTTTATTAATGTTATTTTTTTAATTTTTTCGTTAAATAAAAATTTAAGAAAAAAAAGTTTTTATTTCTTGTTAATAACATGAACTAATAGGTACAAATAAAAATTAGCCCTAATAAGAAAAATAACACTTTATAAGCTTATTGTAGCCCAAAACGATACCTAAGTCCAAATTCGCACGATGCAAGTATTTAAGCTGAGCTGATAAGGTGGCAACGGGTAAGATAAAATAAATTTAAGCAAAACTCGATTGTTTGACAGCCGTGTAAAGATACAGATGTTCTTAATTTATATGAATCAAATGTCGTTTTTTTTATACTTCACGTAGGTCGATGTTTTATTTGTATTTGTGTACTATAAAAAATATGATGACTTTTCATGCCTCTTTTTGTCCTTAATTGTAGAAATTTAAAATTGAATTTCCCCAAACTTAAGAATATTGGAACAATGATATACATTTATGCATATAGAAATTTATGGTTTTTTTTTGTTAAGCGCATTAAATAAAAACAATTATTAATTTTTCTATAAATATAACTTAAAAGATTATTGACCTGTAAAACAAATAACATAAAGTTCTTGGTTTTATTTTTGCCCATCAATAAACTATAACAACAACAAAAATTAATTGTGTTTTATATCCAACAACAAACTAACAATTAATCCATCAAATAAAAATTAATGGCGAATATTATGATATCCTGGTCACAAATAATTTACAAGCATAAAAACAAACAACATTTATCAAATTAGGATTATATTGTCTGGACTAACATCAACGTGTTCTTCAGGAAAGTGTACTTATTTATTTATTTCTTTAAAATTTTTTAATAAAAATATTTCCTGAAAACAGATGATTAAGAACTAGCCACAAAACCTTTATATATACACATGTACATCAATGTTCTTTTGTTATGTTACTGTATCAACAATGTTCTTTGTTTATCATTTAGTTTTACTTATTTTTTAATTTTAATTTAGTTTAATTTTATTTTATTTTTTTTATTTTATTTTATTTTATTTTATTTTATCTTATCTTATCTTTTTTTATTTTATTTAATTTTATTTTTTTATTTTATTTTACTTTATTTTATTTGCTTTTATTTTATTTTATTTTATTTTATTTTTTTATTTTATTTTAATTTATTTTATTTTATTTTATTTTATTTTATTTTATTTTATTTTATTTTATTTTATTTTATTTTATTTTTTTTATTTTTTTTTTATTATATTTTATTTTATTTTATTTTATTTTATTTTATTTTATTTTATTTTATTTTATTTTATTTTATTTTATTTTATTTTATTTTATTTTATTTTATTTTATTTTATTTTTTTTATTTTTTTTTTATTATATTTTATTTTATTTTATTATATTTTATTTTATTTTATTTAATTTTATTTTATTTTATTTAATTTTTTTTATTTTATTTTACTTTACTTTATTTTATTCTACCTTTGTACCATATGTATTTACCAACGCATACGGGAGAATTTGGAGAAAATAAAACAATTAATTTCTACATTAACATTATTTGACAGGTAATATTTTTACTTTTAATTGGAGTAAATAAAAAGTAGCAGACAACAAATATTTTGTATCCTGTTGAAACGTATCACAGAAAGAAACTTAAAGCAAATACATATGTATATTGATATAAATTTTTTTGTCAATACATCATCCATAAAAAGTACAGTTTTTCTCATTAGTGGGCTTTGAATTGACACTGTTTAATATAAGTGAAATGCATTGATAAGCAAAACAATAAGTGTTACCTCACTGGGACTTCCAAAAGCAATTTAAATTAAATTAATTTTAAAGTGGATCTGAAGCCCCATCTTTTTAATATTCAAATCGTTCAAAACTGAAGGAAAGTGACTTTGCCTTTTCTTCGCATGAAAGAAATGGCCAACTTTTTCCGAAAATTCTCAAAGCTAGGCGACGACTGTCAACCGTGAAAATTATCGACTATTGATTACAAAATTCATTTTGCCCAACCTACGAGCTCACCCATCGTACTCTTTACATACTTGGTTTCAATAGAATGCGGTAAATACACACGAAGCCAGAGCTTTGAAGAATTCGCTTCGGGAAAATTTCCGCCAAAAACTGATCTGTCGCCACCGAGGTAGCCCGATCTGGCTTCCATGGATCTTTTTTTAATGGGGGTACATCAAAGAGAGGGGTTGTAATAGCAAAACCCAATTTCTTGTGGCTTTATAGGAAAATATTCGTCGATAAATCAGCTCAATTGAACCAAGTTTACTGTGGCGTGTGGCGCAGAACACAAAGCTTCGTTTTGAACAGTGTGTTCAAATTGGCGGAAGACATCTGGATGGCACGCTCCTTAAAAAATAAAATCAGCATTTCCATTTTTTCCTATACATATATACTTTACATTGGTAATTTTGTAATATATTTTTTTTTTTTTTCAAAATGTAGGCATTTTTCCGCAATTACTTTTTGTAAGAAATTCAAAGTCGATAGCTCTTATAGGTTCTTGAGATATATCATATGAAAAATTTCATAACCATTGTTTAATTGTATGAGGGCAGCCCGTCTCCTTGCTTTGAATTTGTTAATTATTTATTTGATTTAGTTTTTTGTTATATTTGTTCTATTTAGTTTACAAACAAACAACAATACAATGCTGCAAAAAACACTTCCAGAACTTTTAAGTGACATATTCGATGTTGTAGACCTAGGTGGGGAGTTTTAAACCGTTTTCAAAGATTTTTAAATACCATAAAAATATTAATTTATTTAAAACAAATTTTTAGCGACGACTTTAATCCATACATTTTTAGGGCGATTAAATAATTACAACCTATTAGAAAAAACAGACTTTTATAAAACCTATAAAATGTATGTATATTTTAACAAAGAAGTAAATTTGTATAAACTGTTTTGAATTTGTAAACATTTCGTTTTTAGTTTTTAAAATTTAGCTTTTAATAATTTTTTCTTCACAGTCTTTTAAACAAACTTTTATCCCAAAATAAAAAAAGGAAAAATTATAAGTTAAAGTCGGCTAACATTTTCAATATATGCATATGTAAATTAGCAATAAAAAATTTTGCAATTGCAGGCTTTTTTTTATTGAAATCCACTCAATTTAAATCGTTATGATCGAGAGCTTTCATGTGGGGTCTGTATTGACCCCGTTTTATTATGATTATACCATTCGATAGGTGCCTTGGCTGTTAGAATTCATGTTTGTGCACGAATATTTTTGCACTTTTAAGTATAAATAATTGTATAGATACACTATTTAAAAACTTTTTCGAGTGGAACTTTTTTGAAATAAAACATTTGAGAATGTGACCAAAGCAGTTGTAATAAACGTGTACACTTTAAACAGCCTAAGATGTCGGGGGAAAAAAGTTTTCTTTTTTTGTGTCATGGCATTAAACTTATTTGAACTTATTTATATTGTATGTATTTTTTTTATTAACATTCTCTTTATATCCTTTTTAATAAAATATTACGCATCACTATGGCTCTTAGCTCCCATCTAAGGTTTTGCTTACGGTTTGTAAAAACTTTAGCAACAAACCCTTAAGGGCAGATTTTATTTACAACAAGGGACCAAGCTGCTTGTAAAATTGTTTTTAATATATTTTTAAAAAGATTTTTTGTATATTTGTTAATATTTTAATTCTTTAATAAAAATTTGTGAGAAATTAATAAATGTGTTCATACATGTGTCATCATTCCTATTTGAAGTGCACATTAAATTTGTTCTTTTTTGCATTTCAAAACTTACAAGGTAAATTTATTAGTAGTTAAGACATAGTTTATAAATTTTTTTAGGTATTCGTCGTAACGACAGGGAATAAGCTGATATCGCTTTATTAAAACATTATTTAAAATTGGCATGGAGTTTTCCTTATAATAAAAAATTGTGATGCTGAAATGAGAAGATAAAATTTGTATATATATGTTCGTTTCTGAGCTTTTGCCTTTTGTTTACGGAGTCAAGAAAGTGCTAAAAATTTTCACAATACTTAAAGCATTGATTAACAAGAAAAAAACATATTTAATGAGTTACCGAAATGTAAGTTATAAGCTTTATATATTTTTTGTTACAGTTTTTCTTTGCGTCATTTCTTGTTTTTCGCAGTAAACAATTTTTTTTCTTCAGATATCGCCGTTCACAGTATAGCTATGTAACAAAATCATTTAAATGTATGAAAAGTGTTAAGCCTTACTCTCTCCAAGAAGCCATTAAATATTAAAATGATTTAAATTAAGCTTAACAAAAGTACCTGTCAAAGCTGCCTTAACATCTCCATTAACATTTTTCCATTGTATGGGATTGCTTAACTCTCCTCTTTTAATCTTTTTTTAAGCTGAAATAAAGGTTTCGAACATCTGTAAAAATTTGATCTTTAGAAACTCGTTAACTTAGTTATTATTACGTATTTAATTTAACGCCAACATTACAAAAAATAAACATTTTGAGGATTTTTTTTAAATGCCATTTTCATTTCATTACGGCATTCCAAAATATTAAGCCTACAAAAACATATTTCGCACGTTTATTCGAGCCATTGGAAGGAATTGTGTCGTTAAAATAATATATGCATATGTGCATATCCTTAAATATTTAAGCTGTTTTTTTCTCGAAACATTTTAAGCTTAAATATTTACAACCAAGATTAAGTAGCCTAAGCGAAGCTTAAATATTTCCGTTTTAAATCTACGCGAGAAAAATTACAACGTTTTTGTTATAGTAGTAAAGCCACGCCCACCTTAAAGCTAATTCTTTTTTCCTTAAATTTTTTAGTGAAGAATTTTCTTAAAAATATTTTTTAAACTATTTTTGTAGTTCTTCGTTTTTTGTTCCGTCCATATATGAATTTTGTTTAAAATCGCAATTAAACGATATTTAAAAAGCAACTAATATACAAATAAATAGTTCGATCAAATATCATTTCCAATTTACAAATAAATTCACCTTAAGACTATTTTAAAAGTTGATAAAATTTAACCGAGAAGTAGCTATAAAATAAATTTTTGTTAAAAATAACAGTTAAATCAAATTGGAAAATATAATCCCTACATTCCACAAAGCAAACAGGTTGTCTCATTAAAAATATTTATATTTATTTCAAAAAAAGTTTTTTTAGAGTCAAAATGTTTTATAATGGGTTTCAAAAGAAAAAAAATAAATAAGTAGAGTTTTTAAGTACTACAAATTTCTGAAAAGAAACTAAATTGTATTTCCCACTGTTACAATATGATTATTCTTTTATTCTTTTGTGCTTGTTTACGCAACCGGTGAAATTTGAACAATAGTTATACAACAATAAGAACTCAAGGATTATGTGACTTTAAGTATAGAAATGAAAATAATTTAGAAACATTGTGGTATTTTTGTTCTCAAACTGAAAAGAAAAACAATAAATATATGCAACAACTAAATATTTGTGATTGCACACATGTTATGAACACTAAATTATAAATTGTTACAACTCAAAATAATTTTTTAAGTTTTTTTAAAACTTTTTTTTCTGTTTATAGGAGAGAGTTGTAATTTTATAGTTAAATAAAGATGAACCATAAAAAAATTGTCACATAATAAAGTTACCCAAGATGCAAACGCAATTTTTGTGTGGTTTTAAGATGATAAATTTTGAGTTGTGTTGGTTTATAATGTAGAGTGTGTATGTATGCACTGACTTATGTACGTATACTTAATATGAAAATATGAGTTGTGAAAATTTAATTTAAGTCTAGAAAAGACTAAATTTATTTATTTTATTTATTTTTATTTTTAAAGCTATCAAATGGTTTACCAGATAGCATAACTAAGCATCTAAATAATAGAATTGTTTAATTAAAAAGTATTTTTAATACTTATGTACATACCGATGTATAGTTGTTTAATTTTTTGACAAATTAGAGAAACTGCTTTTTATATGTGTGCTGGGCTTAAAATGAAAAATGGCAAAAGCTTTTATCTGTACTGTTCTATGCTATAACTTCTGTAAACTTTTTTAGCCTTTAAAATGCTATTTAAAAAAATATTCTTTTAGTTAAGAGCACAATAAATAAAAGTCATACTAAAGCAACATAACAAATTGGACAATATATTCATTGTAAAAGAAACAGCAAAGTAACGTTGCAAATAATTCTATGTTGCTGAGGCTACCTGTAAAAACTTTGAAGAGAAATTGATAATTTTGTTTATTTACGCCGAAAGCGCAGATTCTTTGCCATTGTCGAATTTCTTGGCGACCTAATTCATTGGGTTCTACCTACAATACCGCAATTTGTTTACAATACTTGAAAATTAATGGTTGTTAAAACTGAAATAAAAAAAATTTGATATTATCAATTGAGTCTTTTAATTTATTTTTGCAAGACATAAACCAAAAGCACTAAAAAAACAAAAATATGTGTTCATATGTATACTAAAGAAAATATTTTAATTATACATCATATTTTTTTTTGTATGTTTAATAGCTTATCATCTATTAATTATTGGCAATTATAAAAGGGGAGTATTTTAGACCGTTTGTTAAGATAGTGAACATTCTCTAGGCGACCTAATAAAACTTAAGATGTTTAAAAGATGTCAATGAAGAGAACGTGTGTATTAATTTGAAATAATAAATTGTTTAAATTTAATGTATTTTACCTTGATAAAGTTGGATAAGGTCCAACATGTGTTGTCAAAGAGACTTTTAATAGAAAAAAGTATATGACAAGTAAACTTCGTCCTAACTTACAAAATAAAAAAAGAAGGAAAACACTCACACCATTTCCCTTTCTCTGTTACATGTAAGTTAAATAGGTGATGCTTACGACCATAAGACACTACTTCCGTTCAAAGAGTACTGATGATGAAATTGCGTAGCTGCTTTCGAAAATGTATTCTTCTCGGCTAGTATCGGTAGAAAAGCCCGCTTTTTTCAAATAAAAGTTTCTTTCGATATTAACGGAAAATTATTAATTTCTTCTTATTAAAAGAAATTATATAATGGACTTAAGCCAAAATAAAAAGCAAAAAAATTTGTATTTAAAACAATTAGTTCAACTTTATAGGGTTTGTTGTTGGTTAAGTTTGTCTATATGCATTTCGTTGGTTCTTACACCAACTCATCAGTAGACTTCAACTCAAATTCTTAAAAAACTCATGAATATTTTGTGTCTTTATATAATAACCTCATTAAACAAAATGAGAATTACTATAAGCAACCAAAACGTTCAAGTTTCTTTAAGAATCCAACAAACCAATATTCGCTATTCGCTTGTTTTGATTTTCTTTTTCCCCTTACATTTGAAAAATGACAATTATTTCAACAATAAATAATATAATTTTAGGTTATTACAAAAGGCTTTGATTTACAAGTATGATATACTTTAAAGATATTGAATTATTCTGTTATAATTTTGAAAATAATCAATTTTATTTTCTCAAAATCCCAGAACTAAAAAACTCAACACAACAGAAAATTATAAACACCTAAAACCGGAATTACCTGGCAACACTGAAAAAGGTAAATTTGAAATTAGGAACTGTTTGGGCTTGGGTTAAGAAATATGGCAATGCTGACAAAACTGAGGAGTGTAGAATAGAAGGTATATCAGTGGATCAAAAATGGGATATATCACTGAAAAAATATTGGTTGTAAAAACTTTATGAATTTTGTTGGATTTTGTTTGTGTCTGGTGGCTTCTTATGCACTAACAGTAAGAATATTTTTGATTGCAAATAGGTTTTGGATATCGGTTAGGATATACCGAAAAAAATTAAATTTTTTATTTTTTTAGGCATATTTTTTTCTTTTATTTAAAAAAAAAAATAAAAAAACTGTGAAATAGTTTGTGTGGGTTGTTATAACACCGCATTACAAACATTCGGTCCTATTTACCAAATATACTTTTTTGGGAAGGGGAGAAAAATGAAAATACACGTGTATCGGCGATTTTCATGTACCCGTCAAAATTATTTTTATTAAATTTAAAGCTCAAAGTGTCCATCTGTCTGCCTGTGGGAAAGACTTTGGATATGTTTTTTACGCTTTCATAAGATAATTGATAAGAATCTATTCTTGTAAAAATTTGCCGTGATACAGACATTTCCACGAATCTGCCTGCAAAAATTCAGCTCGATTGGATCATGAAAAAAAGTTTAAAACTTATCCAAAGTCTTACAGACAGGCAGACAGACAGATAATACGAGCTTTATATTAAAAAAAATCTGAAGTGTACATAAAAATCGCCGCTACACGTGTATTTGTATTTTTCCCCCCTTTCCGAAAAAGTATATTTGGTTCATAGGACAGAAAAAAAAGTTCGTTTTTGTAACACAGTGTAATTATATCTATAAATGTACAAAATTCTCACAAAAAATTTTACACTGGTTTATACAACAGCTTGAAAAAACGCTCATTTACTATAACGAATTTGTTAATGATATCCACCAAATAGGTTTTAAAGTTTTTAACATGAACTAGGACGTGCCAAAATCATGAAAAAAAGGAAAGTTAAAGTTTTATTTTATTACGTCATTTTGGGAAAACTTTATTTCTTGACACACAAAACTCATCATTACAAAGTATTTTTATTGTCCACTGAAACTCATAAAAAGTAAATTTTATTGTCGTAATGATGGCACACCATTTCTTTACTAAATAAATTGAAATCATTGACAAATTAAATAAAAAATGTATTAAACCTTGTGCTGTGATGTGGTTTGAAGAGTAATAAAATCGCTAAATTAAAAATTAAAAAAAAAAATATTAAGTATTAAAATATTATGTAGAGTTCCTATATCAAAGATATTTAAATTTCTTTTTTACGGTTGTAAAATTTTAATAATCTCATAAATACTTTGCATACGTAAAACTTTCCTTAATGGATGGTATATTTCCAACTTTCAATAAGTATTGATCGATTGGTCTAGCAGAGTTTAGAAATTGCGAACATATATAAAAGTTATTCATATCTAATTTTTGACTAGCACCTTACCCGCTCAGTGCGCTGGTAGATCAGGGGTAAATGACCGAGTCTACCAGTCGGGGGATTGTGGGTTGCATACCTATCAAGGACCCTAGTAAGACTGCTTTATCCTACTTTTCTTTCTTTTATTTACTTCTCCAATATTTTTTTTTCTTCTACCTCCGCCCTTTCTTTTTGCCTCTCCAAGTAACACTTAGGAACTGAATTAAGGGGATCCAAGTGACCTGTATCCTTTTCTTAAACGCCTGTGCCTAACCCAACTTATTCTTACCTGGTAAGTGGATTTTTAAATGTAAACTAAGATAGAGTACCAAGTGCAAAGGAGTACTAATTTCACAATTTCAATTTTTCTGTTTTTACAGAATATAAATTGCACCAATAATATGTAAAAAGTGCTTTTAATTTATTCTTGTTTCATATTTCTTAAATCAAATTCTCAACATCATCCCAAAAAAAAAAGGAAAAATTGTGGAAAATTGCTTGTTAACCTAAGTATGTTTTTACCTCAAATTTAGTAATAAGTCGTAAATTTAATATTTTTAAATTCATAACTTCACTAGATAAAATTAGTACCAAAAATGTGAAAAAAGTATCTTTTGCCCCCAACTTCCGTGCTCAATAGGGCTCAAAACACTTTAATTGCAAATTTCTGGAACGAAAATCCTAATAGCTGCAAGCATTTAATTGACTTTCGATCCATTAAAAGTCGTTAACTATTGAAGACTCATAATTTCAAAATTTGTAAAAAAACTAAAAATGTGGAAAAAGTGCTTTTGGGCTACCTTTTTGACTTCCGACCTCAACCTAGGTCAATAACGTTTTACTTTTATTTTCTAAAGCAATGAAAAGAAAAAATCTGAGCCAATAAAATTTAATTAAAATTTGTAGGGCCCATTATATAAAAAATTAAAACAAAGTACTTTTAATCCAGTTTGCTGACTTCTGTCCAAAAAAGGAAGAAAGCTACCAAAATTTGAGAAAAGTACTTTTTTTGCACTTATTTGTCTTCCGGGCTTACGAATTTTCAATTATGTTTCTTTGTTACAAAAACTATCTGAAAAGTGCCAATATAAAGTTTTTACCCTTTTTACGCCTTAGGGATCAAAATGTTTTAAAGGTGCCAAAAATGTATTAACTTTTTTTGAAAGCTGTCAATCAAAACACGATATTAATTTTTATCTTTTTTTATTTTGAAAGTTAAAAACATTTTATATTTTTAATATTTTTTAAAGACATATCAAAAGCAAATGTAACTATGTTTCTAATTTAGTTTATATATTTGTGTATAAATAGATTTGGAAGAGTAATTCGTCTACACAATCTAGGTTTTGAATTTTTCTAATAAAAGATGAGCAACAATTAATTAAACGCAAGCACGCACGGGCGTATCCTAAATACTTTAAAAATACCAAGTTCACAGATACTTATATTATACAACAAAAAAAAATATATAAGATTTTGCCTCTTTTGCTTTGTGCTAATAGGATCTGTTTACTTACATACATACATTTGTTTGACCTAATACTTATTTATGTGGGGGCCATTTTATTATAGTTATCTTTTTACAAAAAAAAATCGATTTTGTTGTGTTTCTATACATCTAAACATATGTACATTGCCTGCAAATCTATTTGTATATGTGACACTTTGGACGTGTTCTTTATTAGATACTTCAAAATGCCTCTGCTGTCTCTAAGATATCGCTAAGCAGTAAATATTATAGAAAAAAACTTATATGTAGATACCACTGATTGTACTACTTAATACATACACTAATGGAGTTTAATAATTTATCCAAAAATTGGTAATTCAATTAAGGTAAGTATGTGTGTGTATTGAAAACCCATATCGCACACTAAACCAAACACAGTCACAACTCAAAATCATAAATTTTTATAAGAGGCTTTTTTGTTTTTTTCAAAAACATGATTGTAGTTTAATAATCAAATTTATTTCAAAAGTAACAAGATCGTCTAAAAGAATAATAATAGTTAAAAAAATTTTAGTTTGATTAAGTGTGCACTATATGTTATACCCTATACGGGTCCTGATAATGGCTCTTAAAAAATACTAAATAATCATATCTTAACATATTGGAATGAATTCCATAACAAACGTTTAAGACAAAATCTAAAAATGTTTGTTTTTAATTTAATCAAACGGCCATTAACTGCCCATGACTAATAAAGATTAAAAAAATAAATCAAAAATACCTTTTTTTCTATAAACTTATTTGTATATTAAAGATTCATCCCTCAAAACATGCATTGAATAGGGTTTTACTTCGCTCTGTTTTAATTAGAAAAAGTTTTATATGGATACTAACTTCAGAAAATAAATGTATGTGCGTGTTCATATAAAAAAAAACAGATTTCATTAATAATCGAAGTAACTGACTATTAGTTTCACTTTGTTTGAAGAATAAATATTAATTACAGTGCTAGTTAAAAAAAAACAATTTCGAACAACTGCACGTATTCCCGAAATTTTCTTTTAAAGTTTCCAAAAATTTAGCAATTTGTTATGGTTCATGATTTAAAAAAAAATGCTTCAACATTAAACGGAAATATTTCTCCTCAAAAAGGGCACCCTTTAATATATAAGGGATTTGAAGTTGATTAAGGAGGTCCAAAAAGACCTATACTCATAGGAAAATAATTGAAAAAATTATATATTTTAATAAAAAAAAACAAAGTTTTAAAGTTATAGTCGATCAAGCTATACCTTAGCATACCCTACACCACATTTGCCTAGTGGCTTTATTTAAAACCGACTGATAATAGAATATGAGCGTAAAATTTCGAAAATTGAAGTGCTATTTGCGTCGGTTATGGCCCAAAATGGGGGTTATATCAATTATATTTTGGTTCAGTATATTAGTTAAGTCAAAAAGTTAGATCCATATGAAAATTTTGCCAAGGTCGAGTAGTATTCGAGTAAGCAATATCTCAAAATGCTTACTCCGGAAGGAAACTCATATGGGAACTAGGTCAACAAGTTAAAAGATCATCACCAAAAACCAAAGGCTTTGTTTTGCTGCAAAAATATTTATTTGTGCCAAATTTGATCAGAATATCTTTAAACTGTAGAGTGTTTTCAATAGAACATGGGCAACCAGCCAGGCGGATGGACGTATATAACAAACAGACTCAGGAAGTGATTCTGAGTCGATAAATATTTTGCACAAACACATAATACCACTACAACGGTTATAATAATTATTTTAATAATAATTGAAATTTCAGACACTAAAGGTTAAGTTAAACGAGCCATAACACCGCGTCATCCATACTCATAACCGTTGCAATAAAAACCAAATTTCAGTCCTAGGCATAGAGGGTTTGCCGTCACGGCGAGTCAACTATTTTGTATGGTTATGATCAAGTCACGTATAATTTAACCTTAAGAATAAAAAGATAAAATTTACGCCTTTTAGTAGTTTATGCAGTTTCTCAACCGAAAAGAAAAAATCCTACCTAAAATTGCATTTTATAGGTCTTGAAAAACTTAAATGTCGGTTTATCTTTTTTTCAAATATAAAAATGAAGGAAATATCTCGCGATAATTTTCTTTTTCTAACAAAAAGTAGGTGATTTAAAAAAAGTTTTATATATTTTTCATTCCATCTGAGAGATGGATGATGCTCGACCGTTAGTCAAGTGTTGCCGAAGAGACTTTTTATAGAAAAAAGCATAGTGTATATGAACAGTAAACTTCGTTCTAACTTACAAAATAAAAACGAAAGAAAACAGTCATGCCGTATCCCTTTCTCTGCTACGTGTAAGTTAAATAGGTGATGTTTACAACCAAATACACAAATACCGTTCAAAGAGTACTGCTGATGAAATTGCGTAGCTGCATTCGAAACTGCATTCTACTCGGCTAGAGTCGGTAGAAAAATCTACTTTTTTCAAATTAAAGTTTCTTTCAACATTAACGGGAAAATAGTAGTTTCTTCTAATAAAAAGAAATTATATGAACTTAAGCCAAACTAAAAAGCAAAAATTTATATTTTATATTTTTTAAGGAAATATTAATGTGAATTAAGGGCCTTCATATTATCTATAAGATTCTCAATTTATAAGACAAGCAAGGTGTACAATTTTAAAGGGTGTAAGCACTTTTTGCACAAAAATGAATTTCAAGACAAATTTTTGGTACAAATTTAAAAAAAAAAATTTATAATTGTTGCTTTAGTTCAAATGTTTATTTCCTTAATTAATTTAATTTAAAAACAAATAAATTTTTGTCCTAATGTTTTTTATTTGAAAGCGTAAGTTTTCTACTAATACTGGCCGAGTAGAATCATTTTCTTAATCAATTTTGGATTTTCATCATAATAGTATCTTTTAACTCTAGGCCTAGAAAGGCAAACAGAATTTGTTTTGTAATTTATTAAAAAAATTTTATTTTTTTTTTAAATTTTTTTTTGGTTGCAAATATAAGAAACCAAAAGAAGTTGACGTGAGCCGAAGTAAAAATTCATGGTAAATTTTTAAAATTTTTTAGACTTTTTTAATTAAAAATCTACCAAATAGAAAAGTAAGGATTTTTGTTTTAAATAAAGGTTGGGAATCATATTTGAGGATATTAAATAATTACGGCATTTTGATGCTTAAGTTTGAAATAGTTAAATTTTAAAACAGAGAAATTAAGCATGTACTACAATGTGATTAGCAGAGTGGAAGCATTTAGTTTAAAAAAAAATTTGTTTTAAAGCTCTGAAGATTTCGAAAATAATTCTGCCGTAAAAAATTATAACACAAACTTCAAATATGTACTCAGAATACACAAAAACAATTAATTAAAAATTAATTGATAACTCACAATTGCTCTAACGAAAATAAAACACAGAATGTAAAATTAAATCAAAAAAGTTAAAGAACAGATAACAGATAACAATTATGCTCGTTAACTTAGTTTGATCTTAATAGTAAAAAAAATAACTTAAAATTCAAATATTTATTTTTGGTGTTAGTGATCAAAAAATTCTACTACCAATTGCAGTAATACAAATTAAAAGTACTGTTAATATTAAATTTGTAGGTTTTTTTTAAAACTTATTTTTCACTTTATATCAAATGTACTTCATCTTTAAAATATATGTCTTTTATAAGCTTAAAGACTTTAAAGGCAGAAAAAATAAACATAATGGTATATTAACATAAAAGTGATACTCATTTTAGTATTGGTTATTGTTCAAGAATTTTTTCTTTATTTACAAAGAAGTGTGCACACAAATACTTTATTTTTTTTAGTCATCTATTTTCAAAAGGATTAATTCTTATTCTATGCACACACGTGCCTATGGTTGTATACACACATGTTTACACATAAGTACCAATAAAAGAACTTAACTGCGTTATAACAAAATTTACTTAAATAGTCTATCTGTAAATATAACAAAATTATGTTAAAATCTTTAAACCAATATTCAAAACATGTACGTATTTTCAAATTTGTCCTTGATTTAATTTTCTTCTTCGTGCCCACAACATAAACTTTTTTGGCACATATTTTTATCTTTGGTTGTAGGCATTGTTTAAATGTATATATAAAATGGTATATGCTTCTAGCTACATATATATATGTACATCTATATGTATGAATTAATAAATATATATTCTATGGCTTTGTGATTTTTATGCCAGAATAAAACATTCTGTATTGAAAGGACAAATGTCTTTTAATCGATTTATTCTATGTATGTCATAATCTCCAAAGAGAAGGATTTATTAAAATAAGTTTTACCAGTTTCGAAGAAAGCAAAAGTGAATAACTTTCAACATAATTTAGAACAACAAAAATGATTTCCTTAAAGTCTTAAAATATTTGCTTCAAATATTCTAATAATTTCAAGTCTTCATAAACTAATATAAGATTATGGGTTTTGTAAAAATTTTATATATGATATTCTGTGGTATCTTAAACACATAAATATATATGCTATAGGCAAAAGCTGGGCGCCTTTGTGTTTCCTTTTAGTTTACGTGGGTGTGCAAACACATTGTGGATAATTAAAAAATCATTAATCAGTCTTGTTCGAAGGGCTGGTTATTTTTACACATCTTGTTCAAATTACGCTAAGAACAATGTGCGATGGACAATAAAAGTACGCTTCTTATGGGAGTCTGAACAGCACAAAAACAATTGCAAATATAAAAGTGTTGGTTGCCTATAGCTGCTATATAACATGCAATATACTTATGAGACATTTCATGCCAACAATTAAATAAACAAAGAGGAATGTTGGATCAGTTTCAAACTTACACTTTTTCTTATGTTGTAAAAGGACAACTGAGAAAGACTATTTGTTTTTCAATATTTATTAAAATCATTGCGTACACGTAATATAGAATAAACACATGAATTGTTTATTACGTATACGTAGAAGTTTATATGTACGAAGATATTAGTTTGTAAAAAATCTTATTTTTACTCAAGAATTTCAAATTTTTGTTGCAAAAACGTAGCCAAAAAGTACTGTATTGGAGTCCATTATTAAATGTTGGTAAATAGATAAAATACAATTTTTAAATAATTTAATATTCATATCTTTAAATTGAAAATAAGTATTCAAATCTTAAAACTGAAATTCTATTTATAGTCCGTCTAGCCAGTGCCGGCCTTAAATGTCCATGCGTAGTATAAAGTGATTCCAAAGGGTTATAAGGGAAAAAAGTGTCCTCACCCTCTAAAAGTGTGTTTCCGCCATTTTGCAAGATATTTCGTGCGAACGAGTTTGTATGTAAGAGCAGTTTATATTAATACTTATCCACGTAGTTTATAATTTTGTATTAAAGAAACCTATAGATTTTTGTATCTGTAATTTATCAATGAACATAAGATATTATTTGTAGGATTTTGTTTTGACACGCTGAAGTTTTCCTGTGTGTCAGGCGGTGGCAGTGTCCCATAACTGTATATCATAACACCAATTTGGTTTCAAATTTGAGTACGAATTTACAATTCAGACGAGGTACAGAGTTTCCATCAATCACCTAAAAAATTTGGGTGGTCTTAGGTTTCATTTATGCTAATTTTGTAGCTGTATGTGATTTCCAAGTTAGGCGATGTTGCAGGTGAATACCAAGCAATTTCGCCTTCAAGTGGTAAATCACATCTGGTTATTAGACAAAATTGGGGAGAAAGTTCTTTTGCATAAAAATTACATGGGTTCATATTTGTAAGTTTGGGTGCCCCGGTAGATCAGTGGTAAATACACGAGTCTACAAGTCAGGGGGTTGTGGGTTCGATTCCCACCAGAGACCCTGGTAAGTCTGCTTCATTCTTCTATTCTTTCTTTCCTGCTTTCTTTCTTTCTTATCTACCCTTTTCTAAATTTCTTCTTTCCTTCCGTCTTAACCTATTCTATCTGCCTCTCCAGGTAACACAAAGGGACCGGATATGGCGGACCCAAGTGAGCTGTATCCTTTCCTTCAACGGCTGCCTGTTCTACCTAACCTAACCTAACCTATTTGTTATTTTATATTTTACCCAAAAACTTCCCCATTCCTCTACCTGGATTATATGATGCTGCAGTTGCTTTGAGACTTCTTTATGATCTTTATAAATATTAAGAAATGCAGTATCACAAGCAATTGTCGACTCGTGTATTTGAATATTGTTTACATGTATTAAACAAGTACAAAACTGGCTATATATAACGTATGCCAGCTGTTGTGGTCTAAGGAATACGTAAATGATCCACTTTTTGATCACGAACTGTCAGTCTGTTATGTAATTTTTTTAAAAGGATATAAAGATTCACTGGTAAGTTAAGCAAGTTAAGCTTAAGTTTGGCTTACTCTAATTATAATATTATAGAGCAATCTTAAGAGGCATTAATAGAATTATGCCACATGCAAAATTATATCTGATGACCACTTTATTTTTTTAATGATTTGTGGATATTTTAGTTTTTATATCTTTTTTTTCTTTTTTATTTTTTTTTAATATTAAATTTGTAAAGAGGCTGCTTCCTCAATTGTATCAAAGCTCAGGCAAAAACTATTCAATTTTACCAGAAGAATAAACAAAAAACCAAAAACACAATTATATTCATGCTGTGGTTATAATATTGTTGGGGTATTCAAACGGTATGCTATCAAGTCATATTGTCTTAAAGTTTTAATATTTTACAATAGTTTGCAAAAACTGTTTTTGTGCTTAAAAGAAAAAAAGTTCTATAATAATACGACTTTTTGAACTGCGTTTATTGTTTTGTCATAAACAGTAGAAACCTGAGCCGGGCGGCCGAAACTCTTTAGTAAAGCCGTTGATATAATTAACAAATCGCAGTCATTAATTTTAAAATATTATTGAAATTACTTATTTTTCTGCTTTCTCCAGCAGCTGATTCAAATTTGAAATAGCACACTTATTTTTTTAAGACATATGACTTTATGAGTGACTACCTTGTGAATACCCTTTGTATATTTAAGTTATTAATGGTTTCTAAAATATTTTAACCGCAATGAAAAAAATTAAAAAGTTAAGGCGAAAATAGAAGAATTTTATTATTTGAAATTTTATTTAAAATAAAAATTTGCCAGTTTTTTTTATGTTTTATCATTTTTTTAACTAAATATATTTTAGAACTCATAAGATTCATTTAGTAAAAGTAAATCTACCTGATTTTAATAAAAATTTGCTTCCTTAAGAACTGCCTTACCAATTTTTTTTTTAATTTGTGATCAAATAGTCCAATTTTGTTCGAAAGAATACTTAAAATTTTTGAAAAAAACCGTTTTAAATTTATAATTATAAAATTTGTTATAAATTCTCAATGGATGTTGAGTTGTTAAGGTTGAAATCATAAAACAGCATTATTTTTTCGGCCAAAATTGAAAAGTTGTTACTTTTAGAAAACCAATACCAAATAACAAACAGCAAAAGTTAACAAATTTTTTCACAGATTCATAGGTTAGGTTAGGTAGAACAGGCAGTTGCGGAAGTGATGACAGATTCATATAACAATGATAATATGTGCATAAAATGTGATTTTATTAATAATAAATTTAAATCCCTGTTTTTTACTAGCCCTGAATACTTATTAAGATAAACAACTTTTTATAAAATAATTATTTTTAGGTGCTTCCAGAAGAAAATTTGTTAATAGTTTAAGTTTTTTTAAAAACTTGTTAATATATTAAACTACGCTTACTTTGCTTAATTTTAATAATTTATGGTTTTGAATAACACAAAATATGCAGTTAAAACGATACTGAACCCATAAAATTTGTTTCTACAGCGGGGCCATTCACATGAAATGCCTCTTTAGGTATATGTATGTCAACAAGAAAAATATTTGAAAAGTTTTACTTTTAAATTAGATTTTAATTTTGTCAATCATTTGGTCCAATGAATTTTATTCATTTAGCAGTTATTTCTTATAAGAATTAAACACTTAGAAAAGTTTGGTCTAAAATCAATTTTATATACGTGCCTTATGAAGTTTTAAACATTAATACACCCAACAATTTGACTGTTTTGTGTAAAAAGAAATAAGCGATAAGAATTCTTTACTCAAGAAGAGATACCTTTACTACAGCAATTGATTTTTTTTCTTTTGATACACTTTAAAATTCTGACTGTTTTGTGATTGCTTTAGTGTTTTGCTTATATTTTAAAGTAATTTTCCCTTCTTAAAAAATGCTTTAAATTAAGAAAATTTTAACATTTGCTTTAAGATTGAGGAAGTTTTTTTAGTGCTCGTCTACATATCTAGCCATATACACACGCACTCATATAAATATTTTTATATATTAAAAAATATACAAAGTTTTTGTTCCACATTTTGATAAGAAATTTTATGATTGTCACGCTTTACTTTAAGTTTTTCATCTATGTAAAGTTGAAGTTTGTTTATCTTAGAAACATACTTTTAGCCTCTAGCTTGTGTTTGATAAGCTTAAACAATATTTTTTTTTTTTGCCTTCCTTTAAGAAGAAAATAAGTTCACATTATATCAACAGTTGTCACTTTCCCAAAAGAAATGGAAGAAGTTTGCAAACTTTCCATTTTGCCAAAGTTTTATTTGATTAAATTTTTTTTACAAGGCGCCCAATCAATATTAAGATTTTTTACTTGCTTCCTTTGAGTTAAAAAAGTCTAGCAAAATGTGTAAAATAGAGAAAACGTGAAATGTAGCAACATTTCGCGTCTGCGCATTCCCTCGAACAGACAGTTTTTATTCAGACTAATTAATATACAAATGTTTGTTTGTTTATTCGAAATTTAAGTTTTCAATTATTTTTAAAGGAATGTATAAAAGTTTTTAAAAGGAATGCTTTCAAGTACTAAGGGGTATTTTATATTTTTTTAGATTTAACATAGGTGTTTTAAACGGAATTTTAATACAATATCGTTATTCAAAGATTACTTTAAACTCAAAAAAAAATTTTTATTATGCCCCTAAGGAAAATTATGTAAAAAACAACATTTCTAAAAAATAGATTAAAAAAAAATTTTCACACTTGCAAAATATCATTGTTAAAACAAATCATTGAAATGTTTTAAAAGTTATTAAAAATTCCGTTTATTTTTAAGCAACAGGTTTTCAAGTAAAAAACAAATTTTTTTTTATATTTTAAATACAATTTTACAGCAGTTTGCTTCGAAACTCACAGTTAACGCAACTATTTATTTCAAAGGTTTATTCATATCTTAGAGTATGATAGTGGTTTCTGTATAAAGAGCAATTCTAAAGCTTGCCCTTTCTAAAAATTTAAATGTAAAAATTAAAATAATTAAAATTGAATAGGCTTAGGAGCTTCCAATTATGTTCAAAATTTTACATCATGCCATGCGGGCCTGCTGCTTTATTGTTTGGTGGCATAGGTTTGTTCGATAGGTATTTTCCCCACAGATATTCCACATGAAAAATTCTAGTAGATTCAAATTACAGCTTGTTCAAAATTAAATAAATAAATGTTTCCATAATCCTGTTTTAGAAATAATCCTACAAAATATTTATGATGCTAAACACTATTCGATTATTTTTGACGAAACCACTAATAAATCAGGTAAGAACCAAATTTCCTTAGCCTTAAGGAATTACAACGTAAACGAAGAGGCTTTAAATAATATTTTCGATGAAGTCAAAGCATCAATTAATGCGAACACGCTATCACCAGGAGTTTTAAGAATTTTTAAAAACGTTAGTCCTGCTTTGGAAAATTATGTAGGAATTGGAACTAACGGGTATCCTTTGATGATGACATAAAACGAAGCAGTAAAACAGATACAAGAAATTGCAAAAAATGCAAAACAAACGCTTCGCTATTCTCATTAACATTAACAACTCGATATCGAAAGGCAAAATAGAACCAACAAAAAAAAATTGTCGTTTGTTAAAAAAAACAGAAAATTTTTTAAAAAACATCATCCTAAGCGTAATGCAGTTTTTCTGAAATATCCAGGTACAAAGTTGTCTCCATTATGCGAAACAAGATGAGTGAATTGTCGTGATTTAATTTTACAATTTTTGGTATAAACCAAGCACATAATAGATTTACTTGAAAAAATATTCGCGTGGAAAGAAAGAGATGCGTCCTCAAAAGCCTTATTATTAAGAACTTCTTTGGGGGCTTTCAAATTTAATTGCAGATTACATTTTCTAAATTTTTTGCTTACTGTCACACAGCCGCTTACTGTAGTTCTACAAAAGCAGGATATAGATCTACAGAAAGGACCATACGTTATAAAAAGCCCACACACAATTCAAACCTATTTTAAAAGAGAAAAATATATATGCGATGGTATGGGAATTTGAAATGAGAACCCTAGATTTAAAATAAGAAAATCATTTTGAAAATGTCGAGGTATACTACCGCATCGAGGCCTCATACTCTTAATTTAATCTGTTTTACAAGACTTACAAACACGTTCCTCAAGGGACGGCCTTTATTTGTTTAAGATTCCTCAACTTTTGCCTCAAAATATTACTACATTTGCTGATTTAGAAATATTAATTCCACAACTTGCAGATTTATTAAAACTTAAAAAAAATTGATTAAAAAAATGACCTCCTTAATTAAAGGCTTAAATTTTGCATTGAAAACAAAAAAGGAAAATTTATAAAGAACGGCCCGAAAAAATAACTGTTTTCCCAAGTTTTGGCTCAAATATTTACCCAAACTTGTAAAAAATATTCATCTACGAAGCGCCCTCCCAATCCCCTCTGTCGGAGGATTTGCAGCTAAGGACAGTGACAGAAAAGGTAATCCGCAGTCTCTATCTTCTCTTCATCCCCTTCCAACCAGCAGAAATCTTGAGAGGTTCTGCCCTATTTGCTTGTTATATTTCTCACATTGCAGTGCTCTACGAGAGGACCAATAATGCACCTAAGGACCCCCCCCCCCCCCCTTTTTTTCTCTATAGGGGCTGGATAAGCCAAGCAATTCAAGTTTTTTTTGTAAGTCCTTTATTTCAAAAAGATTAAAAACTTTTTTATGCAAACACTATTTGTTTTAAAAAATCAATGATTTTTAAGGGCCTGGGTGATATTATTTTCAATAAAATCGATTGGTAAAATATCTATTGAACTAAGAACCGTTAAAAAAATAATCAGCCATATACTAAATAACGTTTTTCTAAATTCTTTTTATTGCACTTTTCCTCACAGTGGATTTATATAAATTTTTTCAAATTGTTTTTGCTAACGACTTAGATTTTATTCCCAAGGGATTTTATCGTTTTCATGGCATTTATTTGCTATTAATTCAATTTGTATTAAACACTGCCTACGATTTGATGAGAAATGTTAGGCTTAACTTTAGACAAAGGATATAAAGAAACAAATACAAACTAATGTCGATATTTAAAACATGAAGACGAAACAAAATTTATTTTTATTTTACATATCTACATACATACATTCATATATGTATACAATTTTACATTTTAAATGTATATTTTTTTTTCTATTTCGTCATATTTATGATAATATTTGAATTATATATGACACTTGGTTTATTTAGGGTTAGTTTAATGCAAACCTAATTTAATGCGCTGTTATATCCATAAACGAATTTACATATACATATAATCTGAAAAATAAAAAATACACATTGTGTATATAAATGTGGCTTTGAAAATATAATTTTTATTTATAAATATTTTATATCTGTGTAATATATACTTTATATGCATACATATTTATGTACATTAAGGGGGGACCAATTTTTGTTTATCAAAAATTGTATAGCAAACATGTAATCTACGTAAAATTCTAGGACAAATTTTCTAAGAGAACATGGGACTTTGATCAAATATTATCCTACGCAAGTCGACTTAAAAATTTTCTGTTCCCGATAGTGCTGTACTAAGAAACTATTACAACTATTTTTTGTTCTAAAAAGTGTTCTATATGCGCAATATTTTATCCTTATATCCCTTTATCATAAAATTTTGTGCATATGGAGCCCTTTTTAAAACAAAAAATAAAATGGGAAAAATTTAAAAAATTTAGAAAAGAAAATACCACAATTCCCAAAATAACTAACAATAATCCCAAAATTGAAATTTTTTAGAATTTTCGCCATTACGCGCCCACAATCGGCGAAGGGCTGATAAAATACTTGACCGATTTTAAAAGTACACCTAAGGACTTCTGAAACCGATTTTTTCAGTTTCAGCTTTTGAAATTCAAAGAAGATTTAATATTTATATGTATTCCAAATTTTTATATAATTGTAGAGATATATACAAGCAAATTTTGAACTGAAAAATTGAGCGATTAAGATATCTTTCAAAAAAATATTAGCTCGTTATGCAATCCGAAAAAAGAATGAGAGCAACTTAAGGGGCAAAAAATATTCGAAAGATAAACTTTTTTGCAATTGTCAGATTTAAAATTTTATTTTATTATTAATTTTATACAAATCGAGAAAAGCATTGTCATAGGTTTTTTATTGACGCTTACAAATTTTTAATGTAAAAAGCACAAGTAAGTATGTTTCTTTAAAATTAAATGCGGATTCTAAGTATGCAATTGAAAAATTTCTCATGTCCAAAGTGCCCGGTTTGCAACCTTATAGTGCCACCCCTGAGCTAAGAGGAACAAACTTCCTAAAAGCATAAACTGGATTACTCCCCTGCTTGGATCGCGTTAACTTTGATTAACATCAAAGTTCAGAAATGGCTGATTTTTTTCCAAAAAAAAGTCGTTTCTTCCCCATTGTGCGCATTTTTTACCTCTACAAAATTTAAGTACTTGTAATTCAATTACTTTTAAGCTGATTTCGAAGTTTTAAACGTCATTTGAAAAACCAAATAACATGATTTTTTTTAAATATTTCTTTATATTGAAAAAAAATGAAATAAAAATATTAAAAGATATTGTCTGTAATATTTAAAATTTAAAGTTTTTTTAAATTTATTAGTGTTCATTATAATTTGATTTTCGATCTATAGTTTCTCTTGAAAAGTTTTATTAATTTCTTTCTTTGTCAATACAAATTGACCCACCCTAATGTACATTCATACAACAAGCCGATAACACATTTGAAAATGATACATAATATCTTGTATTGCCTTTTTACGTTCTGCTTTTATGTATATGTACCCAGCAGGAAATGCCAATAGTGAATCTGTAGTGAATCACTATTGACTAACTGTACCCCATATGCGTGTCATAAAAAAATACTATTAACTATGTAGTACCTTTTGTAGATAAACATAGACATTGGAACCACTAATTCACTAGGAATTTATTTTTATATACCGATTTCTTCAGTATGTGTGGATATCACAAATTGTGTATATCTTTTTGTTAAAACGCGGCAAATACACATTAGTTTATAACAGTGGTTTCTCAATTCGAACATATAAAAAACACGGAGACGCTTTGCTGACAATGCCACCAACATTGTCACCAAAATGGTCATAAAAAATAGTGATTTGAAGGCATTTGTCTTCAGGTTTTCTTCAGGGTATTTACGCTAAAATATGTTTGTGTATATAACATTTTGTAAAATGCCATTCAAACACTTTTTCATTTTATTGTATGTTTCTTTTATGTTTTCCAATCCTTTTTTATCTAATCGACTTTTATAAAACCCCTTAAGGAGATTATTGCTTTCATTTATTGAGCAATACCTAATCGCGACCTAGTTTGTATGCAGTATTGTATGTGAAAGATCTAACAATTTAGAGGAATAAAACAGCTTGAAATGACGTGTATCTGCCTGTCTGGTGTCTGCATGTCTATCATCTGTTTATTTTTTTACAGGCTATCGGCTATTTGCAGCAATCTTATTTGTGTCAGCATTTAATCCTTTTATTATGGCAGAAAATTATACCTTTTTTTATTCGAAAAAAAAATATTTAAACTTCTCAATTTAAATCATTTAGGCATATTACTAAATAAGAGGACTTAAGAAATAAAATCCCATTTTCTACTTGAAATATCCTTTTGTATATTTAAAGAAGTTTTTAGCCGTTATTGAATATCAGTTAAAGTTATCTTCTCCCACACAAAAAAATTTTTGGATTTACATTTATATTTGTATTAAAGTAATCACGCACTTAAATATTAGTTGACAAATTTATATAAGCGCTTTGTTATCTGGGATTGTAGGTCCCAAAAAAAAAACGTTGCTGTTTGCCACAAATTCATTTCTTAATTATTTTGTTTTCTATTGGAGCTATTACGACGTAAAACAGAAATTTAGATATAACCCAAGAAAATTATATTTTAGAAATAATACATCGTTATGACCATAGATGGACTCCTCTTATGTTGACCTTCCATGATTTTCGAATATGCACCTTGAATGTCCGAAAGATATATTTAACAAGCTTCAAACCAGAAAAATGGCAATCAGTCTTTTAAAGGGAGAACGGTTGCTTAGTGTTTCAGAAAAGTTTGATGCAGCAAAAAATGGATTCTGTCTTTAATAACAGACATATTCAAATTTAATATTTAATTTAATATTCTTAAGCGAATATTTTCTTCCGTCTACATTAATAAGCTTTGGGCTGAATGATGTAATTTTCATTTAAGTTTAATTAATGTTTTTTTTTTAGTCGCTTACATTAAAAGCATTTTCAGCCGTCTTACTGGTTGGATTATCATTTCGCTTTGTAAAGGAATAAAATACGTGTGTGTAAGAGTGTTTAAGTTTGCTTTAACCATTAATAAGGACCACTGTCGGATAATTAATATTTATTACAAAGACTTTCTTCTCGTTAAATGAGTTTATGCATTATTTAATTGTGTATGTATGTGTAATAAGCGAATTCTTTATTTTCCACTGTAACTTAACTGTCACAAATAAAAAAAAAAATATTGTCAGAGTAGAATTTAAATAAAATTAAAGTAAAAAAAAATAACCCGGCAAAAATTTTTGTTGCTTTGTAATGATTAAAAATGCTAAAAGCCCGTGTCGGCACTACATTTTACTAGCATTTTAAATTATTATTTTAACATGACGATGACACTTAAGGTAAGTATTAAATACGCTCTATGCTAACAAATAGGGACTCAAATAACTCTTTAGTTTTAAGGTATTTTTTTATGTTAATGACCTACGACCAGGACCCAGTCGGTCTTAAGGACTACCGAAAACAATAAACTGGTTTAAAGTGGCTTACGTGAAAATCCTCTACTTTCAATACGGAGAAGAGCAGCCTCTTTGGGACTTCCACAAGCGATACTTCATGAAATTTTAAAAAAAGGGTCCGAAGTTCCATCCTTTTAAAGTTAAAATCGTTCAAGAACTGAAAAAAAGGAACCTTGATTTGTTTAAACATTTTTGTGAATATATGTCGGAGCGTTTTTGCACTGTAAATCCCATTTTCTGAAGCGACGAGGCTCATTTTCACTTTAATGGCCGCGTCAGCAAGCATTAACGTTGTTACAAATCTCTAAGAACCCACAATAATGGATTGAAATGTCAAAACCCATTCCATTCCCCCACGGTAACTGTTTGGTGTGCCTTATCTACGCATGAGATAATTGGACCATTTTTTTCGAAAATTCTCGAGACCAGGTGACTAATATCAACGGTGCAAATTCCCAACGCATGATTTCGGAATTTTTGTTGCCTAATCTGTGAGTTCGCCTATCGTGCACTTTACACACTTGGTTTAAACAGCCAGAGCTTCGATGAGTTTGCTTCGGGAAAATTTCCCCCAGAAGCTGATCAGTCGCTTTGCGGTTATCCCATGGCCACCGAGATCACCCGGTCTAACTCCCATAGATTTTTTTTGTGGCGCCTCCTCAAACAGAGTGTTTACAATGACAACCCCTAATTAAATGTGGCTTTAAAAGGAAATATTTGTCGAGATATCAGCTCAATTGAACTTAGCTTAGTGCAGCGAGAGGCGCAGAACACAAGGCTCCGTTTTGAACAGCGTTTTCAACTCGACGGAAGACATTTGGGTAATATATTTTTAAAAGCTTTAAAATCCGCATTTTAACGCTGAATGCTGTTTATTTCATTTTATGTCAATTATCACGTTTTTTATTTCAGTTTGAAAATATATAATCTGACACCAAACACCCTGTACCTATCAGGTTTTAATAATAAACAAGTTATCATAAAAGCGCCAAAAAAATATTTTGTTCTTTTACTACGATTATTTCATGTGCCACATAAACCCTATGATACGTTGCACGAAATTGGCTCTTATTGTTAATATTGATTCTATTTCTGTTTAAAAAACTTATCAGTTTCCCGTAAATACACTAAATTTGAAGCTGAAAGAAAACTTAAAAACTCTTAAGGGCCTTTTGTTGGTTATGGCGATCTTTATTCAAACAGTAACAAATTTAAGGATATCTATAAGTTTTGAGCTTTATTTACTATCACTCGGACAAGTATTACACGACTACGTGCTTAAAGAATCCTTCCTTCCCATCTTGGTACATAAATATAATCAATCTTAATAAATATATGTTTTTATTAGTTTTTTTATCCTAATGTTTGTTTTTCTACATAAAAATAAATAATTTATAAAAACATTGCCGTATTTACATACTGATGGCCATAGACTAACTAGCAATTTAACATTTCTACCCTTGACTTTTCTTTATTAATGTTTGTCATTATTAAACAAACACACACACAAAGACACACCGTAACTTAATAGCCATTTGGGGTAAAAGGACGTTTGATTGTAACTGATAGTGCTATCTGTATTGTTTGTAATAGTGTACACATGTAAACAATACCATTTCAATATTATAAGTAGACCATTTTCATGAAAATGTTTGTTTTTACTGTAATTAGAATTCAAGTTATGACTGTCACTAAAAATATCTCGTGATTAACTGGCAGTTGAAAAGTACATGATATTTTTTAAACATCTTTTATTTTGCTTTTTTTTATTTATTGTTGAACCAATTGTTTTTAATACATTTTTTTTTCTTTTTAATTTGGCTTAAGTTCATATAATTTATTTTTATTAGAAGTCATTTATATTTTTCCGTTAATGTTCAAAGAAACTTTTATTTAAAAAATGCAGGTTTTTCTACCGATACTAGCCGAGTAGAATGCGTTTCGAAAGCAGCTGCGCAATTTCATCATCAGTACTCTTCAAACGGTAGTAGTGTCTTTTGGTTATAAACATCACCTATTTAACTTAAATGTAACAGAGAAAGGGAAACAGTATGAAGGTGTTCCTTCTTTTTTTCTTTTGTAAGTTAGGACGAAGTTTTCTTTTCCATATACTTTTTGCTTTTTTGTATTAAAAGTCTTTTTGGCAACACTACAAATGTAAAAAGTTTATAAAATTGTATATATCAGAAACAAGGATCCCTGTCGACTTTAAACCCAGCACAAAGTATTTTCCTTACAATATTTGCAGTATGAAATTAATTGGCTAGATCAGATGGCTGGGTATGTAAAAAGACCAATGTAAAGGGTTTATAAAAATCGGCACAGCTGAATGTAGACCCCTTACTTGTTTGTTTTTAATAAACAAAAAATACCTGATCGCCAGAGACTAGTGCCGGCTGCTTCTGCCGTAGGAAGAGTATAGTTTCAGTAGTATTTTTCACGGATGCTGTTGCTAGCGACTCCCGAAATTTTATGTAAATTTGCATTTTTGGAACAGGTCTTTTTAATGATATGACATTACAGAAAACAAAATTTGCAGAGTTATATTATGTTAAAGCATATATTGTATGAAAGGACACATCAGAGCCCTTAAGTGATTGCAAAATAATATTATACCTATCAATTAGCCCGATTCTTCGTTAGTGCAATTTCAAGTATTACCCCAACAAGGATTTAATTGCATACAAATGTTACATTTGCTCAATTTGTTAAAAAAACTTATTCAGCAAACTCTAACTTACTAAATTTAAAACATGAAAAAATTTTTAAAATTAACTCCAGAATTAAAACCAAAAAATCAATATAAACCAGAAATAGAAAAAAGTATTTTTCTCTGGGTTAATAGGCATTAATTTCATATTAAAAATTTCAAAACCTCAAATATGCAAAAAAAGACTAAAAAAAATTTTTTTAAGAAAAAGTACTTGATTGACTTCGATCTCCAATTGGGCTAATAGGTTTTCTAAAGTTATGATCTCAAAAACTGCCAATAAGTATCAAGAATGTGAGCATGTACTTTTTTGTTTTTTTGCTTACATTTGACCTCAATTTGCGTTGATAGCTTCATATTTAAGAGTAATTTCAAAAAATTTAAAAAGTACCAAAATTATTAAAAAGTACGGTTTGGCAACTTTGTTTATACATATATATTTAAAAATAAAGTAAAATAAAATGTGAAGCAAATATCTCTTTACAAAGAATCAAAAAGTACCAAATTCGTGAAAAAATACCTAGTGATCCTTGCCGAATTCGGACCTCAACCTGGTTCAATTTCCTTTTATTTTATACTTTAAAGTCATAAACTCAAAAAATTCAAAAATATACATAAAATTTTAAAAAAGTACCTTTCACCCACTTTGCTTTCTTTTAAACTCTGTTTGTGCTAACATCATTAATATCGTAGTTATCGTTGTTCAATATTCGTAATCCTAAAAAATTGAAAAAAGTGCCAAAAATATGAAATAGTACTTTTGGACCACTTAGTTGGCTAACGTACTTTATTGTTATTCTTTATCTTTCTTTCGTATTAAAATACTAAAAAAAAATTAAAAAATGCAAAAGAGTACCTTAAAAGTACCGCAATATGTTTCAAAAATTAAAAAAAAGTGCTAGACCCAGTTCCGCTTATTTTTTGTGCAAAGTGTGATACTTTTAAAAATTTGTTTTTATTAAGTAAAATATGGGAGATATCAACTAACCGAGTTTTTCTTATTTGGCGAACTTTAAAGCCCCTTCGGGATTGCATTTTCAAAAACCCATCTAAAGCGATAATATTAAAAACAGTCACAAATTAAAATAAAATAATTTGACGAGAGTATATTTTTTCAGCACTTAAAAATATTATTAAAATTAAATTAACAAATTAGTTTCAACAACAATAAAATTGTCTTGTACCAAGTTAACTTCAATACAAACGAAATTTTTATATTTTTAAGAGTTATTTAAGCAAATTTTGAGTTGTGGCTGTTTTTGATTTAGTGTGCGATATTAAGTGGAGCCCGCAATTAAACTTTGGTTTAATTTTTGATTTATTTTCTGATTCTAAAAAAAGACTAGTTTAAACATAAATAAAAATACACATCGTGAAAAATTAGTACCATCAAGGAACTACTTCCGAAGTCAATACATTTCAGTACGCACTTTTCAATTTAGTTCAAATTCTGACAAAATTGAGACAAATAAATACCCCATATTAATATTTTTAAATATAATTCGAATTAAATAATCTAATATTTTGATAAAATTCAAAAAATTATTAGCAAAGAAATCTCTGCTTTGTTTTCTCCTCTTTAAAACATTTATATAAAAATCATTATCATCCATTAACTAAAGTGTTTAATATAAATACATTTTTCCTTTTCGTTAACTTTTCGCTAAGAAAATCAATATTTAAGAATATCCTTTGAGAATTCGTGTAATGATTTACAATTTTTCCCTTTTTGCTAAATCTTAAACTTTTTGCAGAAACCCTTTTTAAAGTCTTAAAGTTTAAAAGTTAAATCATCCACAAGCAAAGGTATACAGAAAATAAAAAAGGTGAAGATAGAAAACCTTCAGCAACAAACTTTTTTGTGACATAAAGTCTTTAGTACGACAAAAAAAGGAGCGTTTGCATGTGTTTCACAGATTTATAAGTACTTGAAAGATGACAGACACTTTCTTAAGGAATTCACTTGCATTCGTGTAAAGTTTTAAAATAAAAGTTTATGCACACAAGTTTATATAACAAAAAGTTTAATGACTTACAATATACATTTATACACTAACAATACAATTTTGATGTATGTTTGTATGTGTATATGTCCATACTTGAACCTACGATATAAAAATATCGTTGGCTTAATATAAATAAGGCTTTACTCAGGTTTTTTATTGCAGGGATAGAAAACACCTTACAAAATTTTAAAAACTTTGCATATATAAAAAAGTTTTAATAAAATTTTTTAATTAAAAAGAGGCAACAAATTTTATTTTCAATTTAAAAAACTACAAGTTATGCTAAAATTTACATATATTTGGCAAATTATTCAAAAAAAGGATTTTTTAAAACCCCGAGCTACGCCTTTTCCATATTAAGTTGTCGATGTATAATACATAAACAGGTCTGCATTTACTTAAACGAAAATTTCCCAAACGCCATTTATAATGTGCAAGTAAACATAAATTTAATTTTAATATATGCAAAACAGTCCCGATTCAGAGTGACTGATTTTTAACCGAACAGACCCAAGCCCGTAATAGTAGTATCTTGAAATATGGACTTCGGGTACACCTTCCGACATATAATTTTACTAAGAAAGAATTTTTTTAAATTTAAGTACCAAGGGCCGAAAAAAGTTTATGTACACCGTAAGAACAAAATTTATAAAGCATCGGTCTAACTCAATAATTGAAATAGAAACGTGGAAGGTACTTATTTTCTTCGGCCTTTGCTTGACGAGCAATTTGGGTCAAAAAGAGTGACTACTAAAAATTTTAGTTTTAAACTTTTTTATTTTTGTAACTCATATCTTTAGCATTGTAAAAAAATATCAATAAAATATTTTTTTTCATTTATTGTATAACTTTTTCTTTAATAAACTTATTAAAAGTTAAAATCTTCCAACAGTTTTTTGCTTAAAAGAGGGTAATTTTTTTCCTAACAAATCAAAGCTCTACAATCTGAGAGTTTTTTTTTTGCATTTGTAATCTCAATAAAACAATTTTTAATGCAAATCATTTATAAGGTTTTTAAATATACATTTTCTTAATATATTTTCTCTATATGTTCTTTTATGGTATAAGAAGCCTTCCCCTATAAACATATATTTTTCAAAATATAAATGTAAAGAATTCAAAAAATGTACCTTTTACTTACTAAAGAGAGCAGCACATTTATAAAGGAATTCACTTTTAAATAAAGAAACACATAAATGCAATAACCATAAAGAAAACGGCCGAAACTCTATAAAAAATTCAAACAAATAAAAATAAAATATTTATTAACTGCATAACTTTATGTTTAAAATCATAAAAATATAGTAAATTTTTTTGTAAAGTTATAATTTGGTTTTTCATACATCTAAACATTTTTGCCTCTTGGTAGCATTGAAATTATAAAGAATTCGGGAAATAAAAATTTTATGTTACTTTCGAAGGAAGATAAAAGCATATTAAACTAAATTATGTATAGAGTATTGTTCATGTAAGTAAGGTCGTGGCGTTCTCAAATAAACTTTTGTATTAAAATTTTACAAAAAAATGACGTTTTATTTTTATAACAACAAATTATATTTATTTATTTATGTAGTTCTAGCTAAAACAGAGGGCTCCATACGTAAGGAAAATTTTAAGTCAAGAAAAGGTTGACATTAATTTTTTTAAGAGTTTAGTTAAGAAACAAGCGCTTTTCCATATATAATAAAAAACTACCAGCGGTCCAATAGTTTACCTCTGACCTCATTCCGGATCACAGACCTTTTTTAATATATTTTAAGAACCAAAATGTCAAAAAAAGTTCAAAAACTATCAAATATGTGAAGAAATACTTCTGACCAATTGATTGGGATTTGATCTTTATATAAATTTGATGCCTTTGGAGTAATAATAACAAGAAATAGCCAAAAAGGGCCAAAAAGGGCAAATAACTAAAAAAGAATACTTTTTACAAGTTTGCTTACTTTCGATTTTAATCTAGTTAAAAATGCCTTAAGCTTCTTATTTTACAACTAATAAAAACAAAAAAAAATCAATATGTACTTAAAATGAAAGGTGAAAACCTTGCTGAGTTCTTGTTAAATCATCAGCTTTTGTCTAATTAGCTGTTCTCCTCCTTTCAATTATCAAAAGTTTAAAAAATGTATAAATATAAACACAAATTAAATATCATCTGATGGTAAGCCAAAACAAAAATTAAAGTAACAAATGATAAGTACAAACAGAATGCAGATATGAAAACATTGAGTTGTATGTGGACTACGTTCGTTCTCAGAAAAAATTTATATATATAAAATTCCCGTATTCAAATTCTAGTAAAAGTTTATTTAAATGAAACAAACTTACGCCCACAATAGTAACGAATAGGAAGAGTGCTGACAAGAAACCTTTTCGAAAATGCATTATATTCGGCTCGTATCGGAATAAATTAATTTCAAATACAAAATTTTATTTTACCACAATTTGAATAATGAACTTCAAGCCAAGTAAATAGAAGTTAATAAAAAATATAGAAAAGTTCAATCAAAAACCAAAGACAGCAATTTACAGAAGCAATCTTAATATAGAATATTCTATTTTTAAAATATACAAAAGTTTACCGAAAACATGAATATGAAACCATGTTAAACAGTAAATTTTGTCCACTTGATTTTCGGGTCAACAGATCTTAGTTTAATATATATGGATTCAAAAATCTCAAAGCAATGCAAAAAAGAACCAAAGATGTATTAAAAAAGGATAACTTTCCTGAAATCCGACCCGAACCTGAGTCAAAAGCCAATAATTTTAAATTTTTCGGGTCATAGTCTCAATGCATGCAAAAAGTACCAAACAGGTTTTCATATCTGTAGACTCATAGTCCCAAGAAATGAAAAAAAGTACCTAAATAAAAACCCCTTTTTTTTAACGCCTCAATTATTTTAAATTTCAAAAGTTTTTCGTACGTTTTTAGGTTTTTCGATCAATTTACAGTGGTTCCTAGAAAAATATTTGTGTATTTACTATGAAAACTATTTACAATGTAAGCACCTCTGAAGAAGTTGGGAATTTCCAACTAAACTTCGGGAAAAGTATTGAATTAATAATCTTTTTATTTAATTGACCTTAAGTGCCCATTTGAAAATTTAAGAAAGAATATTAAAAACAATTACCATGAGAATTTTATACATAATACTTGTTATGGCCTATCAAAATAGATTTTTTTAGACATTAAAAAAACAATTGTTTCTGTTAAAAAAAATAAAAGTCAATTTTTATATATAATTTTACTATGTAGATGACCAATATAAGCCCAAGATTTACTAACCCGATGTAACGAATAGCACCGCGTTTACAGAGCAAATACGCAAGTGTTGTTAAATGACAGGACATTAAATCCAAGCTGACAGATTAAAAAGTCAGTAAGTTGACGACTGCGATTGGCATATATCATAAAGCAATTTGCTGTTATAACCACAAGTCACCCGGATCAATGCCATTTTTATTTTTTAGCAAAAAAATGGGTTGAGTAATGCAAACTGAACCGATGTTTTTGAAGGCAAGCGATTTTAAGGATGTTAAGTCATTTGTCAAAATAACTTATTCCATATGTAAACACTTATTAATTAAGCTTCATCACTAAACACAAATTTAGCAATTACAGATTTTGCCAGTTTCCAGTTGCTCTAAAAGCCCAATCAGCGTTACAACGAGTGCGGAGATCACTTTCCTCTATGTGTAAAAAAATTTAAAAAAAACCAATTTTGCCAAATTAAGTATTGAGCTTTACTACAATTAGGCAGATAAAACGAGCCTATACTATCCACAAAGTCGTAGAGAAGTTTATTGAATCTATAACAGATTTTTAAAGTAGAAAATTTTTTAGCATTATTCTTGGTTCATTTTATCCATGATATACACACAAAAAAATTTATTTAAGAGTACTTTTTTCTTAAATCAAGCCATAGCGGTGTCAAAAGTACGGTGAGTACGGTTTTTCTTACATCAAGTACTAAATTTCTTACTCCAAATTTCTTACTTTTAGCCACAATTAAGCCAAAAAAAGATTGATTTAAGCTTGGAACCGTACTTAAAGTAAGCCAAAAAAAGATTGATTTAAGCCGTAAACGGGATTAACTCGAAAATGAAAAGTAATTTTTTTGACTTATGGAGCTTTATTAAGAAGAAGAATTTTATATTGTATTTTATAGACACTTAAAATTTACAATTTAAAAATTTCTTTTTTTGTACTTGCCGAAGCTGAGATTCGAACCAGGGATTTCTGCACTGCAGCACAAGCGCGTTACCTCTAGGCCACCGAGACACTTTGTTTTCAAATGTAAAACAATATATTAAAACAACAAGCTTTTTTTTGCTTGATTTATTAAAACAATCTAAATATGCTTGATTTAAGAAAATGTAAGTACAGATCGTACTTAAAAATTTCAAGAACGATTTTGGATAAATTCAAGAATAAAATTCTTGATTTTAGAAAGCGGGTTTCTTTCTGTGTATTAATTGGAAATTTAAAAAAGTAAAGGCATTAAGCGGGCTTAAAAATACCTTTTTCGTCCATACTTTACTTTATACATACCCGTTTAAGTTAGGTTAGTAGATAGGCTAGGTAGAACAGGCGGCTCACTTGGGTCCGCTTAATTCGGTCCCTTTGTGTTATCTGGAGAGGAAGAAAGAATAGGTTGAAACGGAAGGAAAGAAGAAATTTAGAGAAGGATAGATAAGAAAGAAAGAAAGATCAGAAGAATGAAGTAGACTTACCAGGGTCTCTGGTGGGAATCGAACCCACAACCCCCTGACCGGTAGACTCTTGCACTGACCACTGACCTACCGGGGCATACCCGTTTAACCCTCAGATAATAAATTTTATTTGGCTAAATTAGGCCCTTTTAGACTTTTAAGTAAATAAATGTTATTTAAATATCCTTAATTTCTAATGAGCCTATTTAGAGCTTACATCTAATATATTTAAACACTTACAAATAACAATAATAATTTGCAATAAACTTACTCTATTTTATGGCTAAAGTAATTTATTTTTATAACAAAAATAATAATAAAAAAATAAATGCATGTGTATATTCATTTACATAAATATTTAAGTATAAAATACTAAAATAATTTCGTAGGCAGGTAAATCATTATTTGTCATAATCTGAATAATGAATTTATGAAATTTAATAAAACTGAATAGAATAAAAGTTTTGCATAAAACAAAAGTTAATGTAATGAAAAAAATGAAAGCAAAAACCACAAAATTGATAATATAAGAATAAAATATTAGTATATTTAACGTTACATGACATATTCGCTGGATGCTAATAACAGCAGCAGAAGAAAATGAAAGACGAATAATAAAATTCTTACAAATACAGATACATATAAGTGATTGTGTGTGGCAATATCTGTTTTGCTTGTGACCTTGCTTGCTTTGTTTATAAGAATGTGTGCGCATACCTTACGATATATAAAAAAATATTCTTGGTTCTGAAGAAGATTTTGCTATGAATTTAAAGGACCTGTAAAATTTAATTTATATAATTCCAAAAATAGTTTTATTACGTTTAAGTCATTAGCCATAAAAATAAAATCTTTATAAAATTTTAATAATAAATTTACAATTACAAAGTTCGTATTACACATGTTTCCTAAAATCTTTAGTTTAATGCAAAATTAATGTTCATGGAGATTTGTTGCGTATTCTTTAAACTTAGTTAATTTATAAGAGAATAAAAAAATTACCTTATATACAGATACATAGTCTTTTGCAAATTCCCAATCAAAAATTTGTTTGCATAAACAAAAATTGAGCAAAACAAACAGCATTAGTAGAATAATTTAAATTCAAATTTACAGTTGACATACACAGTGTATACAAGCAAATGTACATGTCTAAATGCCTTATTTGTTTGGCTTTATATATGTGGGGCGGTCTGTCTATCTTTACTGTGTCACTGTCAAGGCTGTTACATTTCCATTTACATACATAATATTTTTTACTGTCGACCTTATTTTTTTTATTTGATTTCATTTTCAGTATAAAGTATTTCGCTTTAACTTTTGTGTAAGTTTTTTTTTTTGCATCGTTTGTGTTTTATTAAAGCATGGATCTATGTCTGCCCTCATTCAAGCACACAAACACTCATAATAGTACACGTCAAAAAAATTTAAATGAATGCCTTATGTGGATTTAGAAGTTATAAACAAAAGTAATGAATGTTATTTCCTCCTTCTAGGTTTATGTCACTTTTTATTATTTTATATATGTAGGTATGTGGAAAAAAGTTTTATTTTCCCTTATGCGGTTTCTTACTGTTCTGTGTATATTTGGTTTTAGGTTTTTCTTTTTTATAGTTTTGGCCAAATACGTGATTGTTTATTTAATATTTTTTTTTGTTTATTTTTGCATTCGTGAAAAAACTAAGTTAAATTAAAATTTCTAGAGAAACGAAATTATTTAAGTTTTTTATTAAAATTATATACTTTTTGTCATAGCACGTCAAGCAAACATGACTAAAAAATATAATTTGTTTTAATAATAAATTTTCCTTAAATACAGAAGAAATGGACAAAACTAAATAAAATACATTAAAAAGTTATATATAAATACATGCATACAATTGTATATTTAAAAATACAAGTAAACATATATACTTGTATATTAACAAAAAAAATATGTGCTTCCTTAGACCTTAATACGTTTTTGGCATTTACAACCAAGTTGCGGCTTATTACTGTGTTTTACAAGCCTTAAGCCGGGACAAATAATTAAAATTTTTTTATAACGTATAACTGAAGATTTTGTTCTTTGTATGATTGAAAATTCCATTGAAAGCAGCAAGAGTAACAATAAATTATACCTTCTTTAACGATCACAATATATTTATGCAGATTTTGATTAAACCTCCTTAATGCTTTGAAAAGTAGAAATACATATAACAATTATGTATGCTCATGATGATGATCGATCATAGGCTTTTTGTCTTTATATTAATGTAAGGAAAAGGTGAAAACTTCCTGCAGTCATTCACTCCAAAGGAAGTTTTGTATTCTAAAATACTTTATGAATTCGATTTATTTAAATGAACAAAAACGTAATTTTTTGTTTCTGTGGACGTACGTGTTTTGTAAATTGTAGTGCTTTTGAAAATTTTAATAAATTTAAAATTGCTGATTTATTTTTTTGATAATTTTTTTTTTTAATTTTGGTTTTTATATGAAAATTTAAAATTCAAATGATACGTTTCCTAGCAAACGTTTCCCTAAGATATACTTACTTTCCATCTCCACCCCCTAGGGGGTTTCTATACAAATTTTGAAAAAATTGGAGTAAGACACGGGCAACTTACCCGTAGTTACCATAGAAGGGTTAATATATGACACCGACCTCTATTTGAAAATTAGAAGGCCAATGTTAAGCGCTTATAAGATTCGACGCAGTCAAATATAAAGCTCTTTGTTACTTGTTTTTCTTTTAATAAAGTTAATAGTTTAGTTAAAAAATTCATTATAATGTAACCTTTTAGCTTTCTGTTAGCTTAAATAATTCTTTAATCTTTAAATTTGACAGGAGCGAGACATATATTTTTTAAGATCCCCAAAAGCAACTACAGCAGCATTATTATGCTCCTTTTCCTTAAAAAAAAACAAGTAAGAATGGTATGATCCGTAAAGCACGACCATATTATACAGTACTCCATGTTTGTATGAGGTCTATATATAAAATATACCGATAATTTTTGTATTCAAAATAAAATTTGGTGGCACTAAGGTAAGCATGTGGGCAATTTTTTTTAAAAAAGATGAAGTTATATTCAAACAATTTATAGCCAAAAATTACTATTCCTGGACGACATTTGTATGGAGCTGTATTTAAAAATCAACTATTCATATTTTTATTTAGTTCGCTAGTTAGTGGCAAACAGTTATATAGATATTCGAAATTTCGTCCAAAAGAATAATATTTGAGCAATTTGTATATTAAAATGCTTTTTTCGTAGGACATTTGTATGGGGGCCATTTCAGAAAATGAACCGATCATATTTTTGTACAGTTAGCTAGTTAGTGGCATACAGTTAGAGACAAATAAAAATTTTTTTTAAACTAAAAGAATATTTAAATTAGTTATAACTAAAAATGTTTATTCCTGGAGGAATTTTGTATGGAAACTATATCAAAAAAAGATTGACCATCACTGCGAAAAATTGGCTTTGGACCAGTCTCCAATAATTTATCTGTGCAAAAATTTGTCCAAACATCTTCAAAAATGCCACCTGTACTTTGATCACAAGAATACATGGATATCTAGGCGGATTGACGGACGAGTGGAAAAACGAACAGGCTTAAATTAAATCAGGAAGTAATTCTGAGTCGATTAGTGCACTTGAAGGTTGATTTTAAACAATTAATTTGGAAGTTACAAATATCACGTATGCGACTATGGCATAAATAATAATTTACCCAGAAAATGGCTAAATAGGCATCGCTGATTTAAGCTAAGAAACACATCTTTGCTTAACAAGTTTTTGGAACTTTTTTTCTATTCGTTATGTTACGAGGATTGCTGAAGTAAAACATTTTATGAATTTTGTTTTGAAGATTGATTTCCGTATAGAAATGGTTATCAAGAGGAAGATTATATTTTCACAATAAGTAAATAAAATTTTACCCTTTTGGCTAAAAACAAAAATTTAATGGAAATAACTTCAAGTTAAACTTTATCGTGTAATTCTGGGGTTACGTGTAAAATTTAAAAAAAAACCTATTACGTTTTAGGCTTTCCAAACATAAAATTACGGCCTCTAACAGCGAAAGAAATTTTGTATTTACACGCTTAGTTTAAGTGTATTAAAATTGTGTTTAATTTAAAAAAATTAGTTTGAAAAATTTGCTACTTTAAAAGAAATATATAAAATGTGTTACTGCTACAAAATGCTTGCAAAAAAATGTAGCAGAAAATCCCTCAACGTATTTCTTATATCCAAAAGGGAAGGAGATATAGAGATATAAATAAAATTAAAAACCTACTTAATTTGTATTTGTTTTCGATTAAGATAATATAAATAACAAAACCATAATTACGAGTTTGTATCAACAAATTATTTTAAACTGATACGGATTTTGTTTGTTTCGCGCAATGCTAGTGCCAATGTAGGAGAGGTTTTGTTAATAACAACGGTTTTTACTTAAAGGTAAAGAAAATTGCAACAAACAACGAAATTTGTTCAATTTGTCTTATTATCGTGTTCTTCAGTGGAAAGTATTTCAGTTGTAGTTATTTTAGAAAATTCAGTTAAAAAGAACTAAACGAACTTTAAAATAATCTTTTACGGCGCTGAATTAAATAAAGACGTCATATAAGGACTTAAACTTCCATAAAAATGGTCTCTTTTTTATACCTGAATTTAGGTAAATGTATGTAACATTATTGATTAGCTTGTTATATATTTTTGTAATTAAAGAATCGATATACATATGCGAATAAAATGAATTGTTTTTAAACTTTTGTTGTTTTTAACATTTAAATGATCAAAATGCGTAGAAATTTTCGTAGGAGACATTTTTTTTACATGCTGAAAAATAGAGATTTTTTTAGTTTGTTTAGGTATTTTTTAAAAATCTAGTGGCAACACTGCTGCTACAAATCTACTATTTCCACTGAAAACATTATGCACTCTGCGTATGTTTAATAAATAATTTAGAGTGGAATTAAATAATAATCATACGCCACCCTAAATTTTGTCAATTATCTTGAATTGTACTATTTAAAAATTTTGGCCAAATTCATAATCAACTTATTCATAATATATTTTTTTCAGTTGCAAGTAATTTCAACTTAGTTTTACGTTAGAAAATATATGTGAGCTTGTGTTTTTACCCACTTTTTACGACCATACGTTAGGAAAGAGTACTTCGTTTAGTTAAAGCTGTGAACATAAAAGTTCTATAAAAACGCCAACAAAATTATACATCATAGAAAGCGTCCTATCATTCAATATATCAAAGGAAGTTTATACAGCACTTTTAGTTCCGATTTTAATGAAATTTACAAAAAGAGCATACCCGAAAGTTTAGACTGGGCACAGCACCTACAATATAAAGGGAACAAATTTCTTGTACGTATGATTTGGTACAGGTAATCTAAAAATATTTTAGTAAATATTTATTATAGCAGCGAAAATAAATAGGCATAATAACAAACCTTAGTATGGACATTTTTATATTATTTTTTTTTTTTTGAAGGGTATGAAGGTTGTGATAGGTGTAAGTGGTGCCCAAATTAACCCTACCTCCGCCCATTCTCTTTCAACCTTAACTTCTAAGTCCATTCACATAAAATAGTTTATCTTTTTTGAATATCTCTTATATCCTAACCTTTACTTAAGCTGGAGGTGAAGTAAGTAAGAACGAGTGTTGTACCTTCTATAGAATTCAAAAATTAAATATGAATGTTCCGCCTATTTTAGATTTTGATCTACTATATTTTGCGAAAATTTTTTTGTGTTTGAGGAAATGCATGTTTACCTTGTAAGCAACCAATAACAAATTCCCAACTTTGGCATAAATTTTTTATTAACACTTCTAAAAATTTGACAATAAAAAGTATTTAATTTTGCGAAAATTTCTATTGGTAAAGTAGTCAGCAAAAAGTTCCGAAATCTTTTCACCTAAAAATTTGTTGAAAATTGTAAAAAAAATAATTGTGATAGTACACTTAAAAAATTATTACAGTAACTGACTGTTAGTTATTTAGGAAGTAATCCGTTAAGTTGTTTTTAAATGAAAAAACAGTTAAATTTTAATATAATATTTGTTTTTAACTGATTTGAAGGGTTATTCAAAGCCTCAAAAAAACAAAAAAACTGATTTTCCGTTGCAGTTAATTTTGTCAGTTATTTTTTAATAATATTTAATTTTGTTAATTTTTTCCCGATACTTTGTGTTTAGCTGTAAATAACAGAAAATCTAGTTAACTTTAGACGAATATGTAAGTTTTTTTTTTGAAGGCTGAATTAGAATGAAATATTTTGTTAATTGTAATGAATATCTAGTTGGAGGGTTTTTAAATGACATAATCGGTATACCGATTATGTCCAACTAAACGATGAATAGCAACTTTGAGAGGCGTAAATATTAAACTTGGCATGAACAGTTATAGGCTTAACATTTTTTTTATTTAGGTATAATATTGGAAAGGTACAAATACATTTTCTTGCATAAAGTTAATAGGTAAGAGAACAGAGATATTTACGGAATTCTAGTACTGATGTTTAAACTATTATAGATTTTTTCACATAGCTGACTTATTTTGAACAAAACAATAGAAGGTAGCTAAATTCTCTAATAAGAAAATTTGGATAAGAAGATATTTTACGTGTTTTAAAAATTTTAACTCTTAAAGTTGTGCTACATGGATACATTGAGAAAAACATTCAACACTAGAGTAGAATTTTTTAATTTGTCACTTTTATTTTAAAAGCAATAGCGTTGAGTTCAGCAAACCGGGCTAGGTAAAGCTAATACAATTACAAATGTCCTGTCAATTATTACAAATTTTGTTTCAAGTGTAAAAACTAGGTTTAAGTTTACGGTATATATAAAGTTGTTTTCTATCAATTTTAATTTCATATGGGAAAATTCTATCTTTTTATTTAGCTGATATATTCATTTTGCAAAATGTTTTAAATTCACATTTAATTAGTGATCTGAAATTTTTTGCTTTACTAGCTAGCGCCAGTTTTATAAAGAAAATTTTAAATGAAAAAGCTAGTTTTTACTGGTAGTAGCCGAGTAGAATGTACGTTCGAAATCAGTTAAGATTTTTATCTTAAGTTGTCAGTTATGTATTTGAATGCAAACATCAGCTATTTAACACTGGTCTATGTATCGTGTCAGTCACCACGAGTTTTTTTCTATTTTAAACTAAACAAACCAAAGTTTTTTTTTCATTTTTATACTAACGCCATCTAGTGTAGGCAGACCTTTAACCATCTATCAGATTGGTATTGAAAGGCTAAAATAATTCATGTATAATTTGTAAATTGCTATCACTGTATTTCTATTATAAATAATTTTAGATTATTAAACAAAAAATATAAATGATGCTCAATTATTTATGACAACGATTAAGAACGTTTTGTCCACCATAAATTGCATGCAATTGAACCTTTTCAAATGCACGGCATGCATAACCGTTTGCCATTTGTTTTTTTGTTAAAAAAAATTTGTATGTGTGTGTGCAATAACAGTTAACATTGCATTTACACTCACATATTAAAGGAAAGTATTTGTTAAACAAACTTGTATAATGGATAATTGTTAAGTGTCTGTGTACTTAACTATAGTAGAATAAGTACCCTGCAGAAAATGCGAATAGTCTGTACATGCTTGTATGGACTGGTCCATAAAGGAGTAGTAACACAATTTTATGCAAAAAACATTGTCAATTTAACATTATGATATCCTAGGACCACACCGCAAAGATGGGTTGCATTACGTCAGAGTAGCTTGGAGTAGTTTTAAAACTACTCTGTGGTATACCAGAGAGTGTAGTTTTGCAACTGCAATAACTGCATGACTCTTGTCGCTTAACTAAAAGTTATTGCTTGACAAAGGCAACGTCCATCACTGTATTACCATGTGGTTTAATAATTTTTGCAGGGTATACACACACACATATGTATAATAGCAATAATTAAAAATTAATTGGTTCCTTTTTGCAGTCTATGCTCTCCAATGAAAACATTGTATTGCACTGGCTTCAAGTGAATTTATTGTTGTGCGTGTTTATGTGCCTTTTTTAATTATCTTTATATTTGTATAAAAAGTTATAAATCTCGATATAAATTTTGATAAATTAATAAAGGCGTTGCATGTTAAAAAAATCAAAGAATTTGTTTGTTCTATTTAACAAGCAAATCAAATTAATTAATTAAAATTTTGGTTTAAATAAATCTTTTGAATGGCGCACCTTAAGAAATTTGTCGCTTGGTTTAAATGTGGAACATAAATTGTTAATAAAGGCTATCATTTTTCTTTAGTTTCAAAATATGCAGATTTATTGTTTTTGTTAGTTTTTAAAAAAATTGATTATTAAGTATAAATTATATAAATAAATTAATTAATATGACCCAAGTTGCTCGTAGTCTTTTTAAAGAAAGTTTAGATTATTAAGTTTATAATTAATTAAATGCAGCTACTTATTTCAAAATCATTTTTGCTTGGTTAAACTAAATTATGATAAGTGACCTGCCATTGAAATCAAAAGTTTTACATTTACATTTCTTTTCTCATTTATTTCTAGAAAAAAAGCCATGGTCACAATGGAAGGACAGTTTTTAGTGCGACAAATTTATGATGATGAAATCACATACAATTTAATTGGTGCAGCTGTAGAAATTTTAAGTAAGTAGATGTATAAAATTAAAAAACTAAGTAACCATTTCAATTGCAAATAAAATTGCGTTAAAGAAAATATGGCGCAATCAAATCTTAACAAGATTTTAGTTTTACATTTTCTTTGATAATTAAAAAATAAAAATTAAAATATTTTTTAAGACATACCAGCCGATGACATTTTGGAACTATTTGGCAAAACCTTTTTCGAATTCTGTCAAGACTCTGGATACGACAAAATTCTGCAAGTCTTAGGAGCAACACCAAGAGATTTTTTACAGGTATATTCGAAAACAAAGAAGAAACAAATTTGATTTCATTTTTTTTCACTTTTGTTAATTTTTGTTTCAAAAACATTCACTTTTATGCTATTAAACTAAGTTAAAGGTATTGAATAGTAGTCCTATTTTCTTTCACTGTGCAATAATAAATTTAAAAAAATATATATAAATTAAAGCTTAAATAATGAAAAGAAAAAATTTGTCTTTAAAACCTTAATTTAAATTAAAATGAGCAAGAAAATAAATCAATTATTTTAATGTGACCTTTTTGGTTAAATCTAAATTAATTTTTAAGTTATTTATTTAATTAAGTAGATACATCCTGTTAGGTTATCTTATTGTTCAAAAGCATTTACAAACTCAAAATGTCTTCAAATAACACCGTGATACAAGAAATAACGAAAATATTGGTTCTGCGTTTCCATCTATCAATTCTTTTAGGAAAAAAAATGTAAAAAACATTTGTTTGCCACTCGGAAAAATGCAGATTTAAAGTAAATAAAATTCAACACTTTTTTTTAGATTTTTGATGTTTAACAGTTCAAACTTTCTAAAAACAATAACTTGCCAGAAATAGCCAATCTTTCTCCAAAAATGCTTAAAGTGACTACAACAACGAGTGCTACAATTCTCGCTTTATGCTCTGGAATTTGGATTTTTAAGCAGATAAAATCACTGGAGCTGCAATTGTAACTCTCCAAATACAGGAAATCTGAAATCGTAAAAATTGGAAGAAAAAATAACTCTACTAATCATGGATAATAAGACAATTGTAAAAATCCTAATCTCAAAATCGAATCTAAACAGGAGGGGCACTTTTTTCCTACGATGAAATCATTAAAATTTATGTTTTTCTTTTTTAATGAAGAGTCTTTATTAAGACTGGAATTAGGTGCACTAATAACTAACAGCGCTATTCTATTTTCTGATCTATCTTCAGTTGTAGTTGTTAATGCCTTCAAGACACCTAAATGAAGAAAAGTTATTAAAGAACGAATAGTAACCCTACGGGGAATTGGACTGGTCCAAGACTATTGACGTAAACGGTTCCCTAGGGTAGGGACTGGTTCTAGTTCTTGAAAAAAACCTTTCACTTTTACATTGCGTGGTCATTGGAGGGGACAATTGGTTCAAAACTAACCCCTCAGAATGTGTTATAGGTCAATCCCGTATAAGAAAATTTTGCATTAATTGTTTAAGATCCTGTTCAATCTAATTTGTTTGAATTTACGTGTGTGTTTGTATGTATGATCATGTGTAGGGACCAGTATTTCTATTTTTTCCCCTAATCTCCTTAACACCTTTTAACCAGTTGATGTGTTCCTTTTTCACCGATCATAGCAACATTTGTCCAATTCATGTTTTGTACCTGTAACAGGACGAGTACGCCAACCAACTGACACCCATTTCTCGCAGGGGATGTTTTTAAAAATTCGGTAGCAACAAGAATTTAAGTTAAAAGGTAAAACAAAAGAAAATAGCAATCATGAGTTAAGATAAATCAGATATCGGTTGTGTTTATGACTACTTAGGGCTATTATACTACCCAAGCCTCATTATGTATGGTGGACAGCTACTAAATCACAAGTCGCGTATATTTTATATGCTCTTTAAAGTCAAGATTTAGGGTTAAAAAAATGAGTTACTTAAATCGAGAAGCTAAGAGAAAGAAATACCTCTGATCCAGAAAAATTAAAACTGTGCTTGAAGGATGGTTTGCTAATGTTTGATAAGTTTTTGGCGTCATATGGTTTTTGTTGTTGCAGTGAGCAGCGCAAAGCTGACTATTAATATTAAACATAAAACTATGAAAAAATGTAAACCAGCCTTGGAAAATTAAATCAATCAAGGACTAATGTAAAACTGTTGACTAGTCCTAATGAAAAACGATCTTGACTCCCATTAGCTTAGATCCAACTCTCATGGCAGGTTAACTGATAGATGCTGGAAATGGTCATGTGCCAAACTAAAACTGGTCGAAAATACCGCGTTTGGATTTAAATTCAACTGTATTTGCATATTTGTTCACTAAATTTTAAACATTTACTACTTATATCGCTTAACGTATTTTACGCCAATAATCTCCATCCCGAAAATGGATCTTCCTTTTCCAAAATCTCGTTCCGAAAACTGTCGAAGTTTAGGAGTTTTATGCTCTTTTGAAATACCTTAGCATTTGCTCGATAGTACTTCATTTCAGAATTTAAAATTTTAAATTTATTTACTGTCCAAAATTTTTTTTACCATTTAAGAGGATTTCCTATTCTATGAAAATATAGAAAGAAGATTAAAATATTATTTAAAAAATTTCACGGCTTAACTAAGAAAAGAATAAATTGATTTTCAATGCCACAAATCTTGTCACATCAACAGCCGGGGAGTTATTGTTTAACAGCAAGTAGTAAACGGATTGCTTCTTTACTAAACATTCATAGGTTTCAAAGAGCTTTTGATAGTTTTAAACTCTTTGCCATATGGGCAGCACTTGAACCTTCTGTAGGTCTGTCCTTATAAAGTGTCAAAATGGAAATGTTATTTGTATAATTGTTAATGTAAAAATGTAGGAAGAATTGTTTAAATTTTGTTCCGGTATACGTTTTGTATGCTATCGCAATTGCGTTTTAGTTATACGCCAGATCTTGTACAAAAAAAGCAAATGTGCCTTAGAAGAGAAATAACATGGAACATAAGTATATGGACAATCTAAGGATCTTGACTATCTTACTTATATTTGTTAAAAAAAAATAAACCTAAACTGTTGACGGTCCTGAAAACAGCATTAATGTTGGCAAAGAAAAACTACCCTACTCACTAAGGTGGCTTTTACAAAACATTGTTCCACTAGCCGAACGTAGAATAGATTTCCAGGCGCTTCGATCTTCTGCACTTCTTCTGCAATTTCTGACACCAAACTTCGGGATGTCTCCTCCACTTGGTTCTTTCATCAGAGCTTCAGTCTTCCTCCACTGCGTGATCTGTCATTAGGCTCGAGGCAAATGACTTTCTAGCTAAGGCATCTTAATTTATTCTTACATCTTGAACTATTCAACGTAAATTTTGAATTTTGGTACGCCCTGCTATGTCAGTGTCGGCTTATACAGCTCGCGTTTCATACGACACCAGTAGAAGAAAAACTTAACATGGCGAATGAGTTCTTACAACCGGCAAAGTTTTTTAAGGAGCCCAAGCTCTTGAGAAATAGGCTTTTTTGAAATATGAGGATTATGCTGGATAAGAGTGATTACTTTAAATATAAAAAGGATGCAAGAGTTAAGCCCGTCAAGTAAACTGTTTACTTGCTCCAGTATCTAACTCGTCATACATGTCAAAACGAACGCAAAACTAAAATTTAATAAAATTGGGATATCCGCACATGCGAAAGCTTTAATACATATATCCACACAGGAACTGTAAACTATACAAGCTTTTGCCAGCAAGTTCTTAAGAAAATATTTAGCATTAATATGGACAGGAGAATTGCATTGGTCAGAACCAATCTAGTCTTTAACGCAATTTAAATTGAACTCAATTAAAGTGGAGCACAAGAAATCAGACGATATCGAAAAACATGCTGTAGAACGAAGTCAATACAGGCACAGTAATGACCACCTGATGATAAATTCTATGACTTGCAGGACGACATAATACACCTTGCATCTGATCGAATGAACTGCAAGAAAATTGTTGCTACATTATGATCCTTACAGAAGTAAAATAAATCAATGAATGACTTTTTTTTGCCAAAATGGTAAATAGTGTGTTTGAAAGATTCAAAACCATAAGTAGATTTGAAAACCAATTGATAAATAAGTATAATCAGTCATTTTTAAAAAACGTTTAATTTTCATAAGGTCTTAAGATACTAATCAGATACCAAGTTTGGCATTTATTTTATTTTTATTGAAAGTAAAAAGCTATGCTAAACAGGTTCTTCAATAATGTTATAAAATATTGATGATTATTTTCGTTTTCTATAAGCTTCGTTTAAACAAAATTCGTGGCTGAGAACCCACAAGATATGTTAGTGTAGCACAGTGTAATAAAATTAATTAAACTATTTATACATAAGTATTTGCTTTTTTTTTCTTTTTGAGAAATTTGTCATCTGTCCTATTTGATACAGAAATATGGCAAAAGCCCTACATGAATAAAAAGAAATTTCAAACTTAATGTTTATTACATTTTTTCTTAATGTAATGCTTCACAATTCCGTTTTATGATGAACGAAACTAAACAGAATTGAAAATATTGTATTCACATTCGATTTATTCAATTCAATTTGATTCGTTTATTTATTGGATGTTCATTTTTTTTTCTGTTTATTTATTTTATATTTATGTTTATGTGTTTGGGTTCTTATCCTTTTTTTTCTTCTTTTCTCTCTTTTCATATAAATTCACAACAACTACTAAAAATATTACAATGGCTTCTCGTTCCTGTATGTGTGTGTGTGTGGCTACGTATTGGTTTCTTGAATACTTGTACTGCTTCACGTTCATATATTTCAATGGAATCCTTGTTGATGGCGATGCTGACATAATGAAATGAAAAACAAAAACCACAATAATAAATAAATTTTATACTAAATGCCATTGCTGCATCATACACATTATCCGTGCAACTACCTCTTGCTCTTAACTATTGTAAAATTCCAACAATTGATGATGATTGTTTCAATTCGTTTTGTGTTGCTGTAAACATAATTTGTTTTGTGTTATTGTGTTGCCTCATTCATGCAAATTCTCTCCGGTTTTTTTTATCAATTCATCAAAATTGATGTGTGACAATCCTGGTGAACTAAATCTAACAAATGGCTGGTACACACGATTAACTATTGCTGCATGTCAACTGTCACAATTTTTAATATTATAAATAACGATGATCTTAATTTATTAATAAAAATTTTAAATTTCAAAACTAACTATTGGACTATATATCCACTGTATTTTCCTTTATTTTTTATTTTTATTTTCCTTTTTTTTCAAATAAATTCTATAGAATTTGGACGCCCTACACGATCATTTGGGCACCCTGTATCCAGGCATGAGAGCTCCATCGTTTCGTTGCACAGAAAAGGATGGATCCTTGCTTTTGCATTACTACTCCGAACGTCCTGGCTTAGAACATATTGTAATTGGCATTGTTAAGGTAAACAAGACAATCAAAACTATTTTCTAAACTTAAAATAAAATATTTTCTAATTATATTTGTATGCAACAAAGTAATCAATCAATCAAAATTAATTGTGTCATGGTACAATTACCTTACAAGGTATAGTCGATTCAACAGCTTGAGTTTTCTTACTCAATTAAATTGTCAGAACATTATGTTGTCTTACACTATCGACAGAGTTTTTACTATAACTTATTTGACTTGGTATCGTGTTTGTTGTAGTTGTTGCCATTGTGACTATACCTTGTAATGTAATTGTACCACAATTTGTGTCTTATCAATACGTTTTTCTCCTTTTATTATTTGTCTTATTTGTCTGCAACATACAGGCCGTTGCGTCAAAACTGCATGGCGTCGATGTAGAAATAGAAATTGTAAAACGTAAAGGTGATCCAATGGAGGAGGATGCAAAGGATGAAGTTTTTCTAAATCAAACTAGCAACACACAACAGCAGCAACAATCAAATGCTTCCGTTTCTTATTCCAATGAAGATAATAATAATTTAAACAATAACATCAATCTTAATAGCAGCAACAACAACGAAGAATCAGCGGATAATTATACAAATAGTAGAAGACAAGGTTTGTATGACATACATAAATGCACACTTACACACATATTTTGATATTTTTGCGATGTATTCATTAAGTTGTTACTTTAAGAGATTTTATTACAAACAACTAAAAAAAATTCATGTTTTATGAAACTAAACTTAAAGGTGTTCTTTGACTTTCTAGAATCATGCCCATTTACGAGAAAAAAGTCACATTCTGCCTCTTCTATGACTGCCACGACTACGGATAGTTTCGATAGCTCAGATAAAGACCAAAAATGTTTACGTTTGCTGAAAAATAAAAGTGATGATATTGAACGTTACGATCACGTTCAATTTCTGATACGTGAAACACCGTCAAGCACAAAAACAGAGTGTGAAACAATAGGAATCAAAGACGATGCAGGGAAAGAACCACCAGATGAAATAGAAAACTTATGTGGAGGTAAATTTCAAAATTTAAAAAAAATGTTTAAAGATTTAAAAATCATTTATGTATGTACATTAGTGTGGAAAACTGTTAAATTTTATTTTTTCCCTGCAGCGCCCTTAATATCACCAGCAACGTTTTGTAAAATTTTTCCCTTCCATCTAATGTTTGACCGTCAAATGAAAATCGTGCAAGCTGGCAAATCAGTGTCAAGAGTCATACCAAGGTATGTATGTTAAATAAGTGATGAAAAAAAAACAAAATGGAAATTATGAAATCTATACCAGCACTTAATATAATTGTGTTTAGATGATTTAAACGTCTTATATCGTTAGCTGAAATGCAAAACCACGTAATTAACAAAAAAATCCAAAATCAATGCTTTAACATATTTGATTATATTTTATTAAAAAGTACATGACAAAAAAATTGTTTAATGTTACAAACAAAACTTGAAATTCACTTCCAAAAAAAAACACATTTTGAAATTTAGAGAATCTTTTTGCTTTTTTTGTAAAACTTTGAAATATGTAGTTACGTGGTTTTAAATTTCAGCTGACGATATGTACTACTTCTAGTAATATGTAAATTAGTGATGACATATGAGCAGGACAAGCAAGTACACAAAATAAAAAGCATGCACAAGGGCAAAGGCTCTCTCAGGAAATAATATTTTTTTTAAGTTTACATTCTGTTAAACATCACATACAAGACTGATAATATAAAACTACTACTAAAAGGAAAAGTAATGACCCCCTTTAAAGTACATAAATGATTTAAAAGGCTCGAGTTTTTAATGTTTAACAATAATATTTTTTTACAAGCAAGGTCATACCCAGTGAAATCTTTTAGAAGTAAAGTAATGAATTCTCATTATTACACAGGTAAGAAGGTAATAAGGTCGCAACGGTAGAAAAGGACATTATTAAATTTATTTATCGTTATAAATAAAAATCCCATCTGAAAAAATTTTCCATATGCACGGGTTTTGTCCTAAAAAATGGGTCATTTTGGGTTTTCACTTATATCTCGATCAAAAGTCAACGGATTTTGCTCATTTTAAATAGCAACTGTCTTAGAGATGTTTCTGTATGCTAAAGATCAAAACGTTTTCTGTGCGCCTTTATTTGAGTCCCGTCACTTGATTTCAACAGACACACATACAGACATGGCTACGTCGGAAAGTCGATCTATAAGGATTCAGAATATACATATTTTATGTGGCCTAAAGTGAATATTGTGGAAATTACAAAAGGAATGACAAACTTATTTATATAAATATACCCCTACCACTATGTGAGGGGTATTACCCTAAACTTTAATATTGTTGCTTTTACTATAAAATTTTAGGGTTATTTTTCATTTTAGAGTCACTATAATTTTGCTCAAATTTTAAATTATTTTGTGGTAATATCAAAGTTCAGTTAAAGTTACTTTGTTAGGTGGGCCTGAATTAGTCATTTGACTAATGAAAAATAAATCATTTGCCAAAACGCCCTGTGTTTGCTTATGTGCTATTCCGTTACAAATTAAAAACTCAATATGCTATTTCTTGGTTGACCGGCCCCATACATATCAGGTGGCAATAAGTATGTATGTTATTATATATGAATATAAAATTTTTTCCAATGCCTTTTGTTTTTATATTGAAATGGTCATATGGATTTTTGATTGATAGACATATTTTTTTTTTATTTCTTTTTTGCATTTTTAGAGTGGCCGATGAAAATTGTTCCTTGATTGAAGTACTCGAAGCAATACGTCCTCATTTGCAATTGACATTCGAAAATGTTCTAGCCCATATCAATACAATTTACGTTCTGCAGACACGTCAAGGTGCCATGGGTAAACATGAACGTTATCTTAGACTGAAGGTAAGTACTGTGTTTGTGCTATGGGCATAGGCAAATCTTTTAATTTTTTACGTAAGTGTTTATATATATAAATAAAAAGAATTAGCGTTATTAAATGACTGACTGACCTACTCATTTATCATCGTACAGACCAGATTCGTAAAAACTTTAAGTTTAAGCCGCGGATAGCTCTCCCGATGTATAGCTTCGCTAAGACGGGACTGGAAACTTCAGACCCTTTTTGCAACTTCTGAACCAATAAAGGTTAAAACATAATTTGATTTCTTTCGGCAAATAGAAACATAATGTTCAATTAAATGTTTCAATCAAATTTAAGACCAAACATTGAATATATAAAAATGTATTACTCATTTATTTAAACTTTTTAAAAACCTGTCTTAACCATGCAGGCAACCCCACGATATATACTTCAAGTTCTACAAGATCTGCAGATAAGCCACAAGGTTTCACTAGGTTCACAAGGGTTTACTATTTAACAAAGTAATTGAATGTGCCCTGCGGGAAATGTGAGTCAATTAGTCGACGTACTCGTCCTGTTACAGGTACAAAATATGAATTGGACAAAAGTTATTGGTCGTGATCGGTTTAAAAGGCATACATCAATTAACTGGTTAAAATGTGTTAAATAGGTTAGGGAAAAAGTAGAAATACTGGTCCCTGCACATAAACATACATCTGTTTATATAGACGGCCACACACACGCGTAAATACAAACAAAGTAGACTAAACAGGATCTTAAACAATTAATGCAAAATTTTCTTATAAAGGACTGGCTTGTAACTGGTTCCGTGGTGTTAGTTTGAACCAATTGCCCCTTCCAATGCCAACGCAATGTAAAAGTGACAGGTTCTCTTTACATAAAGTGCAAGAACTAGAACCAATCCCTACCCTAAGGAACCGTTTACGTCAGAAGTCTTGGACTAGTCCACTTCCCCATAGGGTATTTATAGCCACAATTTGAAATAAATAAAACATAAAAACAATATAAAATTGCGTTCGACAGACTTTGAGGAATTACTTATAAAAAGATGTTGATCCTTTTTCCCTAAGACATAAAAAAGGGGTAAAAATTATAGTTCGTTACATTTAAGGTACCTTTTGTAACTTCTATGGCCCTTATTACTATACAAATATAAAACTGACGAAATCAGCCAAATGGACGCCAGTACAATTGATTGCTTTACGGGCTCGTTTTATGGTATTTTTCATCACTTTGGCGAGAGGTTCGGGCGACAGAGCCGTTGCTCCGTCTTTTTGGAATCACATGTCCTTCAGTGCGAATTTGTTTAATTTCAGCAGAAAAAACTCCCACTATCCACTGTTGTCATTTGACCAGCGGTGTTCTCGAATAAAATGGCCTGATGACCCCTCCAGCGTAAACAGCGCACCATGCAGTCATTTTGAGAGGGTATATTGGCTCCTCATGCATCACTAATGGGTTTCTGTTCCTCAGGAGTGATAATTTGAAGTATTTCAAAATTTTAAAAAATCACATATATCTCCTAAAATTGCGAACAACCTTTTTTATAGCTTAAAAAAACTATTTATTTAGGAGAAATTTTTTAAACTCTCAAAGAAAGCAAATAAAAAATCATAACCAAACAAACGTTGCATTTTTTGAAACCTTTTTGCATGGGCTAAGAATACAAATAAAACGTAAGAACCATTTTTTTAGCTTGTTTCAAGTTTTTTAAAAGCTCAAAAAAAGTTTTATTTTTCAAAACCATTTTGAAAAATACGAATAATAGTTGTATTTAATAACTTCCTAGTATTACTTGCTAACGAGAGAGTAGAAAGAACATTTTTCAGAACTACTATTAAGAATATTTAAAAGTAAATGAACAAAAAAGGTTTTGCTTCCAGAAGTATAAGAAACATTTTTGAACTCCACATTTTATGTTTTTTTTGCTGCATGGCTAACTGTTTGCTTACATATACCCCTACTATTAATAAATATCAAAATCAGTTTATACTTTTCTGTAAATGAACACAGCTAATGTAATTTTTTTGTTTCTTAAAAGAACGTATTGAATTTATTTGTATTGGCAGGAGATAATTTTTAAAGTTTTCTCAAAGGTTATGTTGTCACATCAATATTTATTACCAGATTTAGTATGCATGTTTGTTTACATTTTGTCCCTACGGGTATGTAATATCTATGCGAAATATATTTTAATGAATAACGTCAGATTTTATTTTAAAAGCGCACTTTTGTTAATGTAATTTATGTCGAATTAAAAGAAAAGCTTTTAAAAATTTTTTAAAGAAAGCAAATAGAAATGTAGAATTGGTTTTCAATTAAATTCGTCGTGTACAGGATCAAAAGCTTTTGTAACCGAAATGGAAACAAGTAAAAGCGCTATATTCTGATGCACCGTTTTTGATATAGCCCACACATTGGTGTTCTTCTTTACCCAGTCACCAGGCAAGTTGTTTTCGAACCGTAAATATTATAATTATTTGTGGTAGGCTTAAAATACATGGCTTTCATAGTTTTCGAAACAGAAAACTCACAGCATTTGAACAATTGTATCGACTTCCTTATTTTTAAGGATCCAGAATATATGACTTTGTAGGGTCGAAAATGGATAACAAAAAAATTAAAAACCGGATGACAAACTAATATATATCCTTATCACTATGCAAAAGTCATAATTATTAATGTGCCATTTAAGTGTTATTTTTAATTTAAATTGTTTTATAAACAT